>CM053771.1:221710953-221736794 GCA_028658325.1 Potorous gilbertii | reverse complement strand
GTCTCTCTCACTGACCTGTGCGTCTGTGGGTGGAGGGACCTTCGCAGCTGCCGGAGATTCAGATCCCTGACGCCTGCTTGGGTCTGCTCGCTCCTCTCAGTGCCAAGTGGCCGGGGCGGGGCAGGGGAGGACTCCGCTGGGCAGGGCTCTGTTCCCTTCCGGGGTACCTTTGCAGTGGGTTTTTCAGGGCTCTCTGCAATGGAAATCTCCTTCACTGTGTTTCTGCACAGCTTCCACTGTTCCAGAATTTGTCAGGAGTTCTTTTTAGAGGGAATCCATGGGCTGTGGGTTCGGAGCTACCAAATGTGAGTCTTTCTACTCCTCCATCTTGGCTCTGCCCCGCCTGTTAGACATTCTTGCTAATATATAGGCATGCAGAGGATTTGTGTGGGTTTATTTTGAAACCTGCAACATTGCCAAAGTTCTTTATTATTTCAAGTAGTTTTTTACTTCAATCTCTGGGATTCTCCAACTATATCGTCATATCTTCTTCAAAGAGTGATAACTTAGTTTCTTCTTTGGCTATTCTTATCCCTTCAATTTCTTTATCTTGTCTAATTGCTACAGTTAACATTTGTAGGACCATATTGAATAATAGTGGTGATACTGGACATCATTGTTTTACCCCTGATCTTATTGGAAATGCATCTAGCTTATCCCCATTGCGTAAAATACTTGGTGAAGGTTTTAGGTAGATACTGTTTATTATTTTATGAAAAGTTCCCTTTTATCCTATGTTCCACAGTGTTTTTAACAGGAATAGGTGTTGTATTTTGTGGAAAGCTATTTCTTCTTCTATTGAGATAATCATGTGTTCTTTGTCAGTTTTATTGTTGATATGATCAATAATGCTAATAGTTTTTCTAATATTGAAACTGCCCTGCAATCCTGGCATGAATCTTACCTGATCATAATGTATTATTCTTTAGATAAGATGCTGTATTCGTTTTGCTAAAATCTTATTTAAAATTTTTGCATCTATATTCATTAGAGAAATTGGTCTACAATTTTTTTCTCTGTTGTATCTCTTCTTGCTTTGGGTATCAAAACCATACTGTATCCTAGAAAGAATTTGGGAGAACTCCTTCTTCCCAATTTTCAAAAATAGTCTATATAGCATTGGAATTAACTGTTCTTTAAATGTTTGATAGAACTCACTTATGAATCCATCTGGCCCTGCAGATTTTTTCCTAGGGAGTTCATTGATGGCTTGTTCAATTTTTTTTTTTTTGAGATGGGGTTGTTTAAGTATTCAACTTCCTCTTCTGTTAATCTGGGCAATTTGTATTTTTTAAAATACCCATTCATCAAGTTTAAATTATCGAATCTGTGGACATAAAGTTGGGCAAAGAAATTTCTAATTATTGTTTTAATTTGCTCCTCACTGGAGGTGAGTTCACTCTTTTCATTTTTAATATTAATAATTTGATTTTCTTCTTAAAATCAAATTGACCAAAGGTTTATCAATTTTATTAGTTTTTTCATAAAACCAACTATTGGTTTTATTTAGGAATTCAGTAGTTTTTCTAATTTCAATTTTATTAATCTTGCCTTTGGTTTTCAGTATTTCTTATTTGGTATTTTCTTGGGGATTTTCAATTTGTTGTTTTTTTAGCTTTTTCAGCTGCATGCTCAAGTCCTTGATCCCTCTTTCTCTATTTTATTTCTGTAGGCATTCAAAGGTATATAATTTCCCTAAGAACTGCTTTTGCAGTATCCCATAAGATTTGTTAGGTTGTCTCATTATTGTCATTCTCTTGAAAGAAATTGATTGTTTCTATGATTTCTTCTTTAACCTACTCCTTCTTAAAGATTAGATTATTTAGTTTCCAATTGATTTTTGGTTTATCTTTCCATGGCCTTTTATTACATATAATTTTTATTGCATTATGATCTGAGAAGGAGGCATTGATTATCTCTCCCTTTCTGCCCTGGATTGTGAGATTTCTATGTCCTAGTACATGGTCAATTTTTGTAAATGTCCCATGTACCGCTGAGAAAAAGGTATATTCCTTTCTATTCCCATTCAATTTTCTCCAAAGATCTATCATATCTACCGTCTCTAGAGTTTTATTTACCTCCTTAACCTCTTTCTTGTCTATTTTGAGGTTAGATTTATCAAGTTCAGAGAGGGAGAGGTTGAGGTCTCCCACTAGTATAGTTTTGCTGTCGATTTCTTCCTTCAGCTCCCCCAACCTCTCCTCTAAAAATCTGACTGCTATACCACTGGGAGCATATATGTTTAGTAATGATATTGCTTCATTGTCTATGGTGCTTTTTAGCAGGATATGGTTCCCATCCTTATCCCTTTTGATTAGATCTATTTCTGCTTTTGCTTTGTCTGAGATTAGGAGTGCTACTCCTGCCTTTCTTACATCAACTAAAGCACAATATATTCTGCTCCACACTTTGACCTTTATCCTGCGTGTATCCCTCCATTTCAAACGTGTTTCTTGTAAGCAGCATATTGTTGGATTACGGCTTTTAATCCATTCTGCTATCCGTCTCCATTTTATGGGAAAATTCATTACATTCACATTCACAGTTATGATTACAATCTGTGTATTTCCCTTCATCCCCTTTCCCACCATTTGTGCTTTTAGCTCTCCTGTCTCCGTTCCCCTCCTCAATAGTATTCATTTTTCACCACTTCTTCCTGCCACCTTCCCCTCCTTCTTTTAGCGCCCCCTCCCTTTTACTGCCCATTACTCTTATTACTTCTTCCCTCCCTTTTAGCCTCCCTCCCCATTCTTCCCACTTCCCTTTCTACTGCCTATAGAGCTACTTAGCATTATGTACTCGAGTTTATTGTTCCTTCCTTTAAACAAATTGGATGAGAGTACCTCTCAAACAATGCTCATCTCCCTCCCCTCTTTCCTTTTACTATAATTTTGTACTTCTTGTGACGCAATTTGCCATTTTCTACTTCCTCCTTTTCACACCTCCTATTACAATCCCTTCCCATAATTAAATTATATTTTTAACATGACATCATTTACTTTATAACCATTACCTCTATGTCTATTCCTTTTATATTTCCTAATAGCTGCACAATTCTCAAGATTGACAGGTATCCTCTTCGTTTATAGAGAGGTAAACATTTTGTCCTAATTGAGTAATAAGTTTTTGTTTTTGTTTTCCCCCTGTTTACCTTTTCATGATTCTTTCAGCCCTGCATTTGAAGATCAAATTGTCTATTGAGTTCTGGCCTTTTGGTCAGGAAACTCTGGGAATCCCTTACTTTGTTCAATGACTTTTTCCTTGCCTTAAATATTATGCTGAACTTTGCTGGGTAGTTGATCTTTGGTTGTAGTCACAAATACTTTGCCTTACGAAATATTGGGTTCCAATTCCTTCAGGCTTGTAATGTAGAAGATGCAAGGTCCTATGTATTCCTGACTGTATCTCCTTGATATTTGAATTGGTTCTTTCTGGCTGCTTCTAGTATTTCTCCTTTACTTGATAGTTCTCAAATTTGGCAACGATATTTCTTGGATTTTGAGTTTGGGATCCCTTTCGGGAGGGAAACAGTGGATTCTTCCAAAGACTATTTTACCCTCAAAATCTAGCACTTCTGGGCAGTTTTCCTTGATGATTTCCGGGAAGATATTATCCAAACTCTTGTTTATCATGAGTTTCTGGCAGGCCAATCATTCTTAAATTTTGTCTCCTGGATCTATTTTCCATATCAGTTGTTTTTCCAAGTATGTATTTTACAGTTTATTCTATCTTTTCATTGTTTAGATTTTCTTTTACTGATTCTTGCTGTCCCATTGAGTCATTAGTTTCTACTTGCCCAATTCTAAACTTTATCAAATTGTTTTCTTTCTTTTTTTATTAAATTTATTTATTTAACTTTTTACATTCATTTTCACAAAACTTTAGGTTCGAAATTTTCTCCCCATTTGTCTGCTCCCCCTTCCCTAACACATTGAGCATTCTAATAACACATACCACCATTCTGCCCTCTCTTCTTTCAGACCTCCCTTCCCTTACCCCATCTTCTCTTTTGTCCTGTAGGGCCAGATAACTTTCTATTCCCCATTACCTGTATTTTTTATTTCCTAGTAGCAGGAACAATACTCAACAGTTGTTCCTAAAACTTTGAGTTCCACCTTCTCCCCATCCCTCCCTCCTCACCCATTACATTGGGAAGGCAGGCAATTCAATATAGGCCATATCTGTGTAGTTTTGCAAATGACTTCCATAATAGTGGTGTTGTGTAAGACTGACTATATTTTCTTCCATCCTATTCTGCCCCCCATTGCTTCTATTCTGTCTTTTGATACTGTCCCTCCCTGAGTGTTCACTTCAAATTGCTCCCTCCTCTCATTGAACTCCCTTGCATCATCCCCCTCACCCAGCATACCCCCATCTCCCCCACTTTCCTGTATTGTAATGAGTGTGCATTTTATTCCTTCCTTGGTCAAATGTGATGAGAGTAAACTTCATGTTTTCTCTCACCTCCCCTCTTTTCCCCTCCACTAAAAAGTCTCCTGCCTGCCTCTTCTGTGAGAGATAATTTGCCCTATTTCATTTCTCCCTCTCTCCTCCCAATACATTTCTCTCTCACCGCTTAACTTCATTTCTTTAAGATATAATCCCTTCCCACTCAATTCACTCTGTGCTCTCTGTCTCTGTATGTGCGTGCATGTGTGTGTGTGTGTGTATGTGTGATCCTACCAACTACCCAGATATTGAAAAGTTTTAAGAGCTACAAATACTGTCTTTCCATGTAGGAATGTAAACAGTTCAACATTAATAACTCCCTTATGACTTCTCTTTGCTGTTTACTTTTTCATGCTTCTTCTCATTCTTGTGTTTGAAAGTCAAAATTTCTTTTCAGCTTTGGTCTTTTCATCAAGAATGCCTGAAAGTCCTCAATTTCATTAAACGACCATCTTTTCCCCTGAAATATTATATTGAGTGTTGCTGGGTAGGTGATTCTTGGTTTTAATCCTAGTTCCTTTGACTTCTGGAATATCCTATTCCATGCCCTTTAATCCCTTAATGTAGAAGCTGCTAGATCTTGTGTTGTCCTGATTGAATTTACACAATACTGGAACTGTTTCTTTCTAACTGCTTGCAATATTTTTCCCTTGACCTGGGAACTCTGGAATTGGGCCACAATGTTCCTAGGAGTTTCTCTTTTTGGATCTCTTTCAGTCGGGGATTGGTGGATTCCTTGAATACTTATTTTGCCCTCTGGTTCTAGAATAACAGGACAATTTTCTTTGATAATTTCATGAAGAATGATGTCTAGGCTCTTTTTTTGATCATGGCTTTCAGGAAGTCCCATAATTTTTAAATTTTCTCTCCTGGATCTATGTTCCAGGTCAGTTGTTTTTCAAATGATATATTTCACATTATCTTCCATTTTGTCATTCTTTTGTTTCTGTTTTGTAATTTCTTGGTTTCTCAGAAAGTCAGTAGCCTCTATCTGTTCCATTTTAATTTTGAGAAAACTATTTCCTTCAGTGAGCTTTTGCACCTCTTTTTCCACTTGGCTAATTCTGCTTTTGAAAGTATTCTTCTCCTCATTGGCTTTTTGAACTTCTTTTGCCAATTGAGTTAGCCTATTTTTCATGGTGTTATTTTCTTCAGCATTTTTTTGGGTCTCCTTTATTAAGGTATTGACCCGTTTTTCATGATTTTCTTGCATCTCTCTCATTTCTTTTCCCAGTTTTTCCTCCACCTATCTAACTTCATTTTCAAAACCCTTTCTGAGCTCTTCCATGGCCTGAGCCCATTGAATATCGATTTCAGATGTTTGGGATACAGAGGCCTTGACTCTTATGTCTTTACCTGATGATAAGCAGTTTTCTTCCTTGTCAGAGAGGAAGGTTGGAGTCATTTTTTCACCAAGAAAGTAACCTTCTATGGTCTTATTTTTTTCCCTTTTCTGGGCATTTTCCCAGCCAGTTACTTGACTTCTGAGATTCCTCTCCACCCCACCTTGCCTCCAGATCCGCCCAGTTAGTTCTTGGGATTTGAGATTCAAATGCTGCTCCCCAGCCTCTGGACTTTCAGCAGTCAGGATTAAATCAAGTTCTCAGGTGGGGGCAGGGCCACTGCCCAGGCTCAGTTCCCTCAGGTGGTTTATGCAGAGACCTTCCATAATGGAGCTCCTACTGATCTCCTGCCTGCTCTGGGAACCTCTGGCCGCCTGCTCCCTCTGCTGCTGCCTCCCAAGGATGCCTTAGTTATGGAGACACACTGCTCCCCTTTCAGACAGCCCATTGTTCTCTCTCACTGACCTGCAGTGCCTGTGGGTGGAGGGCCTCCCATGGCCACCAGAGATTGCCCCCCTGAGGCCTGCTTGGATCTTTTCCTCCCAGGGCTGCGCAGCCAAGGTAGGGCTGGGTTCTGCTCTGGTCCCCTGCACAATGGACCTTTGGTGAGTTTTATTCAGGTTTTTCTGGAACAAAATTCTCCTCCACTCTGTTGTCCTGTGGCTTCCACTGGTCCAGAATTTTTTAGGAGTTCTTCTTTACATATATTTCATACACTGTGGTTTCAGAGCTAGCATAAGTGTGTCTTTCTACTCCACCATCTTGCTATCAAATTGCTTTCTTCACTTAACTTTTGCATCTCCTTTTCTACCTGTCCAGTTTTTCCTTTTAAGGGGCTATTTTCTCCAGTTAAATTTTGTACTTCCTTTTCCATTCGACCAATTTTCCCAGTTAGGTTTTGTGCTTCCTTTTTCATTTGAACAATTTTCCCAATTCGGTTTTGGGTTTCCTTTCCCATTTGATCAACTGTTCCTTTTAGGGAGTTATTTTCTCCAGTTAAGTTTTGAACTTCCTTTTCCATTTGTCCAATTTTCCTTTTCAAAGAGATGTTCTCATCAGTGAATTCTTTTTTAATAATTTTAAAATTATTGGCCTGTTTTTCTTCAATTTCCTTCTTCAGCTGTTCTAGGAGAGCTGCTTGTGCTTTCAAGCAGTTCATAGGCCCTTCTGAAGTTTCAGATGGAAGTACAGTCTCAGCTCTGACCTCTTTGGTGTTTGTGCTTTGGTCCTTATGCCCATAGAAAGTTTCTATGGTTTTTTCACTCTTCTTCTTTTTCTTGTTCATGATGTTGATTGAGTGTTGTGGCTTCTGGTTCTTTCAACCAGAAGCTAAAGAACTTTGTGTTGAACTGATGTGTGAAAAAGTTAAAAGCAGGATTTTGTTTTTTGTTTCCTTGATCAAAACTGGGGTTAGCTTGTAAAGTGTCGGGGTGGAATGATCTGGTCACAGGAGATCTCCTCAGCTGAACTGAGGCAAAGGCAAGCTCAAGGGCTGGTGTTCCCAGCTGCCCTATTTTATTTTCATTTCCCCTGGAGTGTTGAGGTATGCCTAGGTGGTAATGTGTGTTCCCACCCCTCCTGGAGCTTCTCTCCTAGCAGTGAGGCTTGCCTCGGTCCTAATGTGAGTTTTCTCTGCCCTGGGTCCTCTGTCCTTTAGTTTTGCCTTCTCCACAGTAGGAGGAATCCCCCTTAGCTGTTTTCCTAGCCTCAGGTGTTATGAGACTATTGGTCCCCTATTGCTGTTCTCACAGATCCAGGATTTTTCTGAGGAAACACTTTGTGGTTTGTTCTTCGGTCATCAAGGGAGGAGGAGAGAGCATTTGCTGATCACTATGCCATCCTTACCGAAGTTTAATCTTCAGGCTGATATCTGGCGCTCAGCATCTCTCACTGGCTTGGTTCGGCTTGTCTCCCGTCCTTGATGCCATTCCACCCGTTCTGCCCACCACTGTCAGCTTTCTCGGGTCCCTTCCACTCCACTGTGCTGGCCACACTGTACCTTGTGCTGGGGCTCACCCCCATGGAACATATTCTTCCCATGGACCTTCCAGTCTAACCTGGGCTCCGAATCCGTGACAGTCTGTCTCCCACTGGATTCCGCACCTCCAAAATTTGGTCAGATTCTCCTTTCAGAGGTATCCAAAGAAGTTTGTCCAAGAGCTTAAGTGAATAGTTTCTCTCATTCCATCATCTTGGCTCCTCCTCAATGACTTATCGTCTTCCAAATTTGACATAGTTCACCACATATTTTAGAAATGAGGTCTTTATCACAGACACTAGATGGAAACATTCTTTCTCAGTTTTCTGCCGTTGTCATAATGTTGGTTGCATTGGGTTTGTTTGTGCAATTTTTTTTTCAATGTGTTTTAATCAAAATTATCCATGTAGCACTTCATAGTGTTCTCCATCTGTTGTTTGGTCATAAATTTCTCCATTCTCCATAAATCTGACAAATACACTACTTTTTGCTCCACTAATTTCTTTATAGAATCAGTCTTTATACCTCTATCTTGAATCTTTTTGGATTCTATTCTTGTGTATGGTGTCAGGCATTGGTTTAAAACCAGTTTATGCGACACTATTATCCAGTTCTCCCAGCACTTTTTAAGAAACCGTGAGTTCTTATTCCAGAAGTTAGGGTCGTTGGGTTTATCTAACTGTAGATTGCTGTATTAATAGACTATCTAACCTATTCCACTGGTCTATTCTTATATTTCTTGGCCAGCACCAAGTGATTTTGATGATTGCTGCTTTATAATACAATATGAGATCTTGTAGGGCTTGGATTCTTTCCCTAGCATTTCTTTTTATTAATTTCCTTTATATTCTAGAACTTTTTTCTTCCAGATGAATTTTGATGTCATTTTTTCTAGGTATAGGAAATAATTTTCTGGTAGTTTAATTGGTGTGGCACTGTGTAAGCAAATTAATTGATGTGGAATTTTCATTTTTATTATATTAGCTCGGCATACTCACAAGCAATAGTAGTTTTTCCACTTCCTTAGGTCTGACTTTTATGTGTGAAAAATGTTTTGTAATTCTGTTTACATAGTTTCTGGGTTTGTTTTGGCAGGTAGACTCCCAGATATTTTATAGTGTCTACCATAGCTTTAAATGGGATTTCTGTTTCCATATCTTGATGTCGAGTTTTATTAGTAATGTATAGAAATGCAAAGTTGAATATAGTATTTCAGTCAAGGAGATGGGCATTCACTAAAATAAGGTACTTCCAGACCTTCCTGATGACAAGGCCAGAACTCAATAGAAAATTTGATCTTCAAAATCAGGTCTCAAGATTGGTATAAAAGGGTAAACAAGGGGGAAAAATCTTGTTAGACAATATGGGCAAACTGTTTACCTTCTTGTGAGGGAAGATGATACTTGCTAATCTTGAGAATTGTACACTAGATATGAAGCACCAAAGGGATATACATACATAGAGGGAGTGGGAATAAATTAAATGATGTGATAATAATAAGTGTGATTTAAGAGTGGGAAGGAATTGTAATGGGATATGTGAAAAGGAGAAGGCAGAAAAACGTATATTCCATCACAGGAAGAGCCACAAAAATATGTTACAGTAGAAGGAAAGAGGGGAGGGAAATGACCATTGTTTGAGATGTTCTTCCATCTGATTGGATTCAAGGTGGTTACAACAAACTCAGTTAAGTATGGAAATACAATTGGCTCTATAGGCAGTAAGAATGGAAGGGAGAAAGAAAAGGGAAGGGAGGCTGAAAGGAAGGGAAGTAGTAAGGGATTACAAGGAAGGGGGACTGAAAAAAGACAGGGAAGACTGAGACAGGTAGTGGTCAAAAATTAAAACTCTATTGTGGAGGAGAAGGGAGAACTAAAGGCATAAACAGTGGGAAAGAGGGTGGAGGGAAACACACAGATAGTAATCATAACTGTGAATGTGAATGGGATGAAGTCTCCCATAAAAGGTGGATAGATAGACTGGATTAAAAACCATAATCCAACAATACGTTGTTTACAAGAAACACATTTGAAACAGGGACAAACACACAGGGTAAAGGTAAAAGGTTGGAGCAGAATATTTTGTGCTTCAGCTGATGTAAAAAAAGCAGTGGGTAGCAATCTTAATCTCAGAAAAATCAAAAGCAGAAATAGATATAATCAAAAGAGAAAGGGAAAGAAACTATATCCTGCTAAATTGCACCATAGACAATGAAGCAATTTCATTACCAAACATATATAATTCAAGTGGTGTAGGATCCAGATTATTAGAGGAGAAATTAAGGGAGTTACAGGAAGAAATAGACAGCAAAATTATGCTAGTGGGAGACCTCAACCTCTCCCTCTTTGAACTTGATAAATATAATCTCAAAATAAACAAAAAGAAGTTAAAAAGGTGATTAGAACTTTGGATAAGGTACACTTGATAGATCTCTGGAGAAATTTGAATGGGGATTTGTTTCATGTAGCACTGAGAAAAAGGTATATTCCTTTCTAGATCCTTCACAAAAGGAATTTGGGAGGACTCCTTCCTCAATTTTTCCATATGGTCTACATGGTATTGGAATTGACTGTTCTTTAAATGTCTGATAGAATTCACTTTTAAATCCATCCAGGCCTGGAGATTTTTTCCTAGGGAGTTCATTGATGTCTTATTCAATTTCTTTTTCTGAAATGGGGTTACTTAAGTATTCAACTTCCTCTTCTGTTAGTGTCGGCAATTTATATTTTTTAAAATAATCATACATCTCATTTAGATTGTCGAATTTATGGGCATGAAGTTGGGCAAAGGAGTTTCTAATTATTGTTTTAATTTCTTCCTCTTTGGAGGTTAGTTCAGCCTTTGCATTTTTGATATTGGTAATTTGATTTTCTTCTGCGTTAAATCAAATTGTGCAAAGATTTATCAATTTCATTGGTTTTTTCATGAAACCATATTAGTTTTATTTATTAGTTCAATAGTCTTGTTAAATTCAATTTCATTAATCTCTCCTTTGGCTTTCAGTATTTCTAATTTGGTTTTAACTTAAGGATTTTCGATTTGTTTTTTTCTACTTTTTTCAATTGCATGCCCAATTCAATGATATTCTCTTTCTCTATTTTATTCAAGTAAGCATTCAAAGATATAAAAACTTTCCCTAAAAACTGCTTTTGCAGTATCCCATAAGATTTGATAGGTTATCTCACTATTGTTATTCTCTTGAATGAAGTCATTGATTGTTTCTATGATATGTTGTTTAACTCACTCATTCTTTAGGATTAGATTATTTCATTTCCAGGTAATTTTTGGTATGTCTTCCTATGGACATTTATTAAATATAATTTGTATTGCATTATGATCTGAGACAGATGCATTGTATATCTTTGCCTTTCTGCACAGAATTGTGAGATATTTCTGCCCTCATCATGGTCAGTTTTTGGATATGCACCATCAACTGATCTGTCATACCTATCCTATCCAGAGTTCTATTTGCTGCCTTAACTTCTTTCTTGTTTATTCTGAGGCTAGATTCAGAAAGGGGGAGGTTGAGGTCCCCCACTAGTAGAAATTGCATCTCTACATGCTTACATAACAAAATAGAAAAAAAAGAGTAAATTAATAATTTTGACATGCAATTAAAAAATCTAGAAAATACTTCATTAAAGATCCCCTATTGAGTACAAGATTCAAAATCTTGAAAATCAAAAGAGATATGAATAAAGTAAAGGGAAAGTAAAGCAACCACTGAACTTGGAACTGGTTCTATGGGGAAAATTAATTATTATTTTCATAAAAGAAAGAGGAAAACCAAATTATCAGAATCAAATCTTTAAACAATGACACAATGAAATAAAGATGAAATTGAAGCAATTATTAAGAGCAATTTTGCTCAATTATATGACAAAAAAACTAACAACCTCAGTAAAAGGAATAAATACTGGGGGTGGACCCAAGATGGCAGAGTAGAAAGACTCACATATGCTAGCTCCGAACCCACAGCCCATGGATTTCCCCTGAAAAGAACTCCCAACAAATTCTGGAACATTGGAAGCTGCACAGCAACACAGTGAAGGAGATTTCCGTTCCAGAGAGCCCTGAAAAACCGATCCCAAAGGATCATTGCACACCAGATGGGAGCGGAGCCTTGCCCTGCCCTGGCCGTGTGGCATTGAGAGGAGCAACCCGATCCGAGCAGCCTTCAAGGACGGAATCTCCAGTGGCCATGAAGGTCCCTCCACCCAAAGACCCACGAGTCAGTGAGAGAGATGTCTGGACGGGTCGAGAGGGGAGCCGGGTGTATCCATAACTCGGGCCCCCACGGGAGGCAGCAGTAGAGGCAGTGGACGGCCAGAGGCTCCCTGAGCAAGCAGGAGCTCCACTACAGAAGGTCTCTGCATAAACCCCCTCAGGGAATTGAGCCTGGGAAGTGGCCCTGCCCCCACCTGAGAACCTGATTTATTCTTACCCTGAATGGAAGCCAGGCCTGCCACCAAAACCCTGAAGTTGGGTAGCAACATTACAATCTGAGACCCCAAGCACTAGCTGGGCATACCTAGGCAGGGGTGGAGAGAAATCTCAGAAGTCAAGTAACTGGCTGAGAAAATACCCAGAAAAGAGAAAAAAAATGAGACCATAGAAGGTTATTTTCGAGGTGAACAAATGATTCCAACCTTCCTCTCTGATGAGGAAGAAAACTGCTTACCATGAGGTACAGACATAAGAGTGAAGTCCTCTGTATCCCAAGCATCTGAAATAGATATCCAATGGACTCAGGCCATGGAAGAGCTCAGAAAGGATTTTGAAAATCAAGTTAGACAGGTTTAGGAAACACTGGCAAAACAAATGAGAGAGATGCAAGAAAATCATGAAAAACGGGTCAATACCTTAATAAAGGAGACCCAAAATAATGCTGAAGAAAATAACACCTTGAAAAATAGGCTAACTCAATTGGCAAAAAAGGTTCAAAAAGCCAATGAGGAGAAGAATGCTCTAAAAAGCAGAATTAGCCAAGTGGAAAAGGGGTGCAAAAGCTCACTGAATGAAACAGCTCTCTCAAAATTAGAATGGAACAGATGGAGGCTAATGACTTTCTGAGAAACCAAGAAATCACAAAACAAATCCAAAAGAATGAAAAAATGGATGATAATGAAATATCTCTTTGGAGAAACAACTGACCTGGAAAATAGATCCAGGAGAGACAATTTAAAAATTATGGGACTTCCTGAAATCCATCATCAAAAAAAAATAGCCTAGACATCATCCTTCATGAAATTATCAAGGAAAACTGCCCTGAGAATCTAGAACCACGGGGCAAAAGAAATATTGAAGGAATCCACCAATCACCACCTGAAAGAGATCCAAAAAAGAAACTCCTAGGAACATTATAGCCAAATTTCAGAGTTCCCAGATCAAGGAGAAAATATTGCAAGCAGCTAGAAAGAAACAATTCCAGTATTGTGGAAATACAATCAGGATAACACAAGATCTAGAAGCTTCTACCCTAAGGGATCAAAGGGTGTGGAATAGGATATTCCAGAAGTCAAAGGAACTAGGTCTAAAACCAAGAATCACCTACCCAGCAAAACTGAGTATAATACTTCAGGGGAAAACATGGTCTTTCAATGAAATAGAGGACTTTCAAGCATTCTTGATGAAAAGACCAGAGCTGAAAAGAAAATTTGACTTCCAAACATAAGAATGAGAAGAAGCATCAAAAAGTAAATAGCAAGGAGAAATCATGAGGGACTTACCAAAGTTGAACTGTTTACATCCCTATATGGAAAGATAATATTTGTAACTCATGAAATTTTTCAGTATCTGGGTAGGTGGTGGGATTGCACACACACACACATGTACACATGTCCATGCACACACACACATACACACATGCATGCACACACAGAGACAGAGAGCACAAAGTGAACTGAATAGGATGGGATCATATCTTAAAAGAAATCAAAGTAAACGTTGAGAGAGAAATGTAGTGGGAGGTGAGAAAGTGAATTGGAATGGGGTAAATTATCTCTAATAGAAGAGGCAAGCAGGAGATTTCTTAGTGGAGGGAAAAAGAGGAGAGCTGAGAAAAAAAACATAAAGTTTACTTTCCTCACATTTATCACTAAAGGAAGGAATAAAATGGGCACTCATTTTAATATGAAAACCTATCTTACAATACAGGAAAGTGGGGGCGAAG
Organism: Potorous gilbertii; assembly: GCA_028658325.1. Taxonomy (NCBI): domain Eukaryota; kingdom Metazoa; phylum Chordata; class Mammalia; order Diprotodontia; family Potoroidae; genus Potorous; species Potorous gilbertii. The sequence continues at coordinate 221,722,852 of CM053771.1, read as the reverse complement.
GAGATAAGCATGGTATGTGGGATGATGGAAGGGAGGGCAATGGGAGAAGGGAGCAATCTGAAGTCAATACTCGGGGAGGGACAGGATCAAAAGATAGAATAGAAACAATGGGAGGCAGGATAGGATGGAGGGAAATATAGTTGGTCTTACACAACACAACTTTATGGAAGTCACCTGCAAACTATACAGATATGGTCTATATTGAATTGCCTGCCTTCCCAAAGGGAATGGGTGGAGAGGGAGGGATGGGGAGAAGTTGGAACTCAAAGTTTTAGGAACAACTGTTGAGTATTGTTCTTGCTACTAGGAAATAAGAAATACAGGTAATGGGGAATAGAAAGTTATCTGGCCCTACAGGACAAAAGAGAAATGGGGACAAGAGAAGTCAGGGATACTAGAAGAGAGGGCAGATTGGTGGTAGGGGAAATTGGAATGCTCAGTGTACTGGGGTCGGAGAGGGGACAAATGGGGAGAAAAGTTTCGAACCCAAAATCTTGTGAAAATAAATGTAAAAAGTTAAATAAATAAATTTATGTTAAAAAAGGAATAAATATTTACACAAATATATAAATTTCTTAGATTGACAGAGAAAAATAATATTACAATAATCTATTCTAAAAGCTTTAAGTTCCTTAAGAAAAAAAATCTGTGGCATCAAGTGGATTCTCAAGTGAATTTTAACAAACATTTAAAAACAATTTATTCTAATAATATTTCAGATATTTCAAAAAATATGCAAAGAAGGAATCCTACCAAATTCTTTTTAAAATGAGTATGGTACTGATAAAACGGGAAGAACATAAAAAGAAATAAAACTATAGACCAATTTCCCTCATGAATACTGATGAAAATATTAAAGTATATACTAGCAAGGAGATTATAGCAATATTTTATAAAGATCACACATTATAATCAGGTGGAATTTATACTAGCAATGTATGACAAGTTCAATACTAAGAAATGGACCAAGATAAGCTACCATATTAATAAGAAAAATGATTGAGTATTATATGATTATACCAAGAGATGTGGAAAAAATATAGAGAAAAGGAAATGTAATCCTTTCTAAAATAATGGAGAGTGTGGGAATGAATGGTGCTTTCTTTAAAATAGGTTGTCCTCATCTAAAACCATAAGCAAAAATTAAGTAATGCAAGTGAGCTAGGAGGTTTCCCAAGAAGATGAAGGGTTAAATAAGTACGCTTATTATGATTAATATAATTCAATATTGTATTATAATGCTAGTCATAACAAAAAGAAATGAAAATGAAATTGAAGAAATTAGAATACCCAATGAAGGAACAAAACTATCACTGTTTTCAGACTTAAAGAATCAAGTTTAAAACTAGTTGATACAATAGTCAACATTAGCAAAGTTGCAGGATAAAAACATACCTTAATGACTTACCAGAATTTTTGTGTTACCACCAAAGTCCAGAAGCAAGAGATCGAAAAAGAAACTCCAATTGGTATAATTGAAGACAGTATAAAATGCTTGGCAGTCTGCTTGCTAAGACAAATCAATGAACTGTATGAACATGATTGTTAAACACTTCACACAAATAATGACAGGCGTTGGAACAATATTAATTTTCTATGGGTTGCCAATGCAGTACAACAAAAATGACAACGACCATTAGCAACCACTGAACTGAGACATTAAAGAGTTTCACTATTTCACTTCATTTACTGGAAAATAAAAAGTAATTTACTGGAAAATATGTATTAACCAACATCTTATATGGTAAAGTAAGATGAGGTAAAAATGATTCCATGATTTATGCATAGAGGGTAAAATCACAAGCAAATTAGGGGAGAATGGAAAAATGTACCTGTGAGATCTAAAGATAAGGAGGGAATTTATCACCACACAAGAGATAGAAAGGTTTACCAAAAATCAAAAATGTAATTTTACTACATTATGTTTTTTTTTTAAAAAAGGTTGTTTTTTCAAGCAAAAGTAATGTATGCAAGACCAGTAACAAAGTAGAAAATGGAAGTGGAAATTACAGTCAGTTTCTCTGATAAATCACTCCTTACTCAAACATTAAAAGAATTGAGTTATCCTGAAAAAAGAAAGAGAAGAAAAATGTGCTTTATTCCCAAATTGATAAATGATCAAAATATGAATAGACAATTTTCAGAAGAAGAAATTAAAAGTATCCATAGTCATATAAAGAACTCAAAATCACCATTGATTAGAGAAATGCAAATTAAAAGAACACTAGGGTATGCACTCACAACTATCAGACTGACTAATATAAAAGAAATGGAAAATGACAAAGGTTGGAAATAATGTGGAAAAACAGGGACATAATATACTGGTGGTGAAGTCCTGAACTGATTCAATCCTTCTGGAAAACAGTTTGGAACTGTGGCCAAACAGCTATAATACTATGTGTATGCCTTAATCCAGCAATATCACTACAACTTCTACACATCAAATAGAACAAATAAAAAATAAATGGATGCACGCACACACTCACACAGATATGTGTATGTGCGTGTTTGCTTGTGTATAATAATTTATTTCTATATCAACTGTTTTTGTGGTGACAAAGAATTGGAGTTTAAGTGAATGTCCTTCATCTGAGAAATGACTAAGAAGTTCTAGTATGTGATTGTGATGGAATACTATTGGGATATAAAAATTGATGAGATGATTTCAGTAAAAAACAAAACAAAACAAAACAAAACTGGGAAGACATACATGAATTGATTCAAATTGTAGAGTGCAGAATCCAGAGAATATTATACACAACACAATAACCAAAATACCATATGACGATCAACTGTCAATTGCTTAGCTATTCTGTTCAACATACTGTTTCCTGATGTTACAAAGATGGTATGAAAACTGGGGAAAAGGTAAAAATGCTATCCACTTCCAGAGAACTTATGCTGTGTGAGTGCAGATTAAAGCACAATATTGTCACTTAATTTTATGGCTTTACTTTTGCAACATGACTAATATGGGAATGTTTTCTATGATTTCGCATGTCACCAGATATTACATTTTGACATTTTTCATGAGTAGGGGAAGAGAATTTGGTAATCAATTTTAAAAAGGAATATTAAGTCTATCAAAATTGGTCATCATACGATATTGTTTTACTTTGCACAATGTTTTTCATGTTTTGCTCACTTTACACAGCATCAATTCATGTAAGTCTTCCCAGGTTTTTTTTTAAAAAAAAACCTTGCTCATCATTTATTACAAAGCAATACTATCCCATTGCATTTATATACCACAACTTGTTCAACCCTTCCCGGAATTGAGGGGCATCCATTCAGTTTCCATTTCTTTGCAACCACAAAACTTGCTGGTATAAATATATTTGTATATGCAGGTCCTTCCGCCATTTCTTTAGGACCGCTAAGGGATATAGGCTTAGTATGGTATTGCTGGATCAAAAGCTATTCACAATTTTATAGCCCTTTCAGCATAGTTCCAAATTGCTCTCCAGAAAATGTTATTTATTGGATCAGTTCACAAGTATTCCAATTTCCTCACATCTTCTCAGACATTTATCATTTTCCTGTTGCGTCATGTTAGCTAATCTGATATGTGTGATGTGATACTTGAGTCTTTCTAATTCTCATTTCGTTAATCAACAGTTATTTAGAAATTTTTTCATGTTACTATAAATAGCTTTAGTTTTTTTTCCCCTGAAAACTGTCTGTTCCTATCCTTTGACCATTTATCAATTGAGGAAAATGAATTGCATTATTTTAAATTTGACCCAGTTCTCTATTTTTTTAGAAGTGTTCAAAGTCACTGGCTGTAAAAATTGTTTCCCAGCTTTCTGTGTCCCTTCTAATCTTGGTTGCTTTGACTTTCTTTCTGCAAAAATGTTTTAATGTAATAAAATTATCCATTTTGCATTTCATAATTTTCTCTCTTTGGTCATAAAGTCTTCCCTTCTCCACAGATCTGACAAGTAAACTATTTCTTCCTTTCTTAATTTGCTTATCACATCACCCTCTATGTCTAAATCATGTACCCATCTTGACATTATCTTAGGATATAGTATAAAATGTTGGTCAAGGCCCAGTTTATCCCATAGTATTTTTCCATTTTCCCAGCTCTCGCTCTCTCTCTCTCTCTCTCTCTCTCTTTCTCTCTCATACATAAATATATGCATATAATAGATTAGTATAGTCATTGACTACTATTTCTTGTACACTAATCTATTCCATTGATGCATCACTCTAATTCTTAGCTAGTAACAGCAACGGAGTGAAGGAGATGTCTTTTCCTGGCAGAGCAGCATGGAGAGAACAGATTCAGCAGATCCAAGCAGGCTTCAGGGACAGAATCTCCAGTGGCCACGAAGATCCCTCCACCCACAGACGAACAGGTCAGTGAGAGAGTCGTCTGGATGGGATGAGAGGGGAGCGGGGTGTCTCCATGACTCGAGCCCCTTTGGGAGGCAGCAGCAGAGGCAGTGGGCAGCCAGAGGCTCCCAGAGCAGGCAGGACCTGGGGCTCATTACAGAAGGTTTCTGCATAAACCTTCTGAAGGAACTGAGTCTGGGCAGTGGCCCTGCCCCTACCAGAGCACCAGAACTTAAGATCCCATTGAATAGCAGCCAGGCCTGCCGCCAAAAGTCCTGAGGCTGGGGAGCAGCATTTGAATCTCAGACCTCAAGCACTAGCTGGGTAGATCTGCACGCAAGGTGGGTATGGAAAGGAATCTCATAAGTCAAGTAACTGCCTGGGAAAATGCCCAGAAAAGGGGAAAAAAATAAGAGCATACAAGGTTACTTTCTTGGTGAACAGATGATTCCCCGCTTCCTCTCTGATGAGGCAGAACAATGCTTACCAACAGGAAAAGACATAGGAGTCAAGGCCTCTGTATCCCAAACATCTGAAATAGATATCCAATGGGATCAGGCCATGGAAGAGATCAAAAAGGATTTTGAAAATCAAATTAGACAGGTGGAGGAAAAACTGGGAAGAGAAATGAGAGAGATGCAAGAAAAGCATGAAAAACGGGTCAATACCTTGATAAAGGAGACCCAAAAAATGCTGAAGAAAATAACACCTTGAAAAATAGGCTAACTCAATTGGCAAAAGAGGTTCAAAAAGTCAATGAGGAGAAGAATGCTTTCAAAAGCAGAATTAGCCAAGTGGAAAAAGAGGTGCAAAAGCTCACTGAAGAAAATAGTTTTCTCAAAATTAGAATGGAACAGATGGAGACTGATGACTTTCTGAGAAACCAAGAAATCACAAAACAAATCTAAAACAATGAAAAAATGGAAGATAATGTGAAATATCTCATTGGAAAAACAACTGACCTGGAAAATAGATCCAGCAGAGAAAATTTAAGTATTTTTCAAAACTGTATTTATAATACAGATTTAAATCTGATATGGCTAGACCACCTTCCCTTGCATTTCTTTTCATCAGTTCCATTGCTATTCTGAAATATCTATTTTTTTCCCCTGAAGCATTATATTCAGTTTTACTGGTTAAGCTATTCTCTGTTGTAATCCTGGTTGCTTTGCCCTGCAGAATATAATATTATTGTCCCTCCTCTTCTTTAAGTTGGAAGACACTAAATATTGTGCAACCCTGATTGTGACTCTACAGTAATATAATTGTGTCTAGCTCTCTGCAATATTTTCCCCTTGAATAGGGACCTCTTGATTATGCCTATAATATTCCTGGGAATCTTCATTTGGGCAACTGGTGAATCTTTTTTACTTCTATTTTACCTCTGATATCTAAAATTTCAGGGTACTTTTCCTTGATAATTTCTTGAAATATCATTCGTATACTATTTTTATGATGGCATTTAGGTAGTCTTATAATTTGTTAAGTTGTCTTGCAATTTATTTTTCTTGTTCTTTTTCTGATGAGCTAATTCGCATTTTTTAATCATTCTTTTGACTTTTTATTGTATATTGATGTTTCATGGCATCATTAATTATTACTTGCCAATTCTGCCTTTTAGAGAGTTATTTTCTCCCATGAATTTCTGTACCTCCTTTTGCAGTTGCCTTATTATATGTTTGAAGAGCTAATTTCATCCATACATTTTTGTGCATCTTTGACCATAGGGCCAATTCTATATTAAGGTATTATTTACTTCAGTGTTTTTGCTGCTCTTTTATCACACTGTCAGTTTTCCTTTTTTTATATATTTTTTCATATTCATAAACTTTCCCAGTTTTTCCTCTACCACTCTTATGTCTCTTTTTAACTGTTCCCGAAATTCTCGTTGGATTTGTTTCCAATCAGTAGTTGTCTCTAACATTTTGGTTATAGCTGTTTTCACATTGCTGTCTTCTTATAAGTTTGTCTTCCCATCATTGCAGTAACTTTTAGTTTAATTAGTTTCTTTTTTTTTATTTGATCATTTTCCAGTCTATTATTTTATTTTTCATTTTATTTTAAAATTAGCTTTTATTCACTTGAGGTTGAGTAGGTAGGCACCGTCCCTCAATTCAGGGTTTCTGTGCTGCTATTTTCAGAGCTCATGGTGGATGTCTTTGAATTGTCTTTGCTTCCAAAGTGTTTTGAGAGATGGGATAAATACACATCTCGTCTATCTTCTGGTCTTTACCTAAGAGAGGCTTCTACTCACTTGTAGTCACAAGCATTAATTATCCTCTTGTCTCTGGAGTTGTGACCGTGGCCCTGTGCTCTTATAACTCACAAATGCTCCTCTCTGTCCTTGAATAGCAACCCAGAACTGTGTATAGCCATAAAGTTGAAAATTATTGTTGACTGAACCTAATGCTCACAAAGGGAACCCACATAATCTCTTTCAAGCTCTTAGTCATCTCTATGCTGAAAGCTCCTGAAGTTGCAGCTGCTGTTGCTGTTGCTGCTGTCTCTAGTTCCCTTAAAACTTGTTCCTACCTCATGGGGTCCATGATGTCTTCCACTCCAGTGCCACAGACTTCTCCTGCAGAACTTCTAAACTGTTACAGTCTGGAAAAATCTCTTAATTTGTTGTCTCTGCCATTCCAAAATGCAATTTCAGTTGTTGTTTTAAAGTTTTTTGGAGGAAAATGTTGGGAGATTTCAGCTGGGTTACTGCCTGTATTCTGATGCCTTGGCTCTGTCTCTCATATTACATAGTAAATCTTTCCCAGTAAATTTTAGCCACATAATTAAAGAATGAGGATTTAATGAGTGACATAACATGGAGTAGTAATAAGAGCACTATCTTTAGAATAAGAAAGCTATAGCTGACTCTTGATTTCATTATAGAATAGCTGTGAGACCTTGAGTGAGTTCATTATGCTGCTATGACCTCATATTCCTCAAATCTATGATCTTTCAAATGAAAACTCACTACTCTACATTATGAGGGAAAGTTGACTGGGGTGCTAAACAAAAGGAATTTGCTAAATATGAAACAGATATGACTGGGGATGAGTATTATGATATAGCAGATGGATAGCTGTATTCAGACTCAGGTAAAATTGGAGTCTTTCAACATCTCATCTCTGACATACTAGATAAGTGACACAGGGCTAGTTACTTAACCACATAGTGCCCTAGGCCACTCTCTAATTTGCAGAGCAGGGGAAGATCTTTATCATAAACTGATTTTCTCATTAAATGGTCCTTATGCAAATAAAATCATAGCTGTGGTTATAAAGGAGATTGAGGAAGGAACAATACTTTACTATATGGCATATGAATGAAAGGTTAGGAAATTGAAGGGCATGTCATTTAGAAAATCAATGGATAGATAGGAGCAGTCTGTGACTGTTGACTCTCCTCGGTTAGACTATTACCTAATTGTTGACAGTACTTTTTGTTTTAGAAATGCAGTCTTTTAACAACTAACACCTTTCAAATCATGGGGTTATTGCATTTTTTAAAAATCTCATAAAAATTCATTATCAATGTTGTCTTTGATGCCTTGAAGGAGAGTAAACCTAGAAGGGAAACTAAAATATTTTCTCCCCAACTTCATGTGAGTAGACAATGAAAAGCTTCAGAAGTTCATAAGAAATTACAAGTATTTCCAAGAATTAAATTTGATTAGAAATGTAAGAAGCAAGAAGTAGTCCTGAAAGGTAATGGCAAAATTGGAAAATAATAAGTAAAGTAATCAAGTAAAGAAGTGGAAGGAAATGAAACTAGGACTTGCCTCTGGATTTTTGAGCTAGCAGAATAAATCTAGACCAGAGGCTCAATCATTTTTTCCCCACAGATGAAAACTTAAGTTTCTATTAGTTTGGAAGCACAGGAATAGTGAAGAGAAATATTTCCAAATTTCTCAGGGAACTGCATGGAAACCGATGAAAAGTCTTAACATTTCAACTTCATTTTAAGTGTTTGATTCCAGGTATACACTAGAAAATTCAATTGAGTCATTTTCACATTTACATAACCCAAGATGATGAAAATGAGATTTTATTTGTATATTTTTAGAATGCCCTCAAGTTAATGATGTACAAACTTTACAGTACTGAGGACTCCCTTTATAAATTTTGAATAAGAGTAGCTATATGAAAATGATATAATAATATGATCTCTAATTATTGAAGAAATGTATAATGGCTAAAAATCTACTACAAATTCAGCAACACATTCTAACTAATTTGGATTTGACTAATCACAACAATAGTTACATATACTTAGAAAAGATCAATACATATATTTCTGAAGCATTATTCTTAGTTATGTAGAAAACATTTTAAATTTATTATGCTGATTCATATTGCACACAATGTAGCTAATATAAGTAAAGATGCCAAGGATAACATGTTTGGTGCATGCTTATCTACATGTGTGTACATACACATACCTACATACACATATATGTATATCTACATAAACACATGTAGATATACATACACAAATGTGGCCATGTGTGTTTCCTGAACCTATCCAATAATTCTAATATGGTGCATAAGTATTATTCTATTGACAAGACCAGAGCTTCATCATCCCAATTTATGATCCTTAATAGCAATAATTCTTATGGATGATCCTTTTCAAAGACATATGTGGATCCTTTGATGTGAAGAAAGGTGATTTGGTGGTTCATCTTCACAACCTTGGGGGAGCATAGTATTTTCCTAACCCTTATTTTTAGTTTTGAGGTTTATATCAATTGATGCCATAGTGCTATTTATTTTATGCAAAAAAAAAATATGGCTGTAGTGGATTCACTCATATATCATTCTGGATCCTAAATCCCTCCCCCTATTCCTGCCCATTTCCAATTAATTACGATTTTACTCTGTCATTAAAGTTGTCTCTCAATGAAAGTAAACATATCACCTGACAAGCTTAATGCTTTATTACAAACCCTTTGCCTTAAAGTCCTTCTGAGACCTACTAATACCAAATCGAGAAATTGATTCACAGCCAATATACAACCTAGGTTAAATTTTTAGATTTGACTTTTAAAAAGCAAGTTAGATAAAATAACAAAATCAGAACTGAGAGATGAGACACAAAAAAGCCTGCTTCTCCACCACTTGACTCTTTTGTTCCACTGTTTTTGGTTCATATCTCTGCACTTGCCAGTTGGCTAAAATGTTTTCCATGATTCTGACATTGCCACCTTTTGCCACCATGTCTAGGTGAATTCATCTCCCCAGTGCACATTGTTCCCTTAATGAGTTTGGTGACAGTAAAGTTAGCAGCTTTCTGACTAAATTCAGCTTTGATCTTCAAGGTATATTAATAGGGTAATCTGGGATAAGTAACATAAACAACCCCTGTTTGATGAAGAGGTTAAGGAAATTTCACACCTTGAAAATGAGATACTAACCCTGTAATTAAGCCTTTGTCAGAATATTTTTATATATTTTATAGAAATATTTTTTTCAGTGCTAGAACTAAGTCTATAGTCAATGGAATGAAATGAGCCTCTACACTACAGAGGAGTGCCTGGGCAAACCAGCAATATCATTTTCTAACCCTTGCATGTGTTTGTGTGTATAAATCTATCAAGAACAACTGAGAAGGAACTTCCTCCACTAATAAAGGTAGACACTCTCTCTGAAAAATAAATGGTCTTACAGAGCTATCTTGGGGCAGAGACATATTAAAAGACTTGCTTCAATCATACAATCATGATATTTTAGAGGTGGAATTTAAATATAGGTTTTCTTGACTCCAAGGATAACTCTTCATCCACTATTGCTCTCTTCCTCTTTTTATCAAAAATTATTCATAAATAATTTGCATAATAAATGTTCAATCCATTCTAAGATGGAAAACAATAGCCTTGGCACTTCCCAAATATTATTTTTCAAAGCATCATTAGTATGTAAATTAGGTTATATGATTTGATGGAAGATATATATTGTTAAATATGTTTTCTTTACATTAATATTAAGATTTACATCGCTTTTTTTCTAAACAAACATATTTCCACATAATATCCTTGAAAATCGGTAAGTTTTTCCTCTCGCCCACCAAGAACTGCTCCCTGACCAAAATCAGAAAGGTATGGCAAGGAAGCAAGAAGAGATCAGCCATCAGTAGAATAAAGTCTTTGGTTGGTTGAGGCAAAAACATTTTGCCCACGTAAAATTTTAGATACCTTTGAGACATCCATCTGCAGACATCCAGCAGATAGTTTGTGAGGATACCCTGCAACACAGGAGTGAGCAAAACTCCACAATAAAATTTAACTGGAGTCATTTGTCATGGAAATTGTGGAGAAATTTCATTTTCAGGCATGGATTAGGCTAAATATTAGCCTCCTTTCTCTCCAGCTTCGATGTTGGGACATTTTAAGAAACATAGGGATAGTAAGGAAAGCTAGGTAAGAAGTGAAATTAGAGAGTGTAATGCCAAATCATCCATTCACAGGAAGATATGTGACAATTGTCTGTGCTTTGTGGTAAACATTGTTTTTCTTATCCAAACTTAAAAAATATGAAGACATTTTATTAGGAAATAGAAGAGAATCTCTTAATTGGGTTTCAATAACACACTCAAAACAAAAATGGATTAAAATAGTATGATGATATTTGTTACTTGACACATTTCAATTAAGAATTTTTTAAAAATTAGCTTTATGTATTTTCAGTGTTTTACAATCACTACCATGTAACATAGATCTCCATGCCCCCCACTTCCCACTGCAAGAGGGCATACAATTTTATATAGGTTCTACACATACATTACTATTAAATACATTTTCACTATAGTCATGCTGTACAGAAGAATTTAAAATGTATGAGAGAAATCATATAACAAACCAAAACAAAATGCACGCATATACACAAAAATGATCAGCAACATCCTGCAATTGAATTCCATGGTTCTTTCTCTGGATGTGAAAGGTATTTTGCTTTAAAAGACTATTGGGGGGGGGCGGAGCCAAGATGGCGGAGTAGAAAGACTCACATTTGCTAGCTCCGAATCCACAGCCCATAGATTCCCTGTAAAAAGAACTCCTGACAAATTCTGGAACAGTGGAAGCCGTGCAGAAACACAGTGAAGGAGATTTCTGCTGCAGAGAGCCCTGAAAAACCGACCACAAAGGTACCCCAGACGGGAGTGGAGTCCTGTCCTGCCGAGCGCTCCCCTCTCCCGCCCCGGCCACGCGGCACTGAGAGGAGCCAGCAGAGCCCAGCAGGCGTCAGGGACCTGAATCTCCAGGTGGCCGCGAAGGTACCTCCACCCACAGACGCACAGGTCAGTGAGGAAGATGGGCTGAGAGGGGAGCGGGGGATCTCCGGGACTCGGAAACCCTGGGAAGCGGCCTCTGCGTCAGAGGCTGAGGCAGCTCAGCCAGAGGCAGAGGCAGCTCAGCCAGAGACTCCCAGAGCAGGCTGGAGCTCCACCCCAGCTCCACTACAAAGGATCTCTGTATAAACCCCCTGAGGGAACTGAGCCTGAGAGGTGGCCCTGCCCCCACCTGACAACCACCAGATAAGCCCCCATTGAAGAGCAGTCAGGCCTC
>CM053771.1:221671553-221710453 GCA_028658325.1 Potorous gilbertii | reverse complement strand
GACAGGATCAAAAGAGAGAATAGAAACAATGGGGGGGCAGGATAGGACGGAGGGAAATATAGTTAGTCTTACACAACACGACTATTATGGAAGTCATTTGCAAAACTACACAGATATGGCCTACATTGAATTGCCTGCCTTCCCAAAGGGAATGGGTGGGGACGGAGGTATGGGGAGAAACTGGAACTTAAAGTTTTAGGATCAACTCCTGAGTATTGTTCTTGCTACTAGGCAATAAGAAATACAGGTAATGGGGAATAGAAAGTTTTCTGGCCCTACAGGACAAAAGAGAAGATGGGGTAAGGGAAGGGAGGGATGGTAGAAGAGAGGGCAGATTGGTGATATGGGTAATTAGAATGTCCAGTGTATTGGGGAGGGGGGAGGGGACAAATGGGGAGAAAATTTTGGAACCCAAAATCTTGTGAAAATGAATGTAAAAAGTTAAATAAATTTATTTAAAATAAAACAAAAGACTATTGGGGATTTTTTTAAGTCTTCATTGCAATGAAGTTCCAAGTTTACTAGAAAAAATTCTTGCACATCGTGGCTGTTGCTGTGCACAAAGTTCTCCTGGTTCTGCTCCTTTCACTCAGCATCAGATCATATAAGTCTTTCCAGGCCTCTCTGAAATCTTCCTGCCCATCATTTCTTATAGCACAATAGTATTCCATCACACTCATATAGCATTATTTATTTAGCCATTCCCCACTTGACGGGCATCTCCTTGATTTCCGGTTTATGGCCACTACAAAGATGGCTGCTATAAATATTCTTGTTCATGTGGGACTCTTTCCCATTTTATGATCTCTTGGAGATACAGTCCTAGAAGCGATATTGCTGAATCAGAGGTATGCACAGTTTTGTAGCCCTTTGGACATAGTTTCAAAGTGCTCTCCAGAATGTGTGGACCAGCTCATAGCTGCACCAACAATGAATTAGTGTTCCAACTCTTCCACATCCTCTCCCTTTATCATCTTCCTGTTACATCATGCTTGCCAATCTGATAGGTGTGATGTGGTATCTCAGAGTGGTTTTGATTTGCATCTCTCTAATCAATAGTGATTTAGAGCATTTTTTTCATATGACTATAGATACTTTTAATTTCTTCCTCTGAAAACTGCCTATTCGTACCCTTTGACCATTTATCAATTGGGGAATGACTTGTATTTTTGTACATTTGACTCTGTCCTCTATATATTCTAGAAATGAGGCCTTTATCACAGACACTAGCTGCAAAAAATTCTTACCCAGTGTTCTTCATCACTACAAAGATTGGTTGCTTTAGGTTTGGTTGTGCAAAACACATTACAGTTTGATGTAAACAAAATTATCCATCTTGCACTTCATAATGCTCTCTATGGCTTCTTTAGTCAAACATACTCCCCTTCTCCATAAATCAGTCAAATACGATATTCCTTGTTCTCCTGATATATTCATGATATTGATCTTTATACCTAGGTTGTGTACCCATTCGGACTTTATTTTTGTGTATGGTGCCAGGCATTGGTCGATGCCTAGTTTCCTCCACCCTATTATTAAGTTTTCACAGAAATTTTTGTAGAACAGTGAGTTCTTATCCCAGAAGCTGGGATCCTTGGGTTTGTTAAACAGTAGATTGCTATATTCATTGCTTACTGGGTCTTGAGTACCTAGCTTATTCCACTTGTCTACCCTTCTGTTTCTTAGTCAATACCAAGTGGTTTTCATAATGGCTGCTATATAATACAATTTGAGATCTGGTAGAACTAGACCACCCTCCCCAGTATTTCTTTTCATTAGTCCCCTTGATATTCTGAAAATTTTTTCTTTCAGATGAATTTCTATATCATTTTTTGAGCTCTAGAAAATAATTATCTGATAGTCTAATTTGTGTAGCATTAACTAAGTAAATTAATTTAGGTAGAATTGTCATTTTTATAATGTTGACTCAGCCTACCTATGAGCAACTGATGTTTTCCCACTTGCTTAGATCTGACTTCATTTGTGTGAAAAGTGTCTAATAATTGTGTTCATATAGTCCTTGGGTTTGTTTCAGAAGGTATACTCCCAAATCTTTTATAGTGTCTACCCTATCTTTAAATGGGATTTCTCTTTCCATCTCTTGCTGTTGGGTTTTTTTTACTAATATATAGAAATGCAGAAGATCTGTGTGGGTTTAGTTTGTAACCTGCAATTTTGCCTAAGTTGTTTATTATTTCAAGCAGTTTTTCACTGGAATATCTGGGATTCTCTGAGAATATCATCATATCATATGCAAAGAGGGAAAACTTACTTTCTTCTTTGTCTATTCTGATTCCTTCAATTTCTTTATCTTGTCTAATTGCTGCAGGTAACATTTCTAGTGCCATATTCAATAATAGTGGTGATAATGGACATCCTTGTTTCAACCTTGATCTTATTGGAAATGCATCTAGTTTATCACCATTGCATATAATACTTGCAGAAGGATTTAGGTAGATACTGCTTATTATTTTATGTCAAGTTCCCTTTATTCCTATACTCTCCAGAGTTTTTAATAGGAATGAATGTTGTATTTTGTCAAAAGCTTTATCTGCATCTATTGAGATAATCATGTAGTTTCTGTTAGTTTTGTTGTTTGTATGGTCAATAATGCTAATAGTTTTACTAATACTAAACCAGCCCTGAATTACTGCTATGAATCCTACTGGATCATAATGTATTATTCCCGTGATAAGATGCTGTAATCGTTTTGCTAAAATTTTCTTTAAAATTTTTACATCTATATTCATTAGAGAAATTGGGATATGATTTTCTTTTTCTGTTTTGTGTCTTCCTGGTTTAGGTATGAAAACCATATTTGTATCGTAAAAAGAATTTGGGAAGACTCCTTCTCCAATTTTCCCAAATGGTCTATATAGTATTGAAATTAATTGCTACTTAAATGTTTGATAGAATTCAGTTGCAAATCCATCTAGCTCTGGAGATGTTTTCCTAGGGAGTTCATTGATAGCTTGTTCAATTTCTTTTTCTGAGATGGGGTTGTTATGTATTCAACTTCCTCTTCTGTTAATTTGGGCAATTTGTATTTTTTAAAATATTCATGCATTTCATTTAGATTGTAGAATTTATGGGCATACATTTGAGCAAAGTAATTTCAAATTTTTGCTTTCATTTCTTCCTTACTGTAGGTGAGTTCACCCCTTTCATTTTTGATATTGGTAATTTGGTTTTCTTCTTTCTTCATTGTAAATCAAATTAACCAAAAGTTTATCAATTTTATTAGTTTTTTCATAAAACCAATAATTAGTTTTATTTATGAGTTCAATAGTTTTCTTAATTTCAATGTTATTAATCTCTCCTTTGTTTTTCAGTATTTCTAAATTTGTTTTTACTTGGGGATTTTCAATTTGTTCTTTTTCTATCTTTTTCAGCTGCATGCGCAAGTCATTGTCCCCTCTTTCTCTGTTTTATTCATGGCGGCATTTAAGGATATAAAACTTCCCCTAAGAACTGATTTTGCAGTATCCCTTAAGATTTCGTAGGTTGTCTCGTTATTGTTATTCTCTTGAATGAAGTTGTTGATTGTTTCTACGATTTGTTGTTTGACTCACTCCTTCTTTAGGAGTAGATTGTATATTTTTCAATTAATTTTTTCATTAATCTTTCCATGGCCTTTTATACACATAATTTGTATTGCATTATGATCTGAGAAGCATTCGTTGACTATCTCTGCCCTTCTGCACTGGGATTTGAGGTTTTTATGGTCTACTACACAGTCAATGTTTGTAAACGTGCCGGATGCCACTGAGAAAAAAAAGTATATTCCTTTCTATTCCCATTCAATTTTCTCCAGAGGTCTATCATATCTACATTATCTTGAGTTTTACTTATGTCCTTAACTTCACTTTTGTTTATTTTGAGGTTAGATTTATCAGGTTCAAAGAGGGGGTGTTTGAGGTCTGCCACTAGTATTGTTTTGCTATTTCTTCCTGCAGCTTCGAAAATCTCTCCTCTAAATATTTGGAAGCTATTCCTCTTGGAACATACATATTTAGTAATGATATTGTTTCATTGTCTACGGTGCCTTTAAGCAAGATACTGTTTCCTTCCTAATCTCTTTTGATTAGATCTATTTCAACTTTTGTTTTGTCTGAGATTAGAATTGCTACCCCTGCGTTTATAGCATCAGCTGAAGAACAATATATTCTGCTGCACCTTTTTTCCTTTACCCTGTGTGTATCTCCCCATTTCAAATGTATTTCTTGTAAACAACGTATTGTTGGATTATGACTTTTAATCCATGCTGCCATCCATCTCCATTTTATGGGAGAGTTCATTCCATTCACATTCACAATTATGATTACAGTCTATTTCCCTCAATCCCCTTTCCCACCGTTTGTGCTTTTAGCTGTCCCGTCTCCCTTCCCCTCCTCAATAGTATTCACTTTTTGACCACCATCTCCTACAGTCTTCCATTCTTTCTTTCAAACGCCCTCCCTTTTGTTCCCTTTTACCCTTGTTACTTCTTCCCTCCCTTTTAGTTTCCCCTCCTCATTCTTTCCCCTCCCCCTCCTACTGCCTGTAGGGCTAGTTAGATTTTTATACTTAAGTTTATTGATTCCTCCTTGAACTAAATCAGATGAGAATACCACTCAAACAGTGCTTATCTCCCTACCCTCTTTCCCTCTAGTATAATACAATTTTGTATTTCTTCCTGTGCTGTAATTTACCATTTTCTTCTACCTCCTTTTCACATCTCCTCTTACAATCCCTCTAGATGCTTAAATCACATTTTTATCATCACACCATTCACTTTGTATCCATACCCTCTATCTATGTATATTCCTGTCATATATATATATATACATATACGTATATATACGTATATGTATATATATATATATATATATATATATATATATATATATATATATATAAACAATTCTCAAGATTAACAAGTATCACCTTTCCTTATAGGGAGGTAAGCAGTTTGCCCAAATTGAGTAATAAGTTTTGCTTTTCTGTTGTTTACTGTAGAGAATCATGAGGGGTTTGAAAGAGCCCCTGCTCGAGTTCCCCCTCCTCCAAACGATAATAATAGCTTACTTGAGAAGTTAAGTGATATATTGTTCTCAGATTCTTGTCCTTAAATTTGGGTGTTGAAGTTCCAGGAAAAAGGGCCCCTGCTGTACAAGAAAACATTTTGATAAAGAGGTCTTGAGGTTTCCTTTTCTACTTATCACCATCTCTTCTGTTCTCATGCCTCAATCCCTACCCCACATTTTTTTTTACTATTTAAGCACCTCAACTTCTGGATCTGTTGGCTAAGTAGGTCTAGAATAAACTTAGCTTGTTCAGACTACTGTGTCCCACATGCCTTTTCATCCTTGCTCTGTGAGCCATGTAAATGCCCCAGGCCTGCCCAACTGCACTAGCTGTAGCAGTTTACCTTTTTATGCTTTTCTTAAAACCTGTGTTTGAAGATTGGATTTTCTATTGAGTTCTGGTCTTTTTCTCAGGAACATCTAGAAATCTCTTATTTCATTTAAAGTCTCTGCCTTTGCCTGAAATTTTATGTTGAACTTTGCTGGATGATTCACCCTTGATTGTAGTCCTAGCTCCTTTGCCTTACAGAATGTCTTGTTCCAGTTCCTTCTATCTTTTAATGTAGAAGCTGCAAGTCTCTGTGTGATCCTGACTGTAGATCCTGGATATTTGAATGGTTTCCTTCTGTCTGCTGTAATATTTTCTCCTCTACTTGATAGTTCTGGAATTTGGCAACAATATTTCTTGGTGTTTTCAGTTTGGGATCTGTTTTGGGAGGTGAACTGTGGATTCTTTCCATGACTATTTTGCCTCCTGGACCTACCAGCTCTGGGCAGTTTTCCTTGATGATTTCTTGGGAGATATTGTCCAGGATCTTTTTTTCATCATGTCTTTCTGGTAGGCCAATAATTCTTAAATTTTCTCTTCTGGATCCATTTTCCAGGTCAGTTGTTTTTCCAATTAGGTATTTTCCATTTTCTTCTATCTTTTCATTCTTTAGATCTTATTTGACTGATTTTTGATGTCTCATAGAGTTATTAGTTTCTATCTGAATAATTTTAATTATTATCAAATTATTTTTAATCAAATTATTGAATTTTATCAAAATATCAGTTAACTTTGCATTTTCTTTTTCATCTATCCTATTATTCCTTTTAAGGAATTATTTTCTCCAGTTAGTTTCTGTACTTCCTTTTCCATATATCCAATTTTCCTAGTCAGGTTTTATGTTTCCTTTACCATTTATCCAATTTTCCAGTTAGGCTTTGTACTTCCTTTTCCTCTTGTTTAATTTTCCTTTTTAAAGAGCTGTTCTCCTAAAACCAGAGCCAGGAGTCAAGATGGTGGAGTGAGTACAATGACTCACCTAAGCTCTTGCACAAACTCCTTCAGGTACCTTTAAAAGGAGAATTTGACCAAATTTTGGAGGTGCGGAATCCAGTGGGAGACAGACGGTGATGGATTCGGAGCTCAGGTTGGACTGGAAGGTCCACGGGAAGGATCTGTTCTGCAGGGGTGAGCTCACAGCACACAGCAAAGCATGGCCAGCACAGTGGAGCAGAAGGGACCCATGAAACCTGGACGGCAGCCGGAACCAGAGAAGTGGCAGTAAGGGCGGGAGACAAGCTGAATTGAGCCAGTGAGAGCCGCCGAGCACCAGATATCAGTGCAGCAACACCTGAGACTTTCAGCCCAAAGATCAAACTTCGGTAAGTCACCTACTTGAACTTCCAGGAGCCAGGATGGCGCAGTGATCAGTAAATGCTCTCTCCTCCCACCTTGATGATCATGAAAGAACCATAAAATATCTCCGCAGAAAAACCCCGGATCAATGAAAACAGAAAAGCAGCCAATAGTCTCATAACTCCTGAGATGAGGAAAATAGCTAAGGGGGATTCCTCCTATGGAGGAAGAGGCAAACTGGAAGGACAAAGGACCCAGGCTAGGGCAAACTTGCACTAGGACCCAGGGAAGCCTCAGAGCCAGGAGAGGAGCCCCAGGAGGAGGGGGAACATGCATTAGCATCTAGGCGTGCCTTAGCTGTCCAGGGGAATCAGAAATACAATAGGGCAGCTGGGATTACCAGCTCCGGAGCTTGCCTTTGCTTCAGTTCAGCTGAGGAGACCTCTTGTGACCAGACCACTCCTCCCTCACACTTAACAAGCTAAACCCAGGGCTGATTGGGGAAACAAAAAAACAAAAACCTGCTTTTAACTTTTTCACACATCAGCTCAGCAAAAAGTTCTTTAGCTTCTGACTGAAAGAACCAGAAGTCACAACACTCAATCAAAATCATGAACAAGAAAAAGGAGACGGCCCAAAGAACCATAAAATCTTACTATAGGGATAAGGACCAAAACACAAACACCAAAGAGGTCAGAGCTGAGACTGTACTTCCATCAGAAACTTCAGAAGGGACTATGAACTGCTCGCAAGCACAAGCAGCTCTCCTGGAACAGCTGAAGAAGGAAATAGAAGACAAACTGGCCAATGATTTTAAAATTACTAAGAAAGAATTCACTGATGAGACCATCTCTTTGAAAAGGAAAATTGAAGAAGTGGAAAAGGAAGTTCAAAAATTGACTGGAGAAAATAACTTCCTAAAAGGGCAAATGGAAAAGAAAGTACAAAAATTAACTGGAGAAAATAGCTCCTTCAAAGGAAATAATGGGCAGATGAAAAAGGAGATGCAAAAGTTAACAGAAGAAAACAATTTGATAAAGATTAGAATTGGGCAAATGACTCAATGAGATAGCAAGAGTTAGTCAAACAAAATCTAAAGAATGAAAAGAGAGAAGAAAATGTAAAATATCTAATTGGAAAAACAACTGACCTGGAAAATACCAGAAAAGAAAACATAAGAATTATTGGCCTGTCAGAAACCCATGATGAAGAAAAGAGCCTGGACAGTATCTTCCAGGAAATCATCAAGGAAAACTGCGCAGAAGTACTAGATTCAGAGCGCAAAATAGTCATCGAAAGAATCCACCATTCCCCTCCTGAAAGGGATCTCAAACTCAAGACCCCAAGAAATATAGTTGCCAAATTCCAAAGCTATCAAGTAAAGGAGAAAATATTACAAGCAGCCAGAAAGAAACAATTTAAATATCAAGGAGATACAGTCAGGATTACACAGGACCTTGCAGCTTCTACATTAAAAGATAGAACGATTTGGAACCCAATATTCTGTAAGGCAAAGGAGTTGGGACTACAACCAAGGATCAACTACCCAGCAAAGTTCAGGATAACATTTCAGGCAAGGAGAAAGTCGTTCAACAAAGTAAGGGATTTCCAGAGCTTCCTGAATAAAATGCCAGAAGTTAATAGACAATTTGATCTTCAAATGCCAGTGTCAAGAGAATCATCAAAAGGTAAACGGGGGGTGGCGTGGGGAGGGAACAACTTGTTAGTCAATTAGGGAAAACAGTTTACCTCCCTATAAGGGAAGATGATACCTGTTAATCTTGAGAATTGTGTGGCTATTATGAAATATAAAAGGGATATGCATAAGGGGAACGGATATAAAGTAAATGATATCATGATAAAAAATATAATTTAAGTGTGAGAAGGGATTCTAATAGGAGGTGTGAAAACGAGGAAGCAGAAAATGACAAATTACATCACAAGAAGAAGTACAAAATCATAGTAGAGGGAAAGAGGAGAGGGAGATGAGCATTGTTTGAGAGGTACTCTCATCTGATATGTTTAAAGGACAGAACAAGAAAATTAAGTAGATTATCCTAACAAGCTCTATAGGCAGTAGGAGGGGAAGGGGGAAGAAAGGGGAGGGAGGCTAAAGGGGAGGGAAGAAACAATAAGAGTAAAGGGGAGTAAAAGGGAGGGGAGCTAAAAGAAGGAGGGGAAGGCTGCAGGAGGAGGTGGTGAAAAGTGAATACTATTGAGGAGGGGAAGGGAGACAGGAGAGTTAAAAGCACAAATGGTGGGAAAGAAGATGGAGGAAAATACACAGATTGTAATCATAACTGTGAATGTGAATGGAACGAATTCTCCCATAAAATGGAGACGAATATCAGAATGGATTAAAAGCCATAATCCAACAATATGCTGCTTACGAGAAATACATTTGAAAAGGGGGATACACATAGGATAAAGGTCAAAGGATGGAGCAGGACATATTGTGCTTCAGCTGATATAAGAAAGGCAGGAGTAGCAATCCTAATCTCAGACAAATCAAAAGCAGAAATAGATCTAATGAAAAGGGATAGTGATGGAAACTATATCCTGCTAAAAGGCACCATAGACAATGAAGCAATAACACTACTAAACATGTATGCTTCAAGTGGTATAGCAGTGAGATTCTTAGAGTTGAGGTTAGGAGAATTGAAGGAAGAAATTGACCGCAAAACTATGTTAGTGGGGGAACTCAACCTCCCTCTTTCTGAACTTGATAAATCTAACCTCAAAATAAACAAAAAAGAGGTTAAGGAAGTAAATAAAACTCTAGATAAGGTAGATATGATAGATCTTTGGAGAAAATTGAATGGGAATAGAAAGGAATATACCTTTTTCTCAGCGGTACATGGGACATTTAGAAAAATTGACCATATACTAGGACACAGAAACCTCACAATCCAGTGTAGAAAGGCAGAGATAATCAATGCATCCTTCTCAGATCATAATGTAACAAAAATTATATGTAGTAAAAGGCCATGGAAAGATAAACCAAAAATCAATTGGAAACTAAATAATCTAATCCTAAATAAGGAATGGATGAAAGAAGAAATCATAGAAACAATCAAAACTTCATTCAAGAGAATGACAAGGATGAGACAACCTACCAAATCTTGTGGGATACTGCAAAAGCAGTTCTTAGGGGAAGTTTTATATCTTTGAATGCCTATATAAATGAAATAGAGAAATAGTTGTTCAATGATTTGAGCATGAAGCTGAAAAAGCTAGAAAAAGAACAAATTGAAAATC
Source organism: Potorous gilbertii (assembly GCA_028658325.1). Lineage (NCBI taxonomy): Eukaryota > Metazoa > Chordata > Mammalia > Diprotodontia > Potoroidae > Potorous > Potorous gilbertii. The sequence continues at coordinate 221,700,505 of CM053771.1, read as the reverse complement.
CCCAAGAAAATACCAAATTAGAAATACTGAACACCAAAGGTGAAATTAATAAAATTGAAATTAAGAAAACTATTGAATTAATAAATAAAACCAATAGTTGGTTTTATGAAAAAACTAATAAAATTGATAAGCCTTTGATCAATTTGATTTAAAAAAAGAAAGAAGAAAATCAAATTACTAACATTAAATATGAATGGGGTGAACTCATTTCCAAAGAGAAGGAAATTAAAACAATAATTAGAATTTACTTTGCCCAACTTTATGTCCCAAAATTAGATAATCTATACAAAATGGATGAATATTTTAAAAAATACAAATTGCCCAGATTAACAGAAGAAGAATTTGAATACTTAAACACCCCCATCTCAGAAAAAGAAATTGAATAAGCCATCAATGAACTCCTAGGAAAAAATCTCCAGGACCAGATGGATTCACAAGTGAATTCTATCAAACATTTAAAGAACAGTTAATTCCAATACTATATTGACTATTTTTGAAAATTGGAGAAGAATGAGTCCTCCCAAATTCTTTCTATCATATAAATATGGTTTTGATACCCAAACCAGGAAGAGACAAAACAGAGAAAGAAAATTATAGACCAATTTCTTTAATGAACATAAATGCAAAAATTTTAAACAAGATTTTAGCAAAAGGAATACAGCATCTTATCACAAAAATAATACATTATGATCTGGTAGGATTCACACCAGGAATGCAGGGCTGGTTCAATATTAGGAAAACTATTAGGATTACTGATCATGTCAACAACAAAACTAACAAAAACCACATGATTATCCCAATAGATGCAGAAAAAGCTTTCGACCAAATACAACACCCATTTCTATTAAAAACACTGGAGAACATAGGAATAAAGGGAACTTTCCATAAGATAATTAGCAGTATCTACCTAAAACCTTCAGCAAGCATTGTATGCAATGGGGATAAGCTTGATGCATTTCCAATAAGATCAGGGATGAAACAAGGATGTTCATTATCATCACTATTATTCAATATAGTACTAGAAGTGTTAACTGTAGCAATTAGACAAGATACAGAAATTGAAGGAATAAAAATAGTCAAAGAAGAAACTAAGTTATCACTCTTTGCCGATGATATGATGATATATTTAGAGAATCCTGGAGATTCAAGCAAAAAAAAAACTACTTGAAATAATAAACAACTTTGACAAAGTTACAGGTTACAAAATAAACCCACACAAATCTTCTGCATGCCTATATATGAGCAACAAAGTCCATCACCAAGTGATAGAAAGAGAATTCCCATTTAAAGCTAGGGTAGACAATATAAAATACTTAGGAGTTTACTTGCCAAAACAAATCCAGGGATTATATGAACAAAATTACAAGACACTTTTTGCACAAATAAAGTCAGCTCTAAGTAAGTGGATAAAAATCAGTTGTTCATGGGTAGGCCGAGCTAATATAATAAAAATGACAATTTTACCGAAATTAATTTATTTATTTAGTGCCATACCAATTAAACTATCAGATAATTATTAACTAGAGCTGGATAAAATAATATCAAAATTCATTTGGGAGAACAAAAGGCCCAGAGTATCAAAGGGACTAATGAAAAGAAATGCCTGGAAAGGTAGCCTAGCACTACCAGATTTCAAATTGTATTATAAAGCAGCAATTATCAAAGCCACTTGGTATTGGGTAAGAAACAGAGGGGTAGACAAATGGAATAGACTTGACACTTAAGACACAGTAGGCAAGGAATATAGCAACCTCCTGTTTGATAAATCCAGACCCCAGCTTCTGGGATAAGAATTCACTGTTTGACAAAAATTGCTGGGAAAACTGGTTAACAGTGTGACGGAAATTAGGTATAGACCCATGCCTGATACCGTACACAAGAATAAAGTCCAAATGGGTACGTGATTTAGGTATAAAGATTGATACAATGAATAAACTGGAGGAGCAATGAATAGTGTATTTATCAGATTTATGGAGAAGGGAAGAATTTTTCACTAAAGAAGCAATAGAAAGCATTAAGAAATGCAATATGGATAATTTTGATTACATTAAACTGAAAAGTTTCTCCACAACCTAACCCAAGGCAACCAAAATTCGGAGGGATGTAGTAAATTGGGAAAAGATTTTTACAGCTAAGCTCAGGGATAAAGACCTCGTTTCTAGAATATATAGAGAACTGACTCAAATGTAGAAGAATACAAATCATTCCCCAATTGATAAATGGTCAACGGATATGAACAGGCAATTTTCAGGGGAAGAAATTAAAGATATCTATAATCATATGAAAAAGTGCTCTAAATCTCTACTGATTAGAGAGATGCAAATCAAAACAACTCTGAGGTACCACATCACACCTATAAGATTGGCAAATATGACAGAACAAGAAAATTATAAATGCTGGAGAGGATGTAGGAGAGTTGGAACACTAATTCATTGTTGGTGGAGCTGTGAGCTCATCCAACCATTCTGGAGAATGGTTTGGAACTATGCCCAAGGGCTACAAAAATGTGCATACCCTTTGACCCAGTAATATCGCTACTAGGACTATATCACCAAGAGATCATAAAAATGGGAAAGGGTCCCACATTTAAAAAAATATTTATAGCAGCACTCTTTGTGGTGGCCAAGAACTGGAAATCAAGGGGGGAATGGCTTAATAAATTATGGTATATGAATATTATGGAGTACTATTTCACCATGAGAAACGATGAACAAGAAAGACTTATATGATCTGATGCTGAGCGAAAGGAGCAGAACCATGAGACATCATGCACAGCAACGACCACAGTGTGCGAGAGTTTTTTCTGGTAGACTTGGAACTTTGTAATAACGGAAGAACTTACTAAAAAAAAAAATCCCAGTGATAGTATTCTAACACAAAATGCCTTCCACACTCAGAGAAAGAAATATGGAACTCATTTGCAAAACGTAGCAGATCATGTTTGTATATGTTTAGGTTTTAGTGTATTATGTTTTGATTTGTTATATGATTTCTTCCATTTATTTTAGTTCGATTCCATAACATGACTATTGTGAAAACGTACTCAATAGGAATGTATACGTAGAACCCATACAGAATTGTATGCTGTCGTGGGGAGGGAGGAGTTATGGGGGACAGGTCGGGGGGAACAAGGGGGGATAGAATCTTAATTTTAAGGATGTGATTGTAGAACACAAAAAAATGAAAATAAATTTTAAAAAGAGCTTTTCTCTTCAAGAATTCTTTTTTCATACTTTTAAAATTATTGCTAGTTTTTTTTTTCTTGTTTTCTATTTCCTTCTTGAGCTGTTTATGCATATGAGCAGTTCATGGTCCTTTCTGAAGCTTCAAATGGGAGTACAGTCTCAATACTGACCTCTTTGGTATTCATATTTTGGTCCTTGACCCCATAAAATGTTTCTATAACCTTTTCCTTACTCCTTTGCTTCTTGCCCATGATGCTGATATTTTGTGTGTTGTGCCCTCTTGTTCTTTCAGTCAAAAGCTGAAGAACCTGTTGTTGAGATACTGGTGTAAGAAAGCTAAGGGAAAGTGCCTTTTTTTCTTTTTGTTTTGTGTTTTCCCGGATTAGCCTTGCAGCTCACTTGTTAAGTGTGAGAGAGATGTGGACTGTCACAGGAAATCTATTCAACTGAGGTGGAGCAAAGGTAAGCTCAGTGCTTGATGTTCCCTGCTGCTCTATTGCCTTCCTGTTTCCCCTGGGTCCAACTGTGAGTTTCCACCACTACCAACCACCCATCACTGTTCCTGTGCTTCTGGTTCGCTTCTGACACAGTAAGAGGAATTCCCCTTAGCTATCTTCCTAACTTCAGGTGCTACGAGACTGTTTGCCCCTTCTCCTGATCCCACTGATCTAAGATTCTTCTGGGGAAATATTTTATGGTTCTTTTGAGGGTCATAAGGGGAATGGGAAAGAGCATTTTCACATCACTAAGACATTTTGGCTCTCAAAAAGTTAAGTAGGTGGCTTACAAACATCTAATCTGAGGATTGAAAGACTCAGGAACAGCTGCAGCTGATACCTGGGGCTCAGTGGCTGTCACTCCCTCTGCTGTGCTCGTCCCTCATCCTGGGCTGCCGCTTAGGCCACCCCAAGGCTTTCTTGCTCAGCCATGCTGCTGTAGCAGGACGTTCTGTGCTGTGTGCTGTGGGCTCACCCCCATGGAACTTATTCGTCCTGTGGACCTTCCAGTCTGTCCTGGTCTGTGAAACTGTCAAAGTCTGTCTCCTATTAGATTCTGCACCTCCAAAATTTTGTCATATACTCTTCTATAGGTATCTGAAGGAGTTTGTCTAAGAGCTTGGGTAGGTAATTGCTCTCACTCCGTCACTTTCAAGAATGTTTTATATAGAAGTATCAAATAATAATTGTTAGTATTTATATATCACTTTATACTTTAAAAAAATAATATAAAAATATCTCATTTTATCCTCACAACAACCCTAAAAGTTAGGTGCTGTTATTATCCTTATTGAGAAAATAAAAGGATAAGGAAGTTAAATGATATTGTCCCTGTCTCACAGGTATGAAATACCTCAGGCTTGGTATGAATTTTGGTCTTCCTTTCTCTAATACGGTATTGTTTTTTTTTTTACCGTGCCACCTAGCTAGCTATCTCCTTGGGATCTTCAACCACTTTTCTCTAGAACTGGGGTTGCCTGATGGCATTCCAGAATTTAGGGATAGTCAAATGCAAGGTAATAGAAGTAAGGAAGGCATTTTACTTAAAAATGACATTTGGAGGATTGGCAGAATTTTTGTTGTAATTAAAACTATTTGATGACAGTTGGAATTTAGTCAAAGTAATATCCTCAAAGACATGCCTCCAAAGACAGCTAATGAACACTAAATAATTAGTACTATAAATGGAAACATATATTTCATGTTTTTACATTAATTACATACTAAAATGACTTGCTTTTTTCTTCTCGTTATTGATCTATGTTGACATATGCATGCTATTTCTCAATCCAGAGGGAGAAGCATTTCTAGAAAAATATTGGCCTCTGTAAATATAATTTTGCATTTGGAACAGAAAAATTCTTATCATACATGTATTTTAAATCCAAAATTTAGCAACTGTTCTCCTGTAAATGTATGTATATATATATATGTGTGTGTGTGTGTGTGTGTGTGTGCTATATTTGCTAATGTAAATGTGAAAAAAATGCACAAAATATTTTTTCTGCATCTTTAGCAGATATTATACTTTGATACTTGGAGTGAGTTGGTTATTTCATCAGTGAACTTAATATTTTAACTAATCATTTTTTTCTAGAACATAGGAAAGTAGGACACTTTACTGAATATTGTAATGGAAATATATTCGTTGTAAATTTCTGCAGCTTATTATAAGGCTACCCTTCAAACTCTAACACTGTTATTTCCATATCTTTCTGCAAAGTGGAATTAAGAAGGAAGGACATTCTATGCAAGTGACACCATCAATTAAAAGACATGGATATGGTAAGTGGATTGTTGTATGAGAGGAATTCAATAAGACCAGTTTGACTGGACCACAGAATATATAAAGTTAAATGAATTGTACGCTTTTAAACACTGGGAAAACAGATTTGGGATGAAAAGATGGAATATGTAGAAAAACTTAAGGTTCTCAGATAGCACGTGCGGCTTCATTTTTGTGTGTGTATTTCAACTTTTAGCATAGTGTCTAGCAAACAGTCACCATATAATGAATATTTGTTTTTTTCTTCTCAATCTTCTCTTCAGTTTCTCTAAACATATCAGCATTTGAATGCATTTGTGTAGTAAAATTAGAATTCTCATAAAATCAAATTTCTTTTTGCAAATGAAATATTCGAAAATTATTCTGTTGAAGGTCCAAAAATAGATACTACATGTATGTTACTCATTTTTATGCTCTTTTACATATATCATTATAAGCCTTTCCATGCATTATTTACATGAAATGTATCATAATATTGGATAATTAAGAAATATCAGGTAGGTGGTACAGTAGATACAGATTTGGGCCCTTAGTCAGCAAAGCCCTGAATTCAAATTCAAATGCAGGCACTTTCTAGTTTTGTGACTCACATTGAGTCACTTAATCTCTACCTACCTGTCTTACCTTCCCCAAATTTCTTTATTATTTTATTTGTTTTCAGTGTTCTACATTCACTTCCAAATAATTTACATGTTTTCTCCTCTCTTTCCCTGCTTCCCCCCTACACCCCCTCGCTCCCTGAGACTGCATACAATTTTATGTAGGTTCTACACATACATTTCTATTAAATACATTTTCACCTTAGTTTTGTTACATATAAGAATCAAAATGAATGAGAGAAATCATAAAGAAACCAAAATATTATATAAAAGAAAATTATCAGGCACATTCTGAGATTGAATCCCACAGTTGTATCTCTACATGTGGAAGATACTTTGTCTTAAGACACTATTGGAAATATTTTAAGTCTTTGCATTGCAATGAGTTTCTAAGTCTACCGTAAAAAATCCTCACACACTGTGGTTGTTTCTATGTACAAATTTCTCCTGGTTCTGCTCCTTTCACTCAGCATCACATCATGTAAGTCTTTCCATGGATATATGAAGTCTTCCTGTTCATCATTTCTTATAACACAATAGTATTCCACTACATTCACACACCACAATTTATTCAACCATTCCCAATTGATTGGCATCCCCTTGATTTCCAGTTTATGGCCAGCAAAAAGAGTGCTGCTATAAATATTTTCATACATGTGGGACCCTTTCCCATTTTCCTGATATCTTGGGGATACAGTCCTAGAAGAGGAATTGGGCATAGTTCCAAATTGCTCTGCAGAATGTTTGGATTGGCTCACAGATCCATTACTCATGAATTAGTGTTCCAACTCTTCCACATCTTCTCCAACATTTATCGTCATCCTGTTTCATCATGTTAGCCAATCTGATAGGTGTGATGTGGTATCTCAGAGCTGTTTTGATTTGCGTCTCTCTAATCAATAGTAATTTAGAGCATTTTTTTCATGTAACTATAGATCGCTTTAATTTCTTTCTCTGAAAACTGCCTCTTCATATCCTTTGACCACTTATCAACTGGGGAATGACTTGTATTCTTGTATATTTGACCCAGTTTTCTATATATATTTTAGAAACGAAGGCTTTATCACAGACACTAGTTGCAAAAATTCTTTCCCAGTTTTCTACTTCCCTCCTAATCTTGATTGCATTGGGTTTCCTTGTGTAAAATGTTTTCAATTTAATTTAATGAAAAATATCTACTTTGTACTCCATGATGTGTTCTGTCTCTTGTTTAGTCAAAAATTCTTACTTTCTCCATAAATCTGATAAATACATTATTGCTACCTCCACTAATCTGTATATAGTATCAATCTTTATACCTAGATCATGTACCCACTTGGACTTCATTATTGTGCCCAGTGTCAGGCATTGGTCTATGCTTAGTTTCTGCCACACTGTTATCCAGCTTTCCCAGCAATTTTTGTCAAATACTGAGTTCTTATCCCAGAAGCTGGGAAACTTGAATTTGTTAAACAGTAGATGGCCATATACATTCATTACTCTTTTGAGTACCTAACCTACTGGTCTACTCTTCTGTTTCTTAGCCAGTACCAAGTGGTTTTGATAATTGCTGCTTCATACTACAATTCGAGATCTGGTAGAGTGAGGCCACCTTCCCTAGCATTTCTTTTCGTTAGTTCCCTTGATAGCCTGGACCTTTTTTCTTTCAGATAAATTTTAATATTATTTTCTCTTGTTCTACAAAATAATTTTCTCAGTTTGATTGTCATGGCACTGAATAAGTAAATTCATTTAGGCAGACGTCATTTTTAGTGATTTGTTTTGCCCACCCACCAGCAACTGATGTTTTTCCCACTTACTTAGATCTGACTTTATTTGTGTGAAGTGTTTTGTAATTGTGTTCATATAGTCCCTGGATTTGTTTTGTCGGGTAGACTCCCAAATATTTTATGGTGTCTGTACAAGCTTTAAATGGAATTTCCCTTTCTATCTCTTGCTATGGAGCTTTCTTAGTAATATATAGAAATCCAGAAGACTTATGTGGGTTTATCTTGTAACCCGCAACTTTGCCTAAGTTCTTTATTATTTCAAGTAGTTTTTACTTGATTCTCTGGGATTTTCTAAGTATATCATCATATCATCTGTGAAAAAAGATAACTTAGTTTCTTCTTTGCTATTCTAATTTCTTCAATTTCTTTTTCTTCCCTAACTGCTACAGCTAACAATTCTAGTGCCATATTGAGTAATACTGGTGATAAGGCACATCCTTCTTTTATCCCTGATGTTATCGGAAATGCATTTAGCGTATCGTCACTGCATATAATGCATCCTGAATGTTTTAGGTAGGTAGTGCTTATTATTTTAAGTAAATTTCCTTTTATTCTTGTGTTCTCCAGTGTTTTCAATAGTAATAAGTGTTGTATTTTGTCAAAAGCTTTTTCTGCATCTATTGAGATAATCATGTGGTTTCTGTAAATTTTTTTGCTGATATAGTGTTAACAGTTTTCCTAATATTGAATCAGCCTTGCATTCCTGGTATAAATCCTACTAGATCAAAATGTGTGATTTTCATGATTATTTGTTGTATTGTTTTTCATAAAAACTTATTTAAAATTTTTGCATCTATATTCATCAAAGGAAGCAGCCTGTAATTTTGTTTCTCTGTTATAATTCCTGGTTTCGCTATCAACAGCATATTAGTATCATAAACAGAATTTGGGAGGACTCCTCCCCAATTTTCTGAATTAGTCTATATAGTACTGGAATTAACTTTTCTTTCAGTGGTTGATAGAATTCACTTGTGAATCCATCTGGCCTGGGAGATTTATTCCTAGGGGCTTCATTGATTGCTTGTTCAATTTTATGTTCTGAGATGGGGCAATGTAAATATTCATCTTCCTCTTCTGTTAATCTGGGCAATTCATATCTTTTAAAATAACCACCCATCCCATTTAGATTGTGGAATTTATGGACATGGAGTTGGGCAAAGTAATTTCTTTTTATCGTTTTAATTTTCTCCTCATTGGAGATGAGTTCACACTTTTCATTTTTTATATTGGTAATTTGTTTTTCTTTATTTTTTTAAATCAAATTGGCAAGGTTCATCAATTTTATTGCTTTTTTCAGAAACCAATTCTTAGTTTTATTTATTAATACTATAATTTTCTTAATTCCAATTTTATTGATCTCTCCTTTGGTTTTCAGTATTTTTAAATTGATATTCGCTTGGGGATTTTCAATTTGTTCTTTTTCTAGCTACTTCAGCTGCATTCCAAAATCATTGATCTCCTCTTTTTCTACTTTATTCATGTAGACATTCAAAGATATAAAATTTCCCCTAAAAATTGCTTTTGCAGTATTCCATAAAATTTGGTAAATTGTCTCATCATTGTCATTCTCTTACAAATCTGTTGATTGTTTCTATAACTTGTTTAGTGCCCTCATTCTTTTGGAGTAGATTGTTTAGGTTCCAATTATTTTTAGTGTCTATTTCCATGACCTTTGATCACGTATAAGATTTATTGCATTATGACCTTAGAAGAGTGCATTGACTATCTCTGCCTTTCTGCACTGGGTTGTTAAGTTTTTATGGCCTACCACATGGTCAATTTTTGTATATGTGCCATGTACTGCTGAGAAAAAGGTACATTCCTTTCTATCCCCATTCAATTTTCTCCAGAAATCTATCATATCTACTACCTTATCCGGAGTTCTATTCACCATCTTAACTTCTTTCTTCTTTAGTTTGAGGTTAGATTTGTCAAGTTCAGGGGGAAGTTGAGGTCTCTCACTCGTATAGTTTTGCTGTCTATTTCTTCCTGCAATTCCCAAAACATCTCCTCTAAGAATTTGTATGCTATATCTCTTGGAGCATATGGGTTTTGTAATAACATTACTTCATTGTCTATGGTGGCTTTCAGCGGGCTATGGCTTCCTTCCTAATCTCTTTTGAATAGATCACTTCTTGTTTTTTATTTATCTGAGATTAGGATGACTACCTCTGTTTTTCTTACATCAGTTGAAGTACAAAATATTCTACTCCAATCTTTTACCTTTACCCTATGTGAATCTTCCCATTTCAAATGTGTTTCTTGTAAACAACATATTGTGGGATTATGATGTTTAATCCATTCTGCTATCCTTCTCCATTTTATGGGAGAGTTTATCCTATTTACGTTCAGAGTTATGATTACTGTCTGTCTTTCCCTCCATTCCCTTTCCTCTTGTTGATTCTTTTAGTTCTTCCTTCTCCTCCTCCTTTCACAATACTTTTAATTTTTAACCATCATCTACCTCAGTCTTCCCTCCCTTCTTTCAGTCTCCTCCCTTTTAATTGCCCTTTCCCTTACTACCTCTTCCCTCTCTTTTAGCCCCCACTTTCTTTCCTCCTTCCTCTCCTACTGATTATAGAGTCAATGGCATTTCTATGTTTAACTGAGATTGTTGTACTCTGCCTGAATCCAATCAGATGAGAGCATCTCTCAAACAGTGCTCATTTCCATCTCCTCTTTCCCTCTACTTTAATATACTTTTGTGCCTCTTCCTGTGATAGAATTTACTTTTTTTTTGCCTCCTCCTTTTCAAATCTCCCACTACAATCCATTTGCAGCCTTAAATCACATTTGTTATCATCACAGCATGCAATTTATATTCACTCCCTCTGTCTGTGTATATCCTTTTTACATTTCATTATAAATATACAATTCTTGAGATTAAAAAGCATCATCTTCCATTATGGGGATGTAAACAGGTTGCCCCTGTTGTGTAGCAAGAATTTTTTCCCCTGTTTACTTTTTTATGCCTCCCTTGAGATCTGCATTTGAAGATCAAATTTTCTATCGAATTCTGGCCTTTTCAACAGGCAGTTCCGGAAATCCCTTATTTCATTGTATGTCCTTCTCCTTGCCTGAAAGATTATGCTCACCTTTGCTGGGCAATTAATCCTTAGTTGTATTTCCAGATCTTTTCCTTACAGAATATCATATTTCAGTTCCTTTGATCTTTTAATCCAGAAGCTGCAAGGTCCCGTGTAATAGTTACTGTTGCTCCTCAGTATCTGAAATGTTTCTTTCAGGCTGCCTGCAGTATTATGTCCTTCACTTGAGAGTTCTGGAATTTGGCAACAATATTCCCTGGATTTTTTCTTTTGGGATCCCTTTCCAGAAATGAATGGCAGATTCTTTTGATGACTACTTTGTTCTCTAGGTCTAGGATTTTTGGGCAATTTTCCTTGAGGATTTCTTGGATGGTATTGTCCATGCACTTTTTTTTCATCACTGCTTTCTGGTATACCAATAATCCTTAGATTTTTCTCTCCTGGTTCTATTTTCCAGGTCAGTTGTTTTTCCAATTAGGTATTTTACAATTTCTTCTCTTTTCATTCTTTAGATTCTGTTTGACTGATTCTTGATGTCGCATAGATTCATTAGCTTCTACTTGTCTAATTCTATTTTTTATCAAATTGTTTCCTTCAGTTAACTATTGTATCTCTTTTTTCTTCTTTCCAATTGTTCCTTTTAATGAATTATTTTCACCAGTTAGATTTCGTACTTTCTTTTCCATTTGTCCAATTTTACTTTGTAAGGAGCTTTTCTCTTCACTGAATTCTTTCTTTTTCATATTTTTAAAATCAGTGGCCAGTTTTTCATCTATTTCTCTAATTTGAGTTTTAAAATCCTTCCTGAGTTCTGGAGGTGTGGTCTGGACATGAGAGGTCTCCTCTGCTGAGTTAGAGCATAGGCAAGCTCACTGTTTGTGCTAGTATATTCCCAGTTCCCTTGGGGTATTGAGGGATGCCTGAGGTCCCAGTGGTGGCAGTTGCTGGCTTCAACCCCTTGGGGTTCAGGGTCTTCTCCAAGTTGGCTGAAGTGGGGCTTTTTGGGACATCTCTGATCCTGCACTGGTGGTCATCAACAACAACAGCAAGAAGAACCCTCTTTAGTCATCTTTCTAGCTTCACAGATGAGAGTCTTTTTACCCTGCTCCTGTTGCTCCATGGTTTTTCTCAGAGAGATATTCTCCAGGCTTCTCAAGGTTAAAAAGGGGAAGGAGATAGCAATTACTGATCACTCTGCTGTCTTGGCTCCCAGAACCAGACACCTGCCTGTCTTTCTTTGTCTAAAAAATGGAGATAAAAGTAATTACTGCCTCACAGGGCCTTTATGAGGATCAAATGAAATAATATTTTAAAGCACTCAACATGCTAGCTGGCACATAGTGGGGAATTACAGAATGTTTCTTCCCACCCTCTCAAAAAGATATAATTAGATTTAATTTTTCAGATACTCTCTATTTGCAATATTCTTGGTTACACTTCTTGTGTGTACTAGAAAAAAGGATTACCTTCTTTCCATAGAATTTAGTGCCTCAAAGTTCTAGGTAGACATTTACCAGGAATTAAGTGACAGAATATTATAATAAAAGTCCTAAAGTTCCTCATTATATGAGCAGAGCATTCATATGTCCTGTTTTCTCAATAAGATTCTATTAAATAAATATCTGATGTGGTCAAGGGAATGAATAATGAATAAGAGTTAGACGAATTGAAGAGTCTGTAAATAATATATAAAAATGTATTTAGGAAATCTGATAAACTCAATAAATGGAGAAATTATCTTTTTTCCAAATTGTGAAATTCTTTTGATGTATATGGAACATACAACAATGAAAAATCAGAATCTAAAGGATTCTGTAATAAAAAATCTCAGAGCATACAATTCTAGGGATGCTAAAGCTTTCATGAGCTTTTAGAATTGTAATAGAGCTTCACACATAATTTTTCTGTTTTATTACTAAAGAACCTGATATTTTCAAGTTAATTGACTTGTTTCAAATGACATAAGTAGAAAATGGTTATTTTTGTTGTTGTTCAGTGTTGTCTAACTTTTCATGACCTCGTTTAACTCTTGGAAGTGAAGAATGGAGGATTGTTTTTCAGCAATATTTAAGACTCTGAGTCTGTAAAGAGTATTCTGAAATAAAAATAAAAGTTTCAGGAGTGGAACCAAGCACTCCAGGAGAAACGGAAAGACAATAGGACAACTGGGATCACCATTTCCTAAGCTTGCCTTTGCCTCAGTTCAGCTGAGGAAATCATTGATGACCAGACCACCCCTCCCCCATACTTAATAAGCTAACCCCATTGCTGATAGGAGAAACACAAAAGAAAAACTTGCTCTTAGCTTTTTCACACAAGTCAGTTCAACACCAACCTCTGCAGTTTCTAACTGAAAAAACCAGAAGCCCCAATGTACAATCACCATCATGAAAAAAGAAAAAACAAGAGAATGGTGAAAAAACCGTAGAATCTTTCTATGGGTACAAAGACCGAAACACAAATTCCAAAGAGGTCAGCAGTGAGACTGTACTTCCATCTGAAACTTCAGAAGGTACTATGATTGCATACACAAACAGCTCTCCTGGAACAGCTGAAGAAGGAAATAGAAGAAAAACTGGCCAATGATTTCAAAGGTATAAAAAAAGAATTCACTGATGAATTCTTTGAATAGAAAAATTGAACAAATGGAAAAGAAAGTACAAAAATTGCATGAAGAAAATAACTCCTAAAAAGGAAAAATTGGATAGATGCAAAAGGAGGTGCAAAAGTTAACTGAGGAAAACAATTTGATAAAGATTAGAATTGGACAATTAGAAACTAATGACTCAATGAGAGAGCAAGAATCAGTCAAATAAAATCTAAAGAATGAAAAGAGAAGAGAATGTAAAATAGCTAGTTGGAAAAACAACTGACCTGGAAAATAAATCCAGGAGAAAAAATTTTAGAATTACTAGCCTGTCAGAAAGCCACAATGAAAAAAATAATCTGGACAATATCTTCCAGGAAATCATCAAAGAAAACTGCTCAGAATTGATAGATACAGAGGGCAAAATCGTCATCGAAAGAATCCACCATACATCTCCCAAAAGGAATCCCAAAATCAAAACCCCAAGAAATATCGTTGTCAAAGTCCAGAACTATCAAGTGAAGGAGAAAATACTACAGGCAGTCAGAAATAAACCATTCAAATATCAAAGAGCTATAGGCAGGATCACACAAGACCTTGCAGCTTCTACATTAAAAGACTGAAGGAATTTGAATCCAACATTCCATAAGGCAAAGGAGTTGGGACTACAACCAAGGATCAACTACCCAGCAAAGTTCAGCATAACATTTCAGGCAAGGAGATACTCATTGAATGAAGCAAGGGATTTCCAGACCTTCCTGACAAAAACACCAGAACTTAATAGAAAATTTGATCTTCAAAAGAAGGTCTCAATAAAAGGCATAAAAAAGTAAACTAGAGGGGGGGAACAAAACTTGTTACTCAATTTGGGCAGACTGCTTACCTCCATATAAGGGAAGATCCCTGTTAATCTTGAGAATTGTGCAACTATTACGAAATATAAAAGGGATAGACATAGAGGGAGTGGGTGTAACATAAATATGTCATGTTAAAAATATGATTTAACCATGCAAGAGGATTGTAACAAGAGGTGTGAAAAGAAGGAAGCAGAAAATGGGAAATTACATCACAGGAAGAAGTACAAAATTATAGTAGAAGGAAAGAGGGGAGGGAGATGAACATTGTTTGAGAGGTACTCTCATCTGATTTGGTTCAAGGAGGGAACAATAAACTTGAGCATATAATCCTAACTAGCTCTATAGGCAGTAGGAGGTGAAGGGGGAAGAAAGTGGAGGAAAGCTAAAAGGAAGGGAAGAAGCAGTAAGTGTAAAGAGGACTAAAAGTGAGGGGGACTAAAAGAAGGAAGGGAAGGCTGCAGGAGGAAGTGGTGAAAAGTGGATACTATTGAGGAGGGGAAGGGAGACAGGAAAGCTAAAAGTAAGGTAAGAAGCAGTAAGGGTAAAGAGGACTAAAAGTGAGGGGGGCTAAAAGAAGGAAGGGAAGGCTGCAGGAGGAGGTGGTGAAAAGTGGATATTATTGAGGAGGGGAAGGGAGACAGGAGAGCTAAAAGCACAAATGGTTGGAAAGAGGATAGAGGGAAAGACAGATTATAATAATAACTGTGAATGTGAACTCTCCCATAAAACAGAGGCACGTAGCAGATTGTGGATTAAAAGCCACAATACAACAATATGTTGTTTATAAGAAACACATTTGAAATGGGAGGATACACATAGGATAAAGGTAAAAGGTTGGAACAGAATATATTGTGCTTCAGCTGATGTAAGAAAAACAGGAATAGCAATCCTAATCTCAGACAAAGCAAAAGCAGAAATGCATCTAATCAAAAGAGATAAGGATGGGAACTATTTTCTGCTAAAAGGCACCATAGACAATGAAGCAATATCATTACTAAGCATGTATGCTTCAAGTGGTATAGCATCCAAATTCTTAGAGGAGAGGTTGGGGGAATTGAAGGAAAAAATTGACAGGAAAATTATACTAGTGGGGGATATCAACCTCCCCCTCTCTGAACTTGATAAATCTAACCTCAAAATGACCAAAAAGAGGTTAAGGAAGTAAATAAAACCCAGGATAAGGTAGATATTATAGATCTCTGGAGAAAACTGAATGATAATAGAAAAGAATATACCTTTTTCTCAGTATTACATGGCACATTTACAAAAATTGACCATGTACTAGGACATAAAACCTCACAGTTCAGTGCAGAAAGGAAGAGATAATCAATGTATCCTTCTCAGATCATAATGCAATAAAATTTTATGTAATGAAAGGTCATGGAAAGATAAACCAAAAATCAATTGGAAACTAAATAATCTAATGTTAAAGAAGAAATCATAGAAACAATCAACAACTTCATTCAAGAGAATGACAATAATGAGACAACCAACCAGTCTTATAGGATTCTTTAAAAGCAGTGCTAGAGGTAGTTTTCTATGTTTCAATGCCTTCATAAATGAAATAGAGAAAGATGAGATCAACGACTTGAATATGCAGCTGAAAAAACTAGAAAAAGAACAAATTGAAAATCCCCAAGGAAATATCAAATTAGAAATAATGAAACCAAAGGAGAGATTAATAAAAGTGGAATTAAGAAAATTACTGAATTAATAAATAAAACCAATAGTTGGTTTTATGAAAAAACTAACAAAATTGATAAAACTTTGGTCAATTTGATTTGGAAAAAGAAAGAAGAAAATGAAATTACTAATATTAAAAATGAAAGGGATGAACTCACCTTCAATGAGGAGGAAATTAAAAGAATAATTACGAATTACTTTGCCCAACTTTATGCCCCAAAATTTGATAATCTAAAGAAGATGGATGAATATTTTAAAAAATACAAATTCCCCAGTTTAACAGAAAAGCAAGTTGAATATATATGCAACCCCGTCTTAGAAAAATAAATTGAAGAATTCACTAGTGAAGTCTCTAGGAAAAAGTCTCCAGTGTCAGATGGATTTACAAGTGAATTTTATCAAACATTTAAAGAACAGTTAATTCCAAAACCATATAGATTATTTTTGAAAATTGGAGAAGAATGAGGCCTCCCAAATTCTTTCTAAAATACAAATATGGTTTTGATACCTAAACCAGGAAGAGACAAAACAGAGAAAGAAAACTGTAGACCACTTTCTCTAATGGAAATTGATGCAAAAACTTTAAATAAAACTTTGGCAAAACGAATCCAGCATCTTATCCCAAGAATAATTCAATATGATCAGGTAGTATTCATACCAGGAATGCAGGGCTGTTTCAATATTAGGAAAACTATTAGCATTATAGATCATATCAACAACAAAACTAACAAAAATAACATGATTATCTCAATACATGCAGAAAAAGCTTTTGACAAAAGACAGCACTCATTTCTATTAAAAACACTGTAGAATATAGGAATAAAGGGAACTTTCCATAAAATAATAAGCAGTATCTACCTAAAAGCTTCAACAAGCATTATATGCAATGGGGATAAGCTAGATACATTTCCAGTGAGATCAGGGGTGAAACAAGGATGTCCATTATCACCACTATTATTCAATATGGTACTAGAAATGTTAGCTGTAGAAATTACACAAGATAAGGAAATTGAAGGAATAAAAATAGGCAAAGAAGAAACTACGTTATCACTCTTTGCAGATGATATGATGATATACTTAAAGAATCCCAGAGATTCAAGTAAAAAACTACTTGAAATAATAAACAACTTTGGCAAAGTTGCAGGTTACAAAATAAACTCACACAAATCTTCCACATTACTATATATTAGTAACAACATCCAACAGATTAGTAAGAGAAATGCCATTTAAAGCTAGGGTAGACCCTATAAAGTACTTGGGAGTTTATCTACAAAAACAAACCTAGAGACTATATGAACACAATTAAAAGACACTTTTTGCACAAATAAAATTAGATTTAAGTAAGTAGAAAAACATCAGTTGCTCATGGATAGGCCGAGTTAATATAATAAAAATGACAATTCTACCTAAATTAATTTACTTATTTAGTGCCATACCATTTAAACTATCAGACAGTTATTTTCTAGAGCTGGATAAAATAATATTAAAATTCATTTGGAAGAACAAAAGGTCCAGAACATCAAAGGGACTAATCAAAAGAAATGCTTGGGAAGGGGGGAAAATCTAAGTTTTATAGTAGTGATTGTAAAACATTAAAAATAAAATAAAAACGTTTCAGAACTGCCTCTCTAGAGTATATTCTCTATCTTTATTTTATCTCTTGAAAAGGGGGAAAAAATAACTTTTTTACAGTTATTGAAACAAGAACTGGATCGGTGGCTATAAAATGTTTGGATTTTTAAGCAAGATTTAAAACTCATTCCTGATACCTATAACTTTATGATTTTAACAAGCTGGGGTTTTTTTGCCTTTCAAGGATTCATTTTCTTATTATTTCTCTTTTCTCATTCTGATATTCTTTTGTTTCATAGTGTTCTGGCAGTGATTCCTTTACATAGGGTGAGAAAAGAGATGATCAGTTCTAAATTCTTTGCCAACCATAAAATCACAAAAAAAGTGAAAATAAACTCAGCTTGCCTTTAAAAAGTTATGCTGGAGAAATTATAATGAATTATTCTTTAGTATTAGAAACAAGGTATCTTGTTCCATGTTTGAGTACTCTGAATACAATAAGCAATAAGTAAATGTACAATGAATAGTAACTAAAATATATACATCTGAAACTTCTGTAAGGTGATTGTACTATCAAATTGCCTCATAATTTATTCAATGAGCAGAGAGTAATGAGTTATAGATTTTTTATTTTCTTTTCAATTGTATGTAGAAAAGGAAAAAAAATCATTCCAGGGAATAGAGCATAAAGGAATACACCACCTGTCTTTACAGAGAAATAATAAATAATTTTAAGTGTATCACTACTAAATACCAGGAAAGGTGCCAGAAGCTTGACAATATAGGAAGAGCCCTCAACTGGGAAACAGGAAAATTATTCTCTACTTTTGACTCAAGTCCTAACTGACTATGTGATGTTGGGCAAATCATCTAACATTTCTGAGCTTCATTTTTACCATATGTAATTTAACAAATGTGGTTGAATGAATCCTTGGTACCTTTTGAAACGTGTAATTACGTCTTCCTCTGCCAACTATTGATAAAAGGTGTTGAAATTTTTTTAAAATCCCTATGATAAACAAATTTAGGATTTTCCTTTCAGTGGTAGATTAGTAAATGACAGAATTCTACATAGTGCTAATACATATATAAAGGAAGAGAATGGATCATTGTAAATTTTGGCAACTCTTATTTTGAAGTTTCAACTAGAAACTTTCATAAATATTTTTTCCTCATTAACAGAAAAAAAGAATAAGAAAGATATATGGAATGAATGAGAAAGAATGAAATGTCAAAATTATTGCAAGTTAAATAGTCAGGGTTTTTCAGGATCTATGTGAGTAAATATGTTTGTGAAATATTCCTTTTAGTAAGATAATGTAACAAGTAATTTAAGGAAGTCCCAGAGTCAATAAGCTCCTTAGTTTTGTTTTGTATTTCTTTTCTAATAATGACTGCACAATTCTCCCTATCACAGTGACCAGAAGGCTTTGAGACATCATCGTTTCTTACCGCTATTTTACTGTCCTTTTCCAATCATCCACCACATCTAGCCTCTTCTATCTCACCAACACTGCTATAGTTTAGTCCCTTATTATCTTTCATTTGGTTTGCTAAGATAACCTGCTAATCGATGTCTGTAACTCTAGTCCATTCTATGTGCAAAATGCCAGACTAAATTTTCTACACTTCCATGACAAAAACCCACAAATAAACACTCTTTAATGGCTTTCAACTTTCTACTAAATAGACTACAAATTCCTTAGCTTGGTCTTTAGAGAATATTATCATTTCTAGGAACTGCAAGGTTGTATATTTTAAACTGTTTCTACTCTCTACTATAGGAATTCTATATGCAACACTCCTAAAAGGAGGTTTACTGAAATGCAGTTTAAATAAATCCACATCTGGACCATTTACATACCCCTACAGTGCTGATATTAATAACTACTATTTACATAGCACATTAAAGTTTTCAAATATATATTTTATCTCATGTAATCTTCACAATAATTATTGGGTTTAGGTACTATAGAATTATTCACATGACTTGCTCAGTGCCACAAATCTTTGATGTAGTTGAGGCAGGATTTTAATGCTGAGGCAGGATTTTAGCCCATATATAGGACTTTAAGGCTAGCAACTCATCAGCTGTCATTACAATATGTATGCTATATTAATTGATCACAGAAAAATATTAATCAAGTCAACTAGAATTTTAAGTTCATACTATGTGCAAGACACATTGTTAAGCAGTGGCATTTATGTTATAGGAACAGATATTTCATGCCATGTAAGGAGTGCTACAAATATACAAACACAATCTTTCCTTCTAAAAATTATAAGCTAAATTACAAAATTTATAACAGCACAAGCATGAGATGATACCTATAGTATAGGCAAGTGCATATTAAATACATATTTTCTGTAGATCATAGCAATGTTTCTTGATGGAAAATATTATGCCATATCTAAACAACGCACCAACTTGGTTAAGTACATTGCCATGATACCAATTGATGTCATGAAGAATTGAATACAACTGTAAAACGAGTGAACAAACTCGAAATAAATTGCCAGTATTATTTATACTTTGTAATTAGTTATCTCCAATTTAAAGTATATGACCTAAATTTTTATCTTGCATATATCCACCTATTTTACACATTTTACTAACCTTCATACTAACTGTGGGACAGTGTGTAAAGGTTATTTGTGAATACTTACTCTGTTGAACAATGAAACCAATCAGAAATGCAGTAGGTCAAAAATCACTTGCTCAAGAAATAATTTCTACTTCCTCTATTAAATAAAAAGCTCCTTCACTGATCTTTAGTTTTTATTCTACCAATCGCTGTGAAGATATTTTATACTTAACCTGAAGTTATTCATCTGTGAATATGTTTAAGCCCAATCCCACCCATAATAAAATATAAACTCCTTGAGAACAGCGACTATCTTACTTTTTTTCTTGTTTCTTGGTTCTAGTACAAAGATACTTAATAAATTATTGCTAATTAACTGATTTGGTGACAGCAAGAATTTTGCCTTTTTTGCTGTATTTAGGACAATGTCTTACACCTGTAAGGAGCAACATAATTATTTCAGATTCATTAATTTGAAAGTTGGAAGGTGACCATTCTAGTCTAATCCAAGTATAAAAGAAATCACTATGGTAATATATGTTACTGTAAGACAAATAAACACAGCCCACTGGAGAGCTGCTAGTATAGGTTTACTCTTGATTTGGTGAGACAGATAAGACAATAAGTAGGGGTTAATCATCTTACTTTATTCTAGTGTAGTTTTCTCAGAAGACATTGCTGATAAGAGGGAACCAACCCCTACAGCTTTCCCTAATCACCCTTCTCACAAGCGCTGGTGAGAAGTGGGAGACAACTATCCCCACATCTCAATAGAGTCAACTGAGAAAAGCACTGCTTTTGCATCCCCTAAATCCCTCAAGTCTCAATGCTGGCCAGTTGTGGCACACATAGCATTCCAGCATTTAACTCTAAGATTCCCCTAAAGGTTCCCCATTTACTGAATAGTGATCACCTGCTTGATAAAGCATCAGAAAAAGAAGGCATATTGCAGCAGTAGCCTTACACGCTTAAATCACCTCATCCTTGCATCTCACTGTGCAGCTGCAATGGATATTTTTATTAACGATCATTATATAATACTGTGCAAGCATGGTGCAGATGTTCTGAACCATAATTGTGGGAACTCACATCTCATACCTCAGAACAGGAGAATGTGATGGCTATGGATCCTGGGAAACTGAACTCTAAGAAATAATAACAAAAATTCATTTTGTACATACTAAAATACACCTTACTAACACTAAAATTTACCTTACATACAGTTAAAAATATGGTCATCTAGTCTTTGCCTAAATAATTTCACAGAAGAGGACGTCATCATTTCTTCAGGCAGTCAATCCCATATTTGAAATATATAATAGTTGTAATTTATTTTATTGAATTGTAATATTTTTAGGCAAAGTGGGAGTAGCAGTAGCAAGACTTGTGATTTTATCGGTGTGAGCACTACCTCTCCTGAAATAGATTAGAATATATTAACAGATACTTTCGTGAGTTTTGTTGGAAAAAAATGAAATCAAACGTACAAAGTGCACTATTTGATGGCCAACATTTATGAATTTATCCACTAACCAGTATATGTCTCAGAAAAAAATTCATTTCTGGACCTACAATAAAAGTCTTGCCAGTGTAGTGATGGAGTGTGGACTCCACTGGCATAGCCTCCATATATGATGTTACATTAGGGCAAGATTTTTGTGGGAAAATGATGTTGGAGGGTGGAGCCAAGATGGGGGAGAAAAAGCAGGGACTTCCATGAATTCTTTCCCAATGTCCTCCAAACACCCATAAAAATTGTAGTGCTATACAGAATGATAGAGTGAAATAAATTCCTAAACCAAGACAACCTGGAAAGTTGACAGGAAGGGTCTTTCCCAACATGGAGGGAAAGGAGATCAGTCTGGCACAGGCCACACTGGCCAGACCACTAAGAGCAGGCATCAGGGGACTGAATCATTGTCAGCTGTGGAAGTTTCTAGACTTCTAGACTCACAAATACGAGAAAGATCAGAGAGAAAACTTTGAGGGACCTTAGTGAAAGAGGCACCTGCAGTCTGTCCTCGTCCAGCCCAGCTGCAGGGTGTGAGGGTGGTGTGAATGGCAGCAGCAGCAGAGCAACAGCAGAGGGTTCTTCTGGAGTTCTGGGACCACAGAGAGTAGGGGATTAAGTGGCTGATACAAAGTTCCTGAAGCCTGGGACAATGCACTCACCCCCACTGCCATCCCACCAAAAGCAGAGTTCTACCTTGCCAAAGAGTTAGAAAGTCAAGTGTTTGGCTGGGAAGATGAGTAAACATCATAAAAGAACTCAGACTATAGAATCTTACTTTGGTGACAAGGAAGATCAGATATACAAACAGAGGAGGACAGTATATTCAAAACTCTTACACGAAAAGCCTCCAAGAAAAATATGAATTGGTCATGGGCCATGGAAGAGCTCAGAATTAATTTTGAAAATCAAGTAAGAGAAGTCATGCAAAAATTCGTAAGAGAAATAGGAGTGATGCAAGAAAATTGTGAAAATCGAGTCAATAGCTTGCTAAAGGAGACCCAAAAGATACTGAAAAAAATAACACTGTAAAAAGCAAACTACTTCAAATTGCAAATGAGGCTCAAAAAGTCAATGAGGAGAAGAATGCCTTAAAAAACAGAACTTGCTAAATGGAAAAAGAGATAGAAATGCTCACCACAGAAAATAATAGCTTCAAAATTAGAATTGAGCAAATGGAAGCTAATGACTTTATGAGAAATCAAGAAATTATAAAACCAAAAGGATCGAAAGAATGAAAAAATAGAAGACGATGTGAAATATCTCATTAGAAATACCACTGACATGGAAAATAGATCCAGGAGAGACAA
Organism: Potorous gilbertii; assembly: GCA_028658325.1. Taxonomy (NCBI): domain Eukaryota; kingdom Metazoa; phylum Chordata; class Mammalia; order Diprotodontia; family Potoroidae; genus Potorous; species Potorous gilbertii. The sequence continues at coordinate 221,677,518 of CM053771.1, read as the reverse complement.
CATAAAACTTATTGGACTACCTGGAAACTAGATGAAAAAAGAGCCTCGCCATTATTTTTCAAGAAATTATCAAATAAAATTGCCCTGACATTCTAGAATTAGAGGGTAAAATAGAAATTGAAGGAATTCATCAATTGCCTCTGGAAAGAATATTGTAGAAAAATTCCAGAGTTCCCAGGCCAAGGAGAAAATATTGCAAGCAGCTAGGAAGAAACAAATCAAATATTTTGGAAATTGATCTAGCAGCTTCTATATTAAGTGGTCAAAAGTTTTGGAATATGATATTCCAGAGGTTAGGATTAAAGCCATGAATCACTTACCCGGCAAAACTGAGTATAATTTTTCAGAGAAAAAAATGAGCATTCAATGAAATAGAGGATTTTCAAATATTCTTTCTGAAAAGACCAGAGGTGAATAGATAATTTGACTTTCTAATACAAGAATCGAGAGAAGCATGAAAAGGCAAACGGGAAAGAGATATTAAGAAAGACTTATTAAAGCTGAACTATTTACATTCCTACATAGAAAGATGATATTTGTACCTTATGAGAACTTTTTCAGTATTAGGGTAGGAAATGAATAGATAGAGATAGATAGGAAGATAGATAGATAGTTAGATTCATAGATACAGAGATAGACAGATATAAGAAAAAAGGTAAGTTGAATATGAAGGGATACTATCAAAAAATAAATTAAGGCATCAGAGGGGAAAATATTGGGAGAAGGAGGAAAGGAGACATATAATGGAGCAAAATATCTCACTTAAAAAAAGAGGCAAGACAAAAGTTTTACAATGGAGAGGGAGAAAGGGAGGTGAGAAGGAATGAATGAGCCTTATTCTCATTGGATTAGACTTAAAGAGGGAATAACATACACAATGAATTGAGTATTGGACCCTACAGAAATTTAGGAGGGAAGAGGATAAGAGTGGGAGGATGATAGAAAGGAGGATAGATTGGGAGAGGGAGTAATCAGAAGCAAACACTTTAGAAAAGGAACAGATTCAAAGGAGAAAATAAAATAATTGGGGTGCAGGATAGATTGGAGAGAAATGTAGTTGATCTTTCATAATATGACTATTATGGGTGTGTTTTGCATAACTAGACATGTATAACCTATATTGGACTGATTTCCTTCTTAATAAAGGTGGGTGGGGAGGGGAAAAGAGGGATAATTTAGAACTTAAAGTTTTAAAAATAAATGTTACAAAAAATGTTCTTACATGCTACGCATATAAGATATACAAGCAATGGGTTATTGAAATCTATCTTGCCCTTCAAGAAGGTAAAGGAGAAGGGGATAAGTGGGGGAGATGATAAAAAGGAGGACAGATTCAGGGAAAGGATAATCAGAATGCATGCTATTTTGGGGTGGAGGGGGAGAGATAGGGTGAAAATTTGGAATTCAAAATCTTTTGGAAATGAATGTTCAAAATTTAAAAAATATAAATAAATTTTAAAAAATATTGATGATGGTGATAATAGTAACAAGAATAGTAGCTGTCATACATACATACACGTAGGTCATTAACAAAGAGATTTAAACCCTTTATTTGTTTCTCACATCAGAAATTCATCTTATCATGCCCCTATTATAGAGTATGAGAGGTACCATCATTTCACTTCTCTGAGAGTCACACAGATATATATATGTATATATTTATATATATGTTATATATATACATATAAATATATATGCATATATATGTAAATATACACACATGTATGTATATATGTGTGTATATATACACACATATATATGTGTGTATATACATATATATACACACATACATATAGGGACAGAGATTTTCTATGGTTGAATCATAAATTCGTTTTTTAAGAGAATCTTAGATATCTAGTATAGTTCTTCCATTTTTAGAAGAGAAAAATAAGGGCTATAGACATATGATATGCCAAGTATAATATCATATTGCTTAATCACTTATTACCCACAAAGTCACCCTATTTCATGATTTTTATGATATACTACATGGGGTCTAAACTTCTATATTTGCCAAGGCTTTACAAAACCTGACTTCCCTGGTGATGCTCTTGTTAACCTTGTGTTCCACTCACCTTGCAATCATTCCCATCATCACCTGCTCCCAATCAAAATGTGGGCGTTGGAAGAAACCTTAGAGATAATCAAGTATAATAAATATTTCATTATATCGTTGGGAAAATAAGCTGATAAAAGTTAAGTGATACCTCTAAGATCAAATAAGTAATTAATGCTAAAAAAAAAAAACCATAATTCAAACACAGGTGTTCTTACTCAATATTTAGCATTCTTTATTCACAACTGCTTCATCTACTACATTTCAATTGCTGACTGCCATGTTGCAAAGAAGCATGGTTTTGATGGAACCAACCCATATCACTTGCTAAATTTTCATTATTCTCAAGATTAACAATTTTCATCTTCCCTTATAGGGATGCAAACAGTTGCACATATTGAATAATAAGTTTTTTTTATTTTCCCGTATTTACCTTTTTATGCCTCTCTTTAGACTTGTATTTGAAGATTAAATTTTCTGTTGAACTCCTGCCTTTTCATCAGGAAGTTATGAAAATCCCTTATTTCATTGAATGTCCATCTCCTTGTCTGATATATTATGTTCAGCTTTGCTGGGTAATTTATCCTTAGTTTTAGTCCCAGATCCTTTGCCTTATGGAATATTATATTCCAATTCCTTCAGTCTTTTAATGTATAATCTGCCATATCCTGATTGTAGTTCCTTGATATTTGACTTCTTTCTTTCTAGCTGCTTGCAGTATTTTCACCTAAACTTGATAGTTCTGGAATTTGGCAATAAGATTTTTGGTTATTCAGTTTGGGGTTCCTTTCAGGAGGTGAACAGTCAATTCTCTCAATGACTATTTTGCCCTCTGAATATAGGAGCTCCGGAGAGTGTTCCTTGATGACTTCTTGGAAGATATTGTCCAGGTTCTTGTTTTCATCATGGCTTTCTGGTAGAACAATAATTCTTAGATTTTCTCTCCTGGACCTATTTTCCAGGTCAGTTTTTTTTTCCAATTTGATATTTTACATTTTCTTCTATTTTTCATTCTTTAGATTCTGTTTGACTGATTCTTGATGTCTCACAGAGTCATTAGCTTCCACTTGTCAAATTTTAATTTTGAATAGATTGTTTTCTTCAGTTAACTTTTGCATCTCCTTTTCCATTCACCCAATTACTCCTTGTAAGGAGTTATTTTCTCCAGTTAAGTTCTGTACTTATTTTTCCAATTTTCCTTTTTAAGGAGCTGTTCCTTTCAGTGAATTAATTTTTTTTTATATTTTTAAAATCATTGGCCAGTTTTTCTTCTGCCTCTCTAATTTGACTTTCAAAATGCTTCTTGAGCTCTTCCAAGAATGCTCTTTTGGCTGGAGACTAGTTCATGTTGCTTACTGAGCTTTCTGAGAGTACAGTCACAAGACTGGTATCTTTGGTATTTGTGTTTAGAATTGTATATTTGTTAAGATATTTTAAAGGGATAAGAGGAAAAGGTGTATTCCTTTCTATCCCCATTCAATTTTCTCCAGAGATCTATCATGTCTATCTTATCCAGAGTTTTATTCAACTCCTTCACTTCTTTCTTGTTTGTTTTGAGGTTAGATTTATCAAATTCCAAGAGGGGGAGTTTGAGGTTCCCTACTAGTATAGTGTTGCTGTCTTATTTCTTCTTTTGGGTATAAATTAAATGATTTGATGGTTAAAATGTGATTGAAGCATATGAGGGGTTTACAATGTGAGATGTGAAAAGGAGAAGGCAGAAAAAGGTAAAGTACATCATAGGAAGAGGCACAAAAACATAGTATATAAGAGAGAGGAGAGGGAGATAAGCAGTGTTTGATATTTACTCTCATCTGATTTGGTTCAAGGAGGGAACAGCAAAGTCAGTTAAATATACAAATCTAACTTGCCCTATAGATAATAGGAGGAGAAAGGGGAGGTTAAAAGGGAGGGATGAAGTAGTAACCAAAAAAGGGAATAAAAGAGAGAGGGGCTGATGGAAGGGAGGGAAGCCTGTGATAGGAAGGGATTAAAAATTATAACTATTGTGGAGGAGAAGGGAGAACTAAAAGCATAAATGAAGGGAAATCAGATGGAAGGAAACACAAAGATAGTAATCACCACTGTGAATGTGAATGGTGTTAACTCTCCCATAAAATGGAAGGCAGATAACAGAATGGATTAAAAAACATAATCCAGTAATATGTTTTTTTTTTTTTACAACACATTTGAAACAGGGGGAAACACACAAAGTAAACATAAAAGGTTGGAGCAGAATGCATTATGATTCAGCTGATCTAACAAAAGCAGGAGTAGCAATGTTAATCTCACACAAAGCAAAAATGAAAGTAGATCTAATCAAAAGAAATAAGGAAGGACACTATGTTGAGCTAAAAGGCACCATAGACAATGAAGCAATATCATTATTAAACATATATACACTAAGTGGTATAACATCCAGATTTTTGGAGGAGAAGTTAAAGGAGTTACAGGAAGAAATGGACAGCAAAACTATTTTAGTGGAGGAGAAAATTGAATGGGAATAGAAAGGAATATACCTTTTCCTCAGTGGTACATGACACATATGCAAAAATTGAACATGTTCTGGGGCATAAAAACCTCACATTCCAGTGCAGAAAGGCAGATATAGTCAAGACATCCTCAGATAATAGTGCAAAATAATAATAATATGCAAGAAAAGGTCATGGAACGATAGACTAAAATTAACTGGAAATTAAATAATCAAATCCTAAAGACTGAGTGTGTTAAATTTTCATTATGAGCAGAAAAAGTCAAAGAAACATTACAAATCCAGAGTTGAATTATTGTTTTTTTGATGGCCTAGATTAAGAAAGTAGTGGTAAAGAGAACTTTTCTCTTTTCTATTCTTGCTAAGGTCCAAATCCACAATATAAACCTTGAATTGAAGGGTTGGGTTTGTGTGAATTTGAAAAATGCCATTTGTGGGGGCGGAGCCAAGATGGCGGAGTAGAAAGACTCACATTTGATAGCTCTGAACCCACAGCCCAAAGATTTCCTGTTAAAAGAACTCCTGACAAATTCTGGAACAGTGGAGGCCGTGCAGCGACACAGTGAAGGACATTTCCATTGCAGAGAGCCCTGAAAAACCGACCCCAGGTTTTTTTCATCGAAGCCCCAGACTGGAGCAGAGCCCTGCCCTGTGGAGCCCTCCCCTCCCCCTGCCCTGGCCACACCGCACTGAGAGGAGCCAGCAGACCCAAGCAGGCTTCAGGGACCAGAATCTCCAGCAGTCACGAAGGTCCCTCCACCCACAAACTCACAGGTCAGTGAGAGAGATGGGCTGAGAGGAGAGAGGGGTATCTCCAGGACTCGGACCCTCTCGGGAGGCAGTGGCTGCGGCAGAGGCAGAGGCAGCTCAGCCACAGACTCCCAAAGCAGGCAGGAGCTGCACCCCAGCTCCATTACAAAAGATCTCTGCATAAACCCCTGAGGGAAGTGAGCCTGAGAGGCGGCCCTGCCCCCACCTGAGCACCAGCAGATATGCTCCCATTGCAGAGCAGTCAGGCCTGCCACCAAAAGCCCTGAGGCTGGGGAGCAGCATTTGAATCTCAGACCCCAAGCACTAGCTGGGCTGACCTAGGCCAGGGGGTGGAGAGGACTCTCAGATGTCAAGTAACTGTCTGGGAGCATTTGAATCTCAGACCCCAAGCACTAGCTGGGTGGATCTAGGCCAGGGGGTGGAGAGGACTCTCAGAAGTCAAGTAACTGGCTGGGAAAATGCCCAGAAAAGGGAAAAAAACTAAGGCCATAGAAGGTTATTTTCTTGAGAAGAAGATTCTGCCATTCCTCTGACAACGACAAAGAGATGTTTACCATCAGGTAAAGACATAGGAGTCAAAGCCTCTGTATCCCAAATATCTGAAATAGATACCCCATGGGCTCAGGCCATGGAGGAGCTCAAAAAGG
>CM053771.1:221651979-221671053 GCA_028658325.1 Potorous gilbertii | reverse complement strand
GCAGATTGGTGATATGGGTAATTAGAATGTCCAGTGTATTGGGGAGGGGAGAGGGGACAGATGGGGAGAAAATTTTGGAAGCCAAAATCTTGTGAAAATGAATTTAAAAAGTTAAATAAATTTATTAAAAAAAAAAAAGAAAAATGTCATTTGTGGGGAGAAATGAAAAATTCTTTTAAGGGAAATTGGTTGATAAGTTAGACTCAAATATACACAATTTTGAGATCATAATTAAAGAAAATCCTTCAACTTGATAAGAATTTGAGAGCATCAGACTTCAGAAAGACAGAGAATAACTTGTTTTTAATAGCTTACTAATAAACAATATAAATGTCACTTTGCAACTGGCAGCATAATATTATTCCTGGCTCTGTATGCTACCTTTTATGATTTGCTGTATTGAGAGGCCACCATTGAAATGAGGGTAACAATGTTGACTGTGAAAGTATGAACTCTTCTTCAAATCTCAGTCTGCTATTCGATTGCTTTCTTCTTACTTGCTCATCTCTTTATTGATGGAGAGCAGTAGAATGATTATTTACTAGAACAGTTGAGGTAACCCAAACTTTTAAGAGTGACCAGAATAGTATTTTTATTCTTTTCTTATTTGGTAAAGAAGACATGGAGAAACTAGTTAGAGCATCCTATAAAAGTCTAGAGTTGAAGCAATGGAAAATGCAATGTGTGCAACATCCTATTTCAATGAGACAATATGGTATCAGTAGAATAGTAATGGAGCTGATGTGAGAAGTACCATATTTCTGCCTCTTGCTCTGCCTATATGACCTTGGACAAGTCCCTTTAGCTCTATATGCCTAAAATTACTCATAGTCAAAAGGAAAGGCTTGGGGTATGTGATTAAATATTCTTCCACCACTACATCTCTAATTTTCCTAATATTAAAACAAACACTTCGGTAGACTGTCATAGCTACTAATCTCTAAGCCCTTTATATAGCTTAGCAGTTATAGTATTTATTTTTTTATAAGTCTGTTTATTATAGGATAAGAGCTTGCAGCTTTAAGTTAACTAACTCCTTTCTTCATTAATATGCATTTGGCAATGAGAATTGCATACCTTGAGTGCTGTGAGGAAGCAGAGTTGTGAATAATTGAACTGAAACATAAAATCTGAGTAGACACTGGCAAGAAATTTAAGGTATAGCTACCTGCTGTGAGCGCATGGTTTTGATTTAATAACAGAATACAAATCTATATTGACAAATTTGAGCTATGTAATTCACATATGGGTTTTAAAAAGAATACTAAAACAGCAATAGTATGGAAAATAAATGGTAAGTTACTATTTTGTGTTTTTTGTTTCACTGCCCCTCTCAATCTCTGTGACTGGTGAAGCAGCAGTTCCAGCAAACACTTGGCAATGGTAAACTGGAATTTAGCTTCTAATGCTATAATATGTCAATTTTAATGTGCTGAAGTCATAGAATATAGCAGAATCACAAAATCCTGTTATTTAAATACGAAAGGTATTGAATGAAAATGGAAGAACCATAATGGCAATAATAAAATGATTAATAGAAATTATAATACTCTGACTATTATGACAGTAGGAAGAGGATTTTGATTGAAAATCCATAACTAATTCTGGGCTGATTCTTTCTTGCTAAATTTCACTGATTAAATACAACAGCCTTTATCACTCAAGCTTTACACTGATCTTGATTATCACAATCCACTTTATATTCTTAACCTTAATAAATTTAAAAGAATCATACCCCTATGAAACACAGAGAGTCTAGTAACTACCTTAAAAAGCAAATGTTGATCTGTTCAAGCAAAGAGAAAAAAAATAGTCAAGGACACTCCTGGTTTAGAGTAAAAATCCATTATTAAAATCGCTATAGAGGATGATGATCAAAAGCAATATGATTTCATGTATATAAGATCTCCTCTTGTGGAACTCCTTATACTAATGCAGGTTATAATTTATCTATGACTTTGTTATACTATTAGTATCTTTGAATTAGATAGGGAAGAGATCTCAGATGTTATCTTATACGACACCCAGGACTGTTCTAATGTTAATTAATGAGCAACTGAACAATTGTATTTCTTGTTGTACTAATCAAATAATCCTTTGTGATCTTAACATGTGCGTATATGGTTCTTTGTTAAAGGAGAGTCTCAAAATATCTGAGATGATTTGAACCTAGGCTTTCTGACTCTAAATTCATCCCATTCCACTGTACCACACAGTTTAAGAAGTTACCTTGAGAATACACTGTATAAGATTGTGATCACCAAGGTACTAAGAATCAGAGATGTAATTTGAACCCAGACCTCCCTCTACCAAACCCTTCATTCTATCCATCATCCTCTGCTGCATTCTAGCATCAGCCGTATAAATTCTCCAAATGCATTAAAAAAGTTTTACATGTAACTCAGATGAGTCACATGATCTCAAGAACAATCAAAAATATTACTCTTGGGAGGGAAACAAAAGGTTTCTTCATAACATTAGTTAAAATTAGTTTTTATTATCTGTGGCAATGGAGTTGTTATATTTGGACCTCAAACCTCATGAGCTGAAAAGGTTTAGGGTAAAGGGTGAGAGGGTAAAGACTGAAAGACTGTCTAGATAGGATTGTGTCAAGGACCAAGAATTCAATGCCTAATATGACATGATCTTGAATCACCAAAATGTTGTTTTGTACAATATGTACAGGAGAGGAGAATGTCACAAGGATAGATGGAAAATGCATAGTATTACTAAATCCAAAAAGAAAAGAGGAATGAGAGATCATCCAATTACGCACCCATTCACCTACTTTTTACCATAAAAATTTTTAGAAGAATGAACTGAATATAAGGGCATTTTTGTTTAAAATACAAAAAAAAAAAAATGAGTGGGCAAGCTTTCAGAAAAGACTCCTTTCTCAAAAAATTAATCCGTATAATAATACAACTGACTGGAGGGAGGTGATATATGTGCCAAAAAGAAAAATCCCTGATACATTTATTGATTACATAACTTGTTTGACGCAGGCAAAAAAAGCACAGGATTTGAGACTCTCCTTCATAAAGGAACAATATATGCACATGCTATGACCACAAAGGATAATTTTATTAGTAAAATCAGACCTAAAATTATTCAGTTGCTCACTAATAACTAACATTAGAACAGTCATAGATCAGGGGATGTATGTTCACCAGGCATATCTGCAGCTATCATAGAGAATTTCATTCACAAGAGCCAGGTGCGATAATGACTTTATGTGAATGACAGGTTCTAGATGATTCTCTTTGAAAATCCCGTTAGGGGGAGGAGCCAAGATGGCAGAGTAGAAAGATTCACATATGCTAGCTCCAAACCCACAGCCCATGGATTTCCTGTAAAAAGAACTCCCAACAAATTCTGGAGCAGTGGAAGCCACACAGCAATGGAGTGAAAGACATCTCCATTACAGAGAACCCTGAAAAACCAATCCCAAAGGTCTGTCGCTCACAGGATGGGAGTGGAGCCTAGTCCTTCCCTGGCCACATGCATTGAGAGGAACAGATCAGAGCAGACTTCAGGGACAGAATCTCTGGTGGCTGCAAATGTCCCTACACCCACAGCTACACAGGTCAGTGAGAGAGACTTCTGGGCTGGCTGACAGGGGAGCGGGATATCTGCATACCTCAGGCACCCTCAGGAGGCAGCAGTAGAGTCAGTGGTGGCCAGAGGCTCCCAGAGCAGGCAGAACCTTGGGTTCATTACTGAAGGTCTCCACATAAAGCCCCTGGGGGAACTGAGACTGGGAGGTGGCCCTGCCTCAACCTGAGCACCAGAACATAAACTCACATTGAATAGCAGCCCCGCCCAACACTGAAAGCCCTGAGGCTGGGGAGCAGCATTTGAATCTCAGACTCCAGGCATAAGCTGCGCAGTTATAGGCGAGGGTGGAGAGGAATATCAGAAGTCAAGTAACTGGCTAGGAAAATGTCCAGAAAAGGGAGAAAAAAAACTATAGAAGGTTTCCTTCTTGGTGAACAGATGATTTCCCCCTTCCTTTCTGGTGAAGAAGAACAATGCTTTCCATCAGGGAAAGACATAGGAGTCAAGGTCTTTTTATCCCAAACATCTGAAATAGATATCCAATGGGCTCAGGCCATGGAAGTGCAAAAAAAGGATTTTGAAAATCAAGTTAGACAGATGGAGGAAAAACTGGGAAGAGAAATGAGAGAGATACAAGAAAAGCATGAAAAACGGGTCAATACCTTCATAAAAGAGACCTAAAAAATGCTGAAGAAAATAACACCTTGAAAAACAGGCTAAGTCAATTGGCAAAAGAGGTTCAAAAAGCCAATGAGGAGAAGAATGCTTTCAAAAGCAGAATTAGCCAAGTGGAAAAAGAGGTTCAAAAGCTCATTGAAGAAAATGGTTCTCTCAAAATTAGAACGGAACAGGTGGAGGCTAATGACTTTCTGAGAAACCAGGAAATCACAGAAGAAAACCAAAATAATGAAAAGATGGAAGATAATGTGAAATATCTCATTGCACAAACAACTGACCTGGAAAATAGAACCACAGGGCAAAATAAGTATTCAAGGAATCCACTGATCACGGCCTGAAAGAGATCCAAAAAGAGAAACTCCTAGGAACATTGTGGCCAAATTCCAGAGTTCCCAGGTTGAGGGAAAAAATATTGCAAACAGCTAGAAAGAAACAATTCAAGTATTGTGGAAATACAATCAGAATAACACATCTAGCAGCTTCTACATTAAGGGATTGAAGGGTGTGGAATAGGATATTCCATAAGTCAAAGGAACTAGGTCTAAAACCAAGAATCACCTACCCAGGAAAAATGAGTATAATACTTCAGGGGAAAATACAGTCTTTCAATGAAATAGGGACTTCATTCTTGATGAGAAGACCAGAGCTGAAAAGGAAATTTGACCTTCAAACACAAGAATGAGAAGAAGCATGAAAAAGTAAACAGCAAGGAGAAGTCACAAGGAACTTACCAAAGTTGAACTGTTTACAGTCCTATAAGGAAAGACAATATTTGCAACTCCTGAAATGTTTCAAGATCTGGGTAGTTGGTGGTATTACACACACACACACACACACGTATACACACACATGTACAGGCATGCACACACACACATACGCGCATGCACGCACAGAGAGCACAGAGTCAATTGAACAGGATGGGATCATATCTTAAAAGAAATCAAGGTAAATGGTGAGAGAGAAATGTAGTGGGAGGAGAGAGGGTGAAATGGAATGGGATAAAATATCTTTCATCGAAGAGGCAGGCAGGAGTTTCTTAATGGAGGGAAAAAGATGAGAGCCGAGAAAAAACAGCATGTAATTTACTCTCATCACATTCGACTAAAGGAAGGAATAAAATGCACTCTCATTTTGATATGAAAACCTATCTTACAATACAGGAAAGTGGGGGAGAAGGAGATAAGCAGGGGGGGGCACTGATGGAAGGGAGGGTAATGGGAGGAGGGAGCAATTTGAAGTCAACACTCGGGTAGGGAGAGGATCAAAAGAGAGAATAGCAACGATGGGAGGCAGGATGGGATGGAGGGAAATATAGTTAATCTTACACAACACGACTATTATGTAAGTCATTTGCAAAACTACACAGATATGGCCTATATTGAATTGCCTGCCTTCCCAAAGGGAATGTGTGCGGAGGGAGGGATGGGGAGACGTTGGAACTCAAAAATTTAGGACCAACTGTTGAGTATTGTTCTTTCTACTAGGAAATAAGAAATACAGGTAATGGGGAATAGAAAGTATCTGACCCTACAGGACAAAAGAGAAGATGGGGTAAGGGAAGGGAGGGATGAAAGAAGAGAGGGCAGATTGGTGATATGGGTAATTAGAATGCTCAGTGTACTGGTGTGGGGGGAGGGGACAAATGGGGAGAAAATTTTGGAACCCAAAATCTTGTGAAAATGAATGTAAAAAGTTAAATAAATAAATAAAGAAAAAGAAAAAAAAGCAGAATTAGCCAAGAGCAAAAAGAGTTTCAAAAGCTCATGGAAGAAAATAGTTCTCTGAAAATTAGAATGGAACAGATGTAGGCTAATGACTTTCTGAGAAACCAGGAAATCACAGAAGAACACCAAAAGAATGAAAAGATGTTAGATAATGTGAAATACCTCACTGCAAAAACAAGTGACCTGGAAAATAGATCCAGGAGAGACAGTTTAAAAATTATGGGACTTCCTGAAAGCCATGATAAAAAAAAAAGCCTAGACATCATCCTTCATGAAATTATCAAGGAAAACTGCCCTGATATTCTAGAATCACAGGGCAAAATAAGTATTCAAGGAATCCACTGATCACCACCTGAAAGTGATCCAAAAAGAGAAACTCCTAAGAACATTGTGGCCAAATTCCAGAATTCCCAGGTCACGGAGAAACTATTGCAAGCAGCTAGAGAGAAACAATTCCAGTCTTGTGGAAATACAATCAGGATAACACAAGATCTAGCAGCTTCTACATTAAGGGATCGAAGGACATGGAATAGGATATTCCAGAAGTCAAAGGAACTAGGTCTAAAACCAAGAATCTCCTACCCAGCAAAAGTGAATATAATACTTCAGGGGAAAATATGGTCTTTCAATCAAATCGAGGACTTTCAAGCATTCTTGATGAAAAGACCAAAGTTGAAAAGAAAATTTGACTTTCAAACACAAGAATGAGAAGAGGCATGAAAAAGTAAACAACAAAGAGAAGTCATAAGAGACTTACCAAAGTTGAACTGTGTACATTCCTACATGGAAAGACAATATTTGTAACTCTTGAAACTTTTCAATATCTGGGTAGTTGGTGGGATTACACATACACATACACACACACACTTGCACTCACACATGTACACATGTGCACGCACACACAGATACACACATGTATGCACACACGGAGAAAGAGAGCACAGAGTGATTTGATTAGGATGGAACCTTATCTTAAAAGAAATCAAGGTAAACGGTGAGAGAGAAATGTAGTGGGAGGAGAGAGGATGAAAGGGAATGGGGTAAATTACGTCTCATAGAAGAGGCAAGCAAGAGACTTTTTAGTGGAGAGAAAAAGAGGAGAACTTAGAAAAAAAAAACATGAGATTTACTCTCATCACATTCGACTAAAGGATGGAATATAATGCACACTCATTTTGGTATGAAAACCTATCTTACCACACAAGTAAGTGGGAGAGAAGGAGATAAGCAGGGTGAGGGGGGGATGATGGAAGGAAGGGCAATGGGAGGAGGGAGCATTTTGAAGTCAACACTCTTGGGGAGGGACAAGATCAAAAGAGAGAATAGAAACAATGGGGGGCAGAATAGGATGGAGGGAAATACAGTTAATTTTACACAACATGACTATTATGGATGTCATTCGCAAAACTTCGCAGATATGACTGATATTGAATTGCCTGCCTTCCCAAAGGGAATGAGTGGGGAGGGAGGGATGGGGAGAAGTTGGAACTCAAAGTTTTAGGAACAACTGATGAGTATATGTTCTTGCTACTAGAAATAAGAAATACAGGTAACGAGGAATAGAAAGTTTTCTGGCCCTACAGGACAAAAGAGAAGATGGGGACAAAAGAAGGAAGGGATGATAGAAGAGAGGTCAGATTGATGATAGGGGAAATTGTAATGCTGGGTGTATTGGGGTGGGGAAAGGGGACAAATGGGGAGAAAATTTGGGACCCAAAATTTCTTGAAAATGAATGTAGAAAGTTAAATAAATAAATTTATATTAAAAAAAAAGAAAAAGAAAATCCTGTTAGGTTGGTTGCATCATGACACACAATATTTAAGAAAAATTCTTGACAGCTGGGAGAGATTGGTGTGCCTGTTATTAAAGGTGGGACTGGGAAGATAATAAGTGCCTGACGTCCAGGCTATGGTGTTATACTTTTTATGACTGACCTATCAAATTCTTATCCCATGAGTTGTCTCTGGGATAGAAACTGCAGGGAGATAATAGGTTGGACCTGGAATTAAATATGAGTAAATAAGTTAACAAACAAATGAGGTAAGAAATGAAAAACACATTTTCAAAATTTAAATGATAGCTATTAATATTATTTTCACCACCATCATGATCATCATCAATCAATCAATCATCTTTATTATTATTAGACTGGATTGAATTTGAAATAAAACCCAGAACTTTGGTGCTTTAAATGATCCAAAATAGCTCCTCTGTGGTAAAAATATCATCATTTTAAATTGAAAATGTCATCTTGATTATACGGTATGGTTGATAATCTTTTTAATCTATGGTTAGAGTTAATCTGTGCTGCAATTACAAGACTGAATAGAGACTCAAATTGATGATTTATTAAAAGGTATTTTATAACTGTGATTATAAAAAAATAATTAGCATAGAATATAGCATTTGTATTATTTTCTGTTTGTTATTTTATTGTCCTCCCCTTCAAAATTTCCTAGATCATATTCACCTATAGAGATTTGGACTCATCAGCTCATATTGCTTAGTATCATTAATGCATTGTTAACAAAAATAAAATGCACACCCAACATGCAAAACTCTCTTGGTGGCTGTATCATACTATCTATTTTAGTCCATAAAAAAGTTCTTTTGAAAGTTACTCTCAATGACTGTCATAGGAGAAACACTAATGAATTAGCCTGAGGAAGGAGAATGACTTTTCTGCTTGTTATTCCTGAAGACTTTGTAAGTGTGTTGTCTGTCATGTATTTATGATAATGTCTTGGAAGCATTAACATTAGAATACCTTCCTTGAATAGTTGGTAACAATCTGCAGTATTGTTAAAAAAAACAAAACAAAACAAAAACTTTAAAGGCATTTTTGATCACTCAATATTCTTTTTAGCTGACAGCATGAATGATTATGCTTCAACATTAAGCATATAAACATGTAAGCATCCTTGTTTTTTAATGAAGAAGCAATTGGAGTGTGAAAGGGATTTGTAATCTTTTTGAGTTCGAGCTTATAACATTGTCAAAGTCAGATTCTGTAACATCTAGCAATATGTTCAATGCACATATTTATAGGTCAGACTGACTTGCTAATAATATATTGCTACTGTATCATTAATCATGATAAATATCAGATAGAAAATATGGTCATAAAACAAAATTTCCTAAGTTCCTTTTCTTAAAGATTAAATAAATATAAAAAATGAGAAATATTGGATGCATTTTTCAGTTATGATGCTCAAATAGTGCCCACCCAAATCTGGTGATTTAAAAATAAATCTATTTCTGTGGAAAAAAAAAATAAAACTTTGACTTAATTGGTTACTTAACAAAGTAAAAAAATCCAATAGACATTTTCTAACCTGACTCTGTAAGTCTTGGAATTAGTTTGTTCTGAAAGGAGAACTTTCGACCAACATTCATCAATATGCTGATTTTGTTAAAACCACATAGAAAGTAATGCATTTAAATATAGAATGGTTGGTATAGCAATTATGTCTTCTTAAATTGCATATTACCACATTAAATGTAGCCATATGTAAATGTAATGGATAATATCTAGCACTCAACATTTACATGATACAATTATAACCCAATGGCCTTGAAAACAAATGGAAAAAACATTGTCTGCAGCATTACTGAAAAATAGGATAGAAGAGATTCTCAAGTGAATGGATTGACCTACTGATGTTAGATATGTTTATAGTGGCATCCCTAAAATAGTATACTTAGCTAAGGTTAGGGTATCAGACCCATGACTTTCCTATATCCAGCAGCAATGAAATATACAAGGGTCCTTTTCCCTTAGAAGTAATACAACTACTGTTTAGAGAAAACTTTGACTGACTTATTAATTTAGTTTTGTCTTATCCAGTACTGTGGCTTCTGCTTTTTATATATAATTATTAGAATACTTGTATTATAAGAAATATTTTTTCCTTTCTAAATTGCCATTAGTCTAAGTCCCCTTAAGTTATTTTTTTTTTCAAATAAGGTATTTTGCATTCATTTGAAGGCAAGAAAAAACTGCTATTTACATATCCAGAACCATGGTACAGTGGCAAGTTGTTAACTAGAAGGCAAAGGACCTGGGCTTCAATTGTATTGTACTAAATCCACGTCCACTTATTGTGGTATGACCTTGTGTGTATTATCTAACATGGCTAATCCTAAACTTCCTAATCTGTACAAAATATAAATAGAATTTCTACTGGCTATTACAGAAATTTGTTGCAAGGATCAAATGGTATACCGTCATCTTTCAGTTCTGGGACTGAGATCAGAAAGATCAAAGTTCAAATCTGACCTTCTGATGTTAACTAGTATCACCTTGGCAAGATACTTAACTTCTGCCTCTTCAGTTTCCTCATCTATAGAAAAGGAACATAAAAAACCTATCTCCAAAGGCAGATGTGAGGGCATATTTTTTAAAGTTCTTGGCAGACAGTAGGAACTTGATGAATCTGTTTTACTTTTGTCTACCACTGCCCCTATCTGCCCTCCTTTCTGGCAATCCACTTACTTGACCTCTTCTTCTCCTTCTTCCTTGTCTGGTAAGATATAATTCTATATTCAGCTGGTTACATCTAATATTTCTTTTAGCCAGTGCTGATGAGAGTAAGGTTCAAGTGATGCTCATCATCAAACCTCACATTTCCCCCTCTAATATAATAGGTTTTCTCGCCTCTTCATCTGAAATAATTTACCCCATTCTACCTTTCCCTTCTTTCTGTATCCATAGTATTCTTCTTTTTTATCTCTTCATTTTTATGATTCCCTCAAATTCACCTTATACCCACACCATCTGTCTATGTATATTCCTTCTAGCTGTACTCTTAGTGATATAATTTTTAATTGTTTAATTTTGTCATTTTCCCATGTAGCTATGTAAACAGTTTAGCTCTATTGGAAATCTTATGTTTTCTTTTCCTTTTTTAACATGTTTATGCTTCTCGTGAGTCTTGATATTCAAGGTTAAATTTTTGGTTTACTTCAGATCTCTGTATTAAAGCTTGAAATCCTTCTATTTCATTAAATGACCATTTCCCTTGATACATTATACTTGATTTTGCAGGGAAATTAGTTTTGATTGTAGTCCTATCTCCTTTGACCCCTGGAATATGTTCCATGATGTTCAGTCCTCTAATGTTGCAGCTGCCAAGTCTTGTGTGATCCTGATTGTGACTTCTTGATATGTGAATTGGTTTTTTTTTTCTGACCACTTGTGTGTTTTCCTTGACTTGATAGTTAAGAAATTTGACTTTAATGTTCATTGGTGTTTTCATTTTTGGATCTCTTTTCCAGAGGATGATTCTTTCAATGGCTATTTTACCCTCTGGTTTCATGCCATCATGGCAGTTTTCCTTGAAAATTTCTTGAAAGATGCTGTCTAAATCATCCTTTTGATTATGGGTTCCGGGTAATCTGATGATTTTGATATTGTCTCTTCCAGATTTGTTTTCCAGATCTGTTTATTCCCATGAGGTGTTTCACATTTTCTTTCATTTTTTATTTTTTTGAATTTGTTTGATTGATTCATGATGTCTTATAGAGTTATTAGTTTCCATTTGCCCAATTCTTATTTTAGGGTGTGGTTTTCCTCAATTAGTTTTTGTATTTTCTTTTTCACTTGGCCAATTTTACTCTTCAAGGAATTGTTTTCTTCAGTGGGGTTTTTGTAGCTCCTTTTCAATTTGGCCAACTCTACGTTTTTAAGCAGTTATTTTCTTTTTCCAAGCTGTTGACTTTTTTCATAATTCTGTTGTATCTCATTTGTTTTCCCAATTTTCCTTCTACCTCTGTTGTATGAGTTTTAAGCTCCTTCTTGCCCTTTTCCATGAGTTCCTTCTAGGATTGAGACCACTTTCCATTGAGGAGGAGGATTTTGCCCATAGGTATTTTGACATTCTCCCCTTATGAGTTTGTGCCTTGGTCTTCCCTGTCACCATAACAACTTTTTATGATCAGATTATTTTTTGCTTGTTGTTTTTGTTCTTCTGTTTGTGAATGGAACTTTCCCCTTTGTTTTAAATTTGAGCTTTGCATCCTAGGGTAAGAGCGGCACTGTGTTAGAGTGCTTGTACTGGTGACTAGAGGCCCTGGCTCTTCACCTGGTGCTACACTGATGTTGCCCTAAGGCTCATGGTGGACTCTCATGCCTGGTGTTGTGCTGAGGGGGTGAATGGGGCTTTGCTGACACTGTTGGAGGCCATGGTGGTCTGTCATCTTACCTGGTGCTGAGCTAGGGTCCTATTTGTGATTTCGCATGTGCTAAGGTTGGGGGATTATTTCTATTATATCCCTGGACCTACACTGAAACATATCAAGGTTTGAAGGATGCTTGCTTTCCCAGGGTTGTACTGAAGCTTTCATGAAGAAAGAAGGAAAGGAAGGAAGGAAGGAAGGAGGGAGGGAGGGAAGGAAGGAAAGAAAGAAAGAAAGGAAGGAAGGAAGGAAAGAAGGAAGGAAGGAAGGAAGAAAGGGAGAGAGGGGAAGGGAGGAATAAAGGGAAAAGAAAGAAAGAAGAAGGCAAGGAAGGAATTAAGAAAGGAAAGAAGGAAGGAAAAGGAAGGAAGGAAGAACAAAGAAAGAAAAAAATAATGAAAGAAATCTCATTTGTCTCATGCCACAGAAGAGAACACACTTTTGTTCTAACTCTGGCAATGTGGTGTGTGCTCCACAAGACCTCAGTCTTGTATCTAGTGTCCCTGTGTTGTGTTTCTCTGAAGTGTAGAAAATTTGCGGTCAGGAGCATTTGAGTCTTCTAGACAGAAAGAAGTCACTGCCAGGTTCACTTAGCCTAAGATCAGTTCTTCTATTTTAGTTCCTTTTTCTCTTTGGCTCTGAAAGCTTGACCTGTCTGTGAAGTTCACGTTACTGTTTCTCCTATTAGGGCTGTTCTTATGTTTCATACAGCATTTCCCAGTTTGCAAACATTTGCATTATATTATTTCATTGACTGCACTTAGGCCCAAAGTCTTGTTTTCTTTGAGCATCTCTTCAGTACTGGTGATAATCAGAATAGCTCAAATTTATATATAAATAAGATAGAATACAATGGACAAAAATTCATTATGCATTTACTATGTGTCTAGCACTGTGAAAAGTGCTAAGGATAGAGACAGAAAGGAGTGGAAGTTATCTGCTCTCAAGAAACTCACTTGTAATTAAAGGGTATGAAACATGGAGGACATTCAACTTCAGGGCAAATGGAAAGGCCCAGATTGGTTTGTAAGGTCTTGGAGACCTTGGAGAACAATTAATGGTCAGGAGATCTTTGACAAATTACTGCCGTGAAGGAGACAATGGATCTGAAATTTGGAGAGAAGCTCTGGGTATTACCTCAGGAAGAAACAGGAACAGGAAGGTGTGGGCTATGGTGGGGAGATAGTATATACATCTAAGAAGGGACATCCAGTGCCTTGTGGGAACCGAGCAATGGGATCCAGTACTGAGTTTTTTGACAATTTTGATATGTGATAGGTAGGTGGGCTGGAGAGGGGAAGAGGAAGGTGAGCAGCTCCTGATAGGAATCCCTTTTTCTTTGCCCTTGGGCTACTGGTTTTTTTTTCACATGTCCTCCCATTTGGACCTTATGATAACCCCATGATATAGGTAATTTTGAGGGGAGAGGGAAGAAATATCTGTGATTTTATTTATGTAGGAATCTCCTGATGAAGAAAATACCTTTGTCAATGCAATTCAGCAAAACTGATGTTTATGTCAATCAGTCATTTCAGTCATGTCTGCCTCTTTGTGACCTCATTTGAAATTTTCTTGGCAAAGATATCAGAGTGGCTTACCATTTCTTTCTCCAGGACATTTTTCAGATGAAGAAACTGAAGCAAACAAGGTTAAATGACTTGCCCAGGGTCACATAGCCAGTATGCCAGATGATTTGAACCCAATTTTTCCTCACTCTGAAGTTAGTGTTATATCCACTATACCATGCTGCCTCTTAAGTAATACTAATAATTGAAATGTACATCATACTTCAAAGTTTGCAATGATGTACTAGACTCATAACCCTGTGAAATAGGTTCCATGAGTACAGTTATGTCCATTTTACAGATGATAAACTGGGACTTAGAAACATGTAGTGTGTCAGAGGCAGGAGATGAAGTCTTTGTGACTACAAGGTCAGCAGGTATTTTACTCTATCTATACTGTAAAAAAAAAGTCTAGTATGAAGAGGCAAGTAGATATAAAATATCAATCAAGATAGTGTCTGGTTGCCAACTTTAAACCTAAGACTAATGCCCTTTCCACCACATTTTGCTGCCTCTTAATGCTGTGAGACCTCTTATTATGGAACTTGGTGCAATGCACCAAAGAAACTTGGTTCTAGTCCCAATTTGACTTATTTTCCTTATATGGAAAAATTGAAATTTAGACCGAATGATTGTTGTGATGCCTTCCAGATCCAAGTATCTGATTCCATGAGCCAATCATAGGATTTGATACTAACCATTATTTATGGAATACTGATGAAGCTATGTATGGAGCTAGATGTGAAATCCACTGACAGTCTGTACTATTAGCTCCCAATGCCTGATAATAATGAATCTCTCAAAGTAATTCCATGTATGAGGTTATAATTATTATTGCTATATTGTACTTTAAATATTAAGACTATTTCATATATACTACTATTAAAATTGTAATTATGCAAAATATAAAATATGTCATTGGTTCTAGCCTAATGGAAACATACAGTTCAAATAAAATAACCACTTCACCTTCATAAGATTAATATTTTTTCATCTGTCAGGATCTTGCTGGATCTCATAATTTAGAGAAGTCTGGATGCTATCACTTCTATGTAGTCCCTGACATTAGCCAAACTGTATATTTGTTTGTTTTTCTCTTATATGCCTGTCTGCCAAGATCTTCTTTGTTTAGTTATCTTAATTCCTGTTGATCAGTGAATTCCTTGCAAGTCAAGATATCATCCTCCAAATGTCACTGGTTTTCTTTGAGAGTGAAAGATGAACAAAAATATACAATACACATGTAAGAAATGATGAAGGGGTGATGTCAATAATAAGAAAAAAAGGGAGGCGGAGCCAAGATGGCGGAGTAGAATGACGCACATTTGCTAGCTCCGAATCCACAGCCCATAGATTTCCTGTAAAAAGAACTCCTGACAAATTCTGGAACACTGGAAGCCACGCAGCAACACAGTGAAGGAGATTTCCGTTGCAGAGAGCCCTGAAAAACAGACCACAAAGGTACCCCGGATGGCAGCGGAGCCCTGCCCTGCCGAGCCCTCCCCTTCCCCGCCCCAGCCGCACCGCACTGAGAGGAGCGAGCAGACCCCAGCAGGGCTCAGGGACCTGAATCTCCGGGGGCCACAAAGGTCCCTCCACCCACAGACGCACAGGTCAATGAGAGAGACGGGCTGAGAGGGGAGCGGGGTATCTCCGGGACTCGGACCCCCTCGGGAGGCTACGGCCACAGCAGAGGCAGAGGGAGCTCAGCCAGAGATTCCCAGAGCAGGCAGGAGCTCCACCCCAGCTCCATTACAAAAGATCTCTGCATAAACCCCCTGAGGGAAGTGAGCCTGAGAGGTGGCCCTGCCCCCACCTGAGAACCAGCAGATAAGTTCCCATTGAAGAGCAGTCAGGCCTGCCACCAAAAGCCCTGAGGCTGGGGAGCAGCATTTGAATCTCAGACCCCAAGCACTAGCTGGGTGGATCTAGGCCAGGGGGTGGAGAGGACTCTCAGAAGTCAAGTAACTGGCTGGGAAAATGCCCAGAAAAGGGAAAAAAACTAAGACCATAGATGGTTATTTTCTTGAGAAGATGATTCCGCCTTTCCTCTCTGACGATGACGAAGAGATAGGCTTACCATCGGGTAAAGACATAGGAGTCAAAGCCTCTGCATCCCAAATATCTGAAATAGATACCCCATGGGCTCAGGTCATGGAGGAGCTCAAAAAGGATTTTGAAAATCAAGTCAGACAGGTGGAGGAAAAACTGGGAAAAGAAATGAGAGAAATGCAAGAAAAGCATGAAAAATAATAAGAAAAAAATTGAGAGACTTCCATGAGGTGATGAAAATGAAATTAGCAAAACTAAGAGTATGTTATCAATGGATAAAAGCATTATTTTCATGATAATCAACTGTGAAAAATGTAGTAACTGATCAATACAACATAGCACAATGTGAAATGAGTCACAATAAAACATACTGTTTACCTCCAGAGAGAAGAATAATAAACTCTAAGTGTATATTGAAAACATTTTTCAAACTTTTTTTGCTTTCTTTCCCAACATAGCTAATGTGAAAATATTTTGCTGACTTCATATGTAAAATGGGTTTCATATTTTTGCCTTGTCAATGGATGAGGGAGGGACTAGTGGGAGGAAAAGAATTCAGAACTGAAAATAAAACTTTAGAAATTATATATATATATATATATATATATATATATATATATATATATGCATGTATGTATATGTGTGTGTGTGTGTGTGTGTGTTTGGGTGTAATATCATGAACTTCCCAAAATACATTCAGAGGTATACGGTAGCCGTGAAGCATATTAATAAGGATGATTCATGCAAAATAAGTAGTATGAGCAATATCATTACAGATGTCTAAGGAAAAGATGGAGTGAATGTCAAGAGGGATAAGCAATGGATAGTTCCTCTTAATATTAGTCAGGGAAGAAACAAGCCTGCACATTAGGTGGATCAAAAAACCCAACTCAGTATTAACAATCATTAAGTAACTATTATTTTATCTACACTGTGGATGCAAACACCAAAAGATGAAAAACGGTTTCTATATAAAATGAGTTTAAATTCTCCTGGGAGAGATAGAACATGCATGTAAATATCACTTAATTTGAGGGGAGACTTTGATTTGAGTGTGAGAGAGCTATCAAAAGTCACAAATCTCCCTTTCTTCTCCTGAGCCATCTGGGTCCAGTGGCCTGATATTTATAAGGAAGACTAGAAGTGGCCCAGGTTGCAATGTGAGACCCTGGTCCGTTCAGGCTAAGATGTTATCATATTTTCACTTTGAGTGAGATACACCCATTCAATTCATAGGCTTCTTTAATTAGTTGCTCAAAGGATGGACCTTTTAATCTAAAAAAAAAATCAAACTGGGAGGGGAAGACCCTCCAGGTACCCAGGTAAAAGAGAAACAGTTGCTATTTAATAATTACATTCCCCACTCTGTGTTAGGTCCCAGTGGGGATGTTTTGTCTAATCTGTGAGCTCCAGAGTGAATTGGGTTTAAGTCTTGGTCTTTGAGCAAGAAATGTAGCCAGTAAACCCAAAGGAAAAAGGCAGCTTTTAGCCATGAAGTGTACTTTCCCCTGGCCAGGACAGGAGAGAAGAGGAGAGGAGAGGAGAGGGGAGGAGAGGATAGGTGAGGGGAGGAGAGGGGAGGAGAGGAGACAGAGAAGGGGAGGGGAGCTGTTACTCATTCACAGGTTGTGTTTTTCTTTCCTTCTCAAAGAGGACCATGACATCAAGATGATGACATGACTTGCAGTTTACTTTGATCTAAGTGAGGGAGGGCTGTGAAAGGTCCACAACCTCACTTTCTTCTCCAAGGGAATTAATGGAAAGAAATGAAATGGAAGTTAGCTTAGCTGTCCCAGACCTTAAATTCTATTAAAAAGCAGCAATCATCAAAATTGCTTGGTAATGAACAAGAAATAGAGCGGTTAATCAGTGGAATAAGTTACGTATGCAGGACACAAGAGTCAACAACTATAGCAATCTTCTGCTTGATAAAACCGAAGATTCCAGCTTCTAGCATAAGACCTCACTATTAAACAAAACTTTCTGGGAAAACTTGAAAATACTAGGGCATAAACTAGGCATAGAATAATATCTTGTGCCCTATACCAAAGTAATGTCAAAAAGGGAACATTATTTAGATACCAAAAAGCTCATGCTGTCAGCAAACCAGGAGAGTGAGGAATAGTTCACTTGTTGGAAGTACGAGAAGGGATGAATTTGACCAAACAAGAGATAGAGAACACTGTGAAATGCAAAATAGATGATTTTGTTGATATCAAATTGAAAAGATTTTGCACAAATAAAACCAATGCAACTAAGATTAGAAAGGAAGTAGTAAACTTTGAAAAAATTTTTATAGTCAGTGTCTCTTAGAAAGGTCACATTTCTAAAATATATAGAGAACTGAGTAGAATTTAACAAAATACTAGATAACCATCAATTTATAAATGACAAGGGACAAAAACAGACAGTTTTCAGATGAAGAAACTAAAGGTGTTGATAATCATGTGAAAAAATGTTCTAAACCAGGGGCGGAGCCAAGATGGCAGAGTAGAAAGACTCTTATATGCTAGCTCCGAACCCACAGCCCATGGATCGCCTGTAAAAAGAACTCCCAACAAATGATGGAACAGTGGAGCCACGCAGCAACGGGGGGAAGGAGATTTCCAATTCAGAGAGCCCTGAAAAACCGACTCCAAAGGTCCATCGCGCACTGGATGGAAGCGGAACCGAGCCCTGCCCTGCCCCTGCCACAAAGCATGGAGAGGAGCAAGCAGATCCGAGCAGCCTTCAGGGACCAAATCTAGAGCGGCCACGAAGGTCCCTCCACCCAAAGACACACAGGTCAGTGAGAGAGACATCCAGATGGGCTGAGAGGGGAGCGGGGTGTCTCTGTGATTCGGGCCCCCTCGGGAGGCAGTAGCAGAGGCAGCAGGCAGACAGAGGCCCCCGAAGCAGGCAGGAGCTCAGCAGCAGCTCCATTACATAAGGTGTCTGCATAAACATACTGAAGGGAACTGAGCCTGGAGGACGGCCCTGCCCCAACCTGAGAACCTGATTTAATCTTACCCTGAAGAGCAGGCAGCCCACTGCTGAAAGCCCTGAGGCTGGGGAGCAGCATTTGAATCTCAGACCCAAAGCACTAGCTGGGCGGATCTGGAGGCAAGGTGGGGTGGAGAGGAATCTCAGAAGTCAAGTAACTGGCTGGGAAAATGCCCAGAAAAGGGAAAAAAATAAGACCATAGAAAGTTACTTTCTTAGGGAACAGATGTTAGCCCCTTTCCATTCTGATGAGGAGGCACAATGCTTACCATTAGGTAAAGACATAGGAGTCAAGGCCTCTGTATCCCAAACATCTGAAATAGATATCCAATGGGCT
>CM053771.1:221626493-221651479 GCA_028658325.1 Potorous gilbertii | reverse complement strand
GAAAGTCATTGGCCTCCATCTGTTCCATTCTAATTTTGAGAAAACTATTTTCTTCAGTGAACTTTTGAACCTCTTTTTCCCCTTGGCTAATTCTGCTTTTGAAAGCATTCTTCTCCTCATTGGTTTTTTGAACCTCTTTTGCCAATTGAGTTAGCCTATTTTTCAAGGTGTTATTTTCTTCAGCATTTTTTGGGTCTCCTTTATCAAGGTATTGACCCGTTTTTCATGCTTTTCTTGCATCTCTCTCATTTCTCTTCCCAGTTTTTCCTCCACCTGTCTAACTTGATTTTCAAAATCCTTTTTGAGCTCTTCCATGGCCTGAGCCCATTAGATATCTATTTCAGATGTTTGGGATACCTTGATTCCTATGTCTTTACCTAATGGTAAGCATTGTGCCTCCTCATCAGACAGGAAAGGGGCTAACATCTGTTCCCTAAGAAAGTAACCTTCTATGGCCTTATTTTTTCCCCTTTTCTGGGCAGTTTCTCAGCCAGTTGCTTGATTTCTGAGATTCCTCTCCACCCCACCTTGCCTCCAGATCCGCCCAGCTAGTGCTTTGGGTCTGAGATTCAAATGCTGCTCCCCAGCCTCAGGGCTTTCAGCAGTGGGCTGCCTGCTCTTCAGGGTAAGATTAAATCAGGTTCTCAGGTTGGGGCAGGGCCACCCTCCAGGCTCAGTTCCCTTCAGTATGTTTATGCAGACACCTTATGTAATGGAGCTCCTGCTTAGCTCCTGCCTGCCTCGGGTCTCTGGCCACCAGCTGCCTCTGCCACTGCCTCCTGATGGGGCCTCAGTTAGGGAGACACCCCACTCCCCTCTCAGACAGCCCAGAAGTCTCTCTCACTGACCTGTGTGTCTTTGGGTGGAGGGACCCCTGTGGCCACCAGAGATTCCATCCCTGAAGGATGGTCTGATCTGTTCCTCCCAGGGCTGTGCAGCCAAGGTAGGGCTTTGTTCAGCTTTGGTCCCGTGTGCGACGGACCTTTGGTGAGGGTTTTTCAGGTCTTTCTGGAACAGAAATCTCCTCCGCTCTGTTGTTCTGTGGCTTCCACCAGTCCAGAATTTGTTAGGCATTCTTCTTTACAGATATTTTATAGGCTGTGGTTTCAGAGCTAGCATAAGCATGTCTTTCTACTCTGCCATCTTGGCTCCTCCCCTATCTCTTGTTTTACTTAGTGTCTGTCTCCATTCCATCAGCAACTGGATAGCATGTTTTGTAATGGAAGATAATCTTTTTAGTCAGATCTCTTTTTCAATATTTGTTTGTCTTACCTATGGTGCTTTTCTTGTGTAATTTTTTATACTGGATCTTTTCACTGATATTCCATTATCTCCATATACCACAATTTGTTTAAGCAATTTCCAATTATCTAAGAATCATGCTAAGGCCTCATTTTGTAGTTCTCCTCTCTTTTTCTTTCCTGTCCCCACATCAACTCTCCATTCAGCTATCCTCCCTCTACCTCTCTTTTCTTTTTCTTTACTTCTCTCTTGTCTTTCTTTTTCTCTACTCTTTCTTTACTTTTTTTTTATTCCCCTGATCCCTGCTTCAGTATCAGGAACCTTGTTCTGATCATAGTTAACCTCTCTCTGGTATTTTCTTCCCTCCAAATTCCCTGACCCTCCAATATTCACTCATTTCCCTGTTGAGCTTGAAGTGTTTCTCTGTCATACGCTCTGTGTTTTTATGTTGTTCAACACTCTTTTGTACATTTCAAATGAATACAAGCTTCACCTAATATCCACTCACTCTAGTATCTCCTCCATATTAGCATAATTTTCTTTTCACTGTATATTTTGAGAAGTCACAAAGTCTATCCCTTTATTCTTTTTTTCTACATTTTTTGTGCTCTTCTTTTTATCTTTCCTCTCATTCCCTTAACAAGCCATTTAAAATTGAATTGACCTATGCCCTCCTCATCAATTCTACCTTAAAAATACTGATATTCTTTGAAGACTGTAGAGTTTCAAAGGGACATATATTCTTCATCCATATCAGGAGATTATCGTGATATAATCGTATATCTCCATCTAATAACTCAAATACCTTTGCCTTTCCCTTCTTGAGTTTTGTGTTCGATTTAAAAAATATTAGTCAGCTTTTGTGTTTTTATCATAAATGGCTCCAAATCTTTCCAAAGCAATTTCCTTATCTCTCTTTGTTCTATTTTTGAATTATTTTCATAAATATTAGATATCCTGTATTTTCTTCTTTTTCATCTTTTGTTTTTGTTTAAATCTTTCTTACAGTCATGGAATCATTCATTTCTGTTTGGTTTAGTCTAGATTTCAGGAAACCCATTACTTCAGTAAGTTTACACTTTCTTTTCTAAGCCAGTGAGTGAATTTTCAAGTCTTTCATCAAAAGGTTTTACTTCATTTTTTAGCTCTTGTTTATTTTTCCAAATATTTATACACTACTTGAAAATATTCCATTTTTTCCTTTTAAGTTTCTCTTTGCAGTTACTCTGTTTTTCTTTAGGGGATTTTTAGACTGGAAATATTTTTTTTAATATTCCTTGGTGTCTTTTTTCATCTTTTTGGCTTTAGCTTCTGAATTGGCATTTTATATCAAAGTTAGCCTTTCTACTCTGTTGAGCTTCTGAAGGGGTATTCAGTCTTATCTGATGTCATGTTAGGTCATCAAGGTTCTTCTACTGACTTTCACTACCCAGAGTTACAGATCGCTGTCTACCTCTTCTCCCTGATATTTGAAGTTTCAAATGCTAAATCAACTATCTCAAGGATGGGTACTAGATATATCAGATTATCTAAGATGTAGATATCCTCGTCCTCAGACTCCACTGCCTTGAAATCCAGTGGCAATAGCTTCTTTGGTCTTTGTTTTATAATGCTCTCTAACTCCTAAATTCAGGCATTTTTTTATTGATTGACCACTATGTCTGGAATTTTCTTCTTCTACATCTCATTTAACTGTTCTCCCCACCTTCCCAGGTAAATCTTGTCTTATACAAGAAACCCCTTCCTGATCTCCTTGAATACTAGCTTAATACTACTTTCCTTCTGAGGTTATTCTCATTTTTTCTAAATGTATCTTGTTTGTACATAATGTTATGCATATTATCCCCCCAACAGACTTTGAACTCCTTGAGAGCAAGGATTGTCTTTTGCCTTCCTTTATATTTCCAGACATTATATCTTGCAAATAGTGGACACTTAATAAGCGTTGATTTTCTATTTACATTGGTGAAGCCCTCTATACTGTTTTATTAGTTCTGTTTATTTTAGTTTGCATTAGTCAATATATTTTTCATTTTCTTTCTTCTAAGGGATCATTAACAATCCACAGTATTTATATAACACAGTTTTATTAGTTATTATTCAGTTGATGGACAAGTTTCCATCCACACTAACAATGAACGTTGTTGCATATATCTAACCAACAAATGTGACAAAATCAAAAAAGTATATGAAATATGATTTAGAAAAAATCAAGAGAAATAAATTATCATGCTGTGATTAGCTGTCCAATTTAACCAGATACACATTTTCAAACCAAAGATGGTCATCTAGAATGTTTCAATGATACTCATTATTCCTTAAGAAGTCAAGACTAGGCAAGACTTTTCCTATGCAAATTAGATATAAATTAGGACTTCAAGAATGTAACTTCAATAATGAACTATGAATTATTAATATATGAAGCTAGACAATAAAAACCATTTAATGGAAATATTAATTTTAATCAGTTGTTATAGTTTTGTGAACATTAAACATAAAAAGACCATGCTGGGATTGTTACTTGTCCACACGTTGTTTCTATCTAAAGAAAACCCCATCAAAGAAGACGAGGGAAAAAGAATACTAGCAACTTGCATATATCTATCTTTATCTATATACATACATACATATATATGCTCACATAGATAGATAGATAGATAGAGATATATAGGCATATATCTCTATGCATATATTTATATCTATTTTGCTATCAGTTATTTCAGCCACAATGTGTCTCATTTTCTCTAGAGAGAATTTAGAGGGTTCTTTCAGGTTAGTGATCTAAAAACGGGGGGTGGGCAGGTTTCCTGCATTTTCGTGGCTTCATTTCCAAGGGATTTATGATCCACCAATCAGAAAACAGTAATGTAAGTTGCATTATATCTTTCCCTGATAATCATCAGTTGATCTTGCCTCCTACATGAATCTACCTATTTTTGTCACATAGTATTTCCAAACGTTGCTTATTCCTTCCAACAGCCAATCTTTAAACTTCCTAATTTCTAAGGAAGATGCAGGAATCTCAAGACAGTTAAAAACTAACCAAATTCCCCCAGACTGTCTGACTTCTTTCCTCCAGATCATAACATGAATTCATCTGATACATTCATGGTAGTCATTGAGCACATTGAATAATTGTTAGAGTTTCTTTTCCTTTGGATTAGGACAGAGTTGGTTAAATTTTAGTAATGTTTTGTGGAAATATTTCTAGTGTTCTAAAGGTCCATTAAAGCAGGTAGATATATACATTAATATTGGGTAGCTTAAGTGCAGAGTGGATAGAGTATTTAGCCAGGAGTGAGAAAGACTTTTCTTCCTGAGCTCAAATCTGTCCTCAGATACTTCCTAGTTATGGACTCTGGACAAGTTATTTAACCCTGTTTGCCTTAGTTTCCTCTTCTGTAAAATGAGCTAGAAAGGAAAGTGACAAACTACTCCAGCATCTTTGACAAGAAAATCTCAAATTGGGTCACAAAGTGTCAGACAGCACCTAAATGACTGAACAACAATAATACACACACCAATACTGTATGGACAAAATCTGTACTTATATAGTCTTTTTTTAGGTACTTTCTTGCTCTCTTATGATGTCTGTCGTGGTGGTTTGTGATTCATGATTCTACCTGTTGCTTTAATGTATATCTCATTGCTCATTAATCCATTTCTACATCAAACATATGCTGGACAACTTCCACATTCAAGGCCCTGTGTTAGGCATTGTAAATGAAACAAAGTTGGATAAGGTATGATTCTTATCAGTTACCAAGTTTAAAATCTATTTGTCTGAGTGATGATCTTGATAAAATGCCTACTCTCTCTATGTTGAAGCAGCTAGGTGGTGCAGTGGATAGAGCACCAGTGCAAGAGTCAGAAAGATCTGAGTTCAAATCTCACCCCAGACACTTGACACTCACTAACTGTATGACCTCAGGCAAGTCACTTAATCCTAGTTGTCTCATCCTGGGTCATCTCCAGTCATCCTGATGAATATCTGGTCACTGGATTCAGATAGCTCTGGAGGAGAAGTGAGGCTGGTGACCTGCACATTCTTTCCTCACTCAAAACAAAGTCAAGTGCAAGGCATGTCATTATTTCTCTGATGGCAACGAAGGATGAACACACACACTCTTTCTATGTCTACAAATGGCCTCAACTGCATATGAAGTTTTTATATGGTCTTTTCCTTATAAAAGTGGGCAAAATAAGTGGAAATTGAACTTCACATAAAATGGACATGGTCATTAAGAGAAGTTCGTGGGAAATAACTATGACTGAAAGGACAAGGAATTTGTGATAGCTATTGGCTTCCCTTCTCTCTTACCCCCACCAGGTTCTTGTATTATTGAAACTATAGTATCCTACTCTCCAGACAGACAGGGCACTATTACATATAATAAAATATCAGTTTTTAATATATAGAATCATCTTTCAACTCTTTCCTTATGACTATGTTAGTGAATATTTTCATCAATTTTCCCTCTCATTGCAGTTCCTTTTCTGTTTTGTTTCTTTTTAAAATTTAATTTGTTTTTGGCAACATTTTAAGTTTCAAACTATCTTCACCCTTCCTTCTCCACTCTGCAGTACAGAAGGACACTATTTGATGCATATCTATAAATGTATAGGAAACCATACTACGCATACATCTGTTTATCAGTTCTTTCTCTTGAGGTGATTGATTTGAGTATTTTTAGTACACAAAATAACTTGGCTATTCATAATTATTCTTTAAACAATATTTTAGTTACTGTATACAACATTCTCTTGGTTTTGCTCCTTTCATTTCTCATTACCTCATGCAAGTCTATCCATGCTTTTCTCAGAAAATTAACCAGCTCTTCATTTCTTTCATTGCAGTAATTCCATCACAATCATATACCACAACTTCTTTGGCCATTCCTCAATTGATGGGTATCCCCTCAATTTCCATATCTTTGATCCCACAAATTCCCATGTTGTTTCTTTTAACAAGTCTATGTTCTAATTAGACTTGGGTATAAAATTTTAAATTAAAAACTTAAATGAGATGAAATTATTACCATGTTTAGCACTGTACCTGGGACATGCTAGGCACTTAATAACTGTTCCCTGCTCTTCCCACCTTTACATTTATGTCTAACACTGCTTCTCCTGTATCTCCACTTGTCCTTTAGCATTGAAAAATGGTGTTTAAGGTTTCCATGTTGCTAATAAAACAAACTTATAGACACTATTTTTCTTATTAAAGTTCACACACATTTTATTTTATTTTTCCTTGCGATATCCCTTTGAGTAGAATTTCTGATGAGATATTAAAAGTAAATAAAGCTCACATATTGCTGAAGATTGCTTTACTGAGTCATAAAAGAGATAAGTGGTTCACTAATATATCATAAAAGTGACTAGATGCAGGGATGGGGAACCTACAGCCTTGAGGCCACATATAGCCCTCTAGGTTCTCAAGGGCAGTCCTTTGACTGAATCCAAACTTCACATGACAAATCCTTTTGCTTGGATTCAGTCAAGGGACTCTACTTCAGGACCTAGAGGGACATATGTCTAGAAGGCCTCTTAATGTCTCAGGTTCCCTACACCTGGGGTAGAGTATGATTGATGTAATTTAATTTTTAAATGATCGCTTAGAATTATTATTAGGAACATTCAATACTATCTAATACATTCAATACTATCTAATACACTATTAGGCTATTGTACTATAATGCCTTTTTGGTCTGTTGAGGTGAATCTACAAGCAGATATGCTTTTTATATTAATGTAACCCTTATATGACATTTAATGTTTCCAAAATACTTTATTAATTGGCACATTTGATTCTTCCTGCAACTGTGTGAGTTCAAATAGTCCAAATATTACAATTCATATTTAATAGATGAGGTAAATGAAAATCAGGAAGGTTTAGTGATTTTTCTAAGATCATATGGCTAATAAGTGACAGAGAGATGGGACTTAGTTCAAGCCTTCAGTTACTAACTCAAATGTTATTTCTACCACATTAAATTTCAGTTCTTGCATTTTTCTTATTATTTTCTTATCATCTTCCTTCTCATTGTTTCCATAGGTTAGCTCCAGCAAACTTACCTGTCTTTCAATTTGTTTTCCATTTGCTGTGGGCAGAAAAACTAAATGACCAAGGTTGTAAAAACTGTATATGAACATGAACAACCTCTGAGTGAGGGGAAAAGGGACTGAGATGCTCTCATGTGATGAGGAAGATCTATGAAGTTCATTGATAGACTTTATTGCTTCTATTTTGGCTGCATACATTTTTGTCATTGTTATTTACTTCTGGATTCTTAGGGTTGTGTTCCATCTGTGCTCCACAATGATATTGCAAGTCAGCAGTACTGACAGCTGTTAGGGTAGCAGAGATGTCTTCCTTAATTTTGCAAACCCTGGCTCTTATTAAGGCAGGAATATTGCTAATCAGATTTCAAAGAGGCATTCCCCTTATTCTTAATAGACACCTGTCCAGCTTCTGTCTGGTTGTACCTATTAATATCTATTTTCAAATCTTCAGGACTTTCACTCTTTCTATGTGATTCACTCTGTCTACATGACAGATAATCATTGCCATTTTTCTTTTGAGGAAAGAGTAAATACTCATTCCCAGCTGCTGCTAATTGCATGCATTTATAAACAAAGAATCCCACTGTAATACTGTAAAATATAGGAGTTTCTAGACTTTTTGGTTCTCTTTCCTTCTCCTTCCCACTCCCCTCTTTCAAAACAGTGGCTAATTCTGGTCACATGTATAATTTTGTTCTTTTGTCCCCCACCTCCCAATTATTAGTGGTTAAGTGTGTGTGTATGTGTGTGTGTGTGTATGTGTGTGTAGATAAAGGAAGAGAGCATTTTTTTCCTTCACTGAGACTATACACACAGTAGTGCTTCTTATTATTTTTAATTGAATTGTGATTTTATGACCATAGGGAGCACCCAATGAGCAACTTCCTCTCCATATGCAGATTACCACATCTTTTATTTATAATGCAAAGAAAGACCTGGGCTACTGAAGAGTTAGGTGAATTATCCAGAGTTATACAGCCAGTGTTTGTTAGAGAAGACTATTGAATTCAGGTTTTCATGAATCTGAGGATAAACTTTTATGCAGTATGATTCACACAGGTTTATAAGATATTTGCCTATTAAAGTCAGGAGATATGAAAAATTGCACCGAATTTTATGAGCATAATGTACACATTTTTGTATTTAAAAAAATTAATATCAATTGATCATCTTTTCCCTGTATATGGTAGGTACTTGATGTCTGTGAGATTTGTAAACATAAATTGACTAATTATTTTTAATAAATAGAACTAATAATTGTTATATGAAAATAGATGGCTTGAGAATGTCATGCTGTGGATGATCAACTCAAAGAGTTTTATTTTTATATGTGAAAAATAATAGTTGTCATGAGTCAATAGGTAGGACAGTGCTTTTAAGACTTGCTCCAAACAATACTGGCTTCATACATTTTCTGGAGTCAGTAATAATGAGGCCATTTGTATGGTAATGAAATCATTGCACTAACTTTTTTTTTTTTTTTAGCAATTGATTCATTTCTAACAGTTCTTCTAGATCAATGATACAGTATAATACAACTTTCCATGAAATTCCTTTGTCATTTAAATGAATGCATCCAGTCCAATTTTAAGATCTCGTTTAACATATTAACTTACTCTATTCTTGTTCTGAGACCTCATTAGCAAGTTGAAGAATTGAGTTTCGTGAATAAACCCTCTAAGCCATATAAGACACTAAACTTCTTGTAGTTTATTACATCTTGCTCCAAACTCACTTTTTACTGCATTTCCCATGACGGCATGGTTTTGGAAAATGAATTACTGAATAATTTAGCCCTTTTTACTTTACAGTTGATAAGAAAATTAATTTGTGATGGAAAGGGGAGCATCAGATGCAAAAATGTTTCTCATATGCAGTATGTAGGTTCTGACATGCACAGTTGAAATATTCTGAGAGTTCTTGTTTTCAAATCAAAGAGAGTTCTTGTTTTCAAAGGAAAGAGGGATTATTCAAATAAGGCAAATGTCACTTCATTCAAATTGACTGTTCTGTTCAGCACCCTGCTAAAGGACCAATAACATTTCTTTTAGAGGAAAACATTAAAAATCACTTCGTTCTCCTGTTAATTCAACATAACTGATTGCAAGAAATATGTTAGTAAAATTAATATTTTAGAAAAGTGCTGCAAGGGATATTTTTAACATGCCACAGTGAGCTCCCCATCTCTCATCACCTGTGTCATCTAGTCACCATGTACGCCTTCTGACATAGGAAGATGGATACTAATGAGCTCACCCATCCATGGCTCTCTCTCAGGAAGTTCAGCACTAATGAGAAAAATTCCCATACTGCACTGGAACTCTAAATCAATTTGGCATGATTGATCAAAATATTCATTAAAACTGTTTATCTTCAATTCAGACCAAACCCTTCAGGCATGTGTTAAGTATGCTGTATTTCTACATATTTTGGTAAAGCAGTGGCAGATGGGAGGAATATAGCACAAAATATCCCCTTCACTGCTCTTTACTTCACTTCCTGTCCCCTACATAACTTTCTGCAAAAATGTAATCCTAAGGCTCCTTATTAATAACAAGTTGCCTTCTCTCTGGGGTAAGCCTGTAAGTCAGAACATTTCAAAGGGAGAAAAAATTCACACTGTTTTTTGACATAGTATCCTCATGAAAAATGATAAGCATAACCAACGTAAGTGGCACATTAGAATGAAATAACAAAAAAAACTAAAATATGTTTAAGGGTTGTATCACATAGCTTATGGAACATAATTCATTGGACAAGTATTCTACAATTTAAATTTCATCCCTCCTTTTTTTAAGGAAGTATGTCACTTTGATGTTAGGATGAATGACATCATGTTCCAGCCACTTTTATCACAAAAGAATGAGGGAAAAAAAACACTTCCAGGTTTCAAAAGGTGCCTCCTGTTTAGGCTGTTTTTATTGAACTGTGTTTGAAGACTTCAAAACCCTTGCTTAGCTGCACAAAACATTTCCTGGGAGTCATTCATTCATCAATACATCTGTTTCCTGTGCCAAAAATTATTTCCACCAGAAAGAAAGATACCACATTTTATCTAATCTTTATGTTTCCCTAGTGCAATGTTCTGCACACATGAGGCAATTACTATTTAGTGAAAGAATTAATTAAGGGTGAAAAATATGTAACAGAGTTTTAAAAGAACCATTCAAAAATTGAAGGAAAAGAGATGATTTAGCACTTATAGAATGAACTTTGGTCTTCTGAATAATTAACCAAGGTGGAACATGTCAATCAACAAAGCTACATAAATAAGGCATTAGAGTACAATAGTGAAATTAGGTACTTGTTAATGAAAAAAAACATATTGGAAAAACTCTAGTGTAAGCTTTTGTTAATCAAAACTGTAACTTTAATGACAACTGAGTCAAGTTGGTATTAGGACATTCATTTAAGAAATAATCAAAGTCCTCCCAATTTGACTGAAAGAGCAGACTCTAAAATGTAGCTGGAATATTTCGCTGTTACATTAGAAATAGTTATTGAGAGAATGTTGTTAAAATGTAGTGACTTTAAGAATGTAATAGAATACTATTGTTCTTTGAGGAATTACTAAACAGATGATTTCAAAAAGACATGAAAAGACATAAACTAATGTAGACTAAAGTGAGCAGAAACAGAACACTGTATAATACATTACTATAAAACAAATAATGCTGATGTTTATAAACTAATGAAGAATGAAATGAGCAGAGCCAAGACAACAATTTATGCAATGACAACAGCATTGTAAAAACACACAACTTTGAAAATTGTACATTTAATGATCAGTAATATTAAAATTAATTATTCCAGAGGACTGAAAGTAAAGGATGCTATCCTTTATAGAGAATATGAAATTATGATCCAGAATAAGTCATGTATTTCTGCTTATTTGTTTGTGGACAGTAATTGAGTGAAAGAATGTGTTCTTCTTTTCTGCATATTTGTTAAAAGAGATTTGCCTTTTTTTCCTTTTATTTTTCAATGAGTTGGGATAGGGAGGCAAGAAAATGTATTTCTGTATGTTAAAAAAAATTGAGGCCACAGTTGCAATATAAATATATGAAATGCTGTAGGTTCTTCCAGATGAGGTCACTGTATTTTTATTAGCTTGACTTATCTGCTTCACTTTGTTAAAAGAGACTTTTATGAAACAGATATGGTCAGTAAATGTGTATAAAACATGCATCAATAAATCTGATTTAAAACTAAAAAAAAATTTAGATGAAGATCTGAAGGAAACAATTATGCATTGAGAAAAAGTTAAGCGAAATAAATATATATACTATGAATAAGTGTAATATGATATCATAAGTTAGCTATAAAGTACTGTAAAAATCAAAATTAATTCAAAAGGAAGACAGTCCCTTTGATATAATATAGTACTAAAAATAATTCTTCCAGGACACTTTAATAACTTTTAGTGCGTGAAACATTAAAATAAACAATGTACTTTTGGAGACCTTGAAAGTGCAAAAAGATCATCAGCTTCTATATACCTAAAGCAATTTCTGATTGTGAGTTGCTCAGAGAAAAATAGAGAAAAAAGAAAAAAGAACAACAAGAATAAAAAAAATGAATTCCAAGTTGAATTCATTTTTCCAGAAATAACAGATTCATGTTCATGAATTGCTTTAAAAAATCAGTTTGAGTGATGTATCAGTGAGTAACAATTTAATTAACCACTTGACAGAAGTAATAAAGTACTAATTTAGTCTATTTGCTTATATGGGGCAGGTGAGAAAGAATGACTAATTTTCTCTCTTCAAAGTAACAGCTTATAAAGAATTGGTCTGAGTGGTTTTCTTTCTATTTCACATTTTAACTAATAGTTATAATATTGTTTTCTTCTTACAAAAACTTATTTTATTATAGTTCTACTTGTGAACACTTGAATCTCCTAAAGGATTCTTTCCTCTTGCCATGTTTCAAGTTGATTAGGGGGACCATTACAATGAACCACTGTTAAAGATCTGAAGAGAATAAATAATATGTCATTGTACTATGGTCATGAATCTGGATTCGCATATTTCTACATACAACCTTGACCGATTTTTCTACCTTGTTTCATGCTCCTTTGCCTAGCCTCAAATAAAATTACTATACTTGACCTACTAATTTTCATCTCTATCTCCAATTACCATTTTCTAGGCAATAGTTAAATACTAAATAAGTCATGAAATCAATTTGATGGTTCAAATTTATGTACAAATATATGAATGTGTATTAGTATATGTGTATATATAGATATACATGTATGTCTATGTATATAGATAGACATATGCATGCACATAATGCATACATATAGATATATGTAGAGATACTATTTACATATCTGCATGTATGCCCATATTCATATATATGGTATGTGTATGTATATACAGATATGTATGTAGGTATGTGTATGCATTAAATCTATATGTACATGTATAGATGCCCATTTATGCTAATTCCAAGAGTATTGGGAGTGACAGTATTTTACACTACTAGTCCTGTTTCCACATCCCAGAATTTATGGTCATCATGTAAGGAAGTAATTCTTATCAAAAAGAGATCAATCATCCCAAATCATTGCCAATCTATTAGCACTCTCAGGGTAGTCAAACCAAGCTGGTTTGGGAAAATAAGGAAAAGACAAAAGTAAACATCCTTTAAGTATATCAAACTGCCACTACTACCTAAATTACTATGTCCACTCAGACCCTGAAGGATGAAGCTAGACCCTGAAAACAAGACCTTTGATAATAGCAGAACATTGAATTACCAGTGTTATTTCCAGATCAGCCCCTACAGTTATCCTTTTGGGAAAAAATAGTTAGGGAGGAGTTCATCTTCCTTATCACCACAATGAACAACTGCTCCCCAATAGTCACCAACTAGCAAATAAGTGACACATCCCATTGGTCAGGCATCTACCCTGGTCAACCTACCATTTACAGGCTAGACAATTTAGCCTAGCTGAAACACTAGGGCACCCTGAGAGTGAAAGATGACTCAGGCAAGTGAAATTTCCCAAGTACATGAAATTACCACCATTACTGTGATAACCATAAACCATGATATGATAGGACCCTGAACTCCATTGCTTTAAGGAAAGTCATTTTTCAATCTCAGTACCCCAAAAAGTCATCCTGGGAAGCAACCTCTGTGGATACACAGGCAGGACTATGGGCTCCAATGAAAAGAGCCTGTAGAAGTTCCAAAAAAGAAAGTTCTTGTCACTGAATTTTTGACACTGTCAAATGGTTCAACATTATAAACTAATATAGTTTTCTCAGGAAAAATACATTGAAGAAGATGCATTACCATGTACTTTGCCACTGCAATTGAAGGACCATAAATAAATGACTGAACACATCTTTTATTCAATCCATAACATGTACAAAGCTCTGTTCTACGTGAGAGAGATGCAAATAGAGATATGACTGTACCTGCTCTCAAGGAGAGCATGTTGTTAAGGGTGAACCATAAAATTGGTTATGAATTTATTTGTTTTCAGTTTTGTACAATCCATTCCATAAGTCTTAGATTTTCTCCCCTTCCCTCCCCATACCTTCCCTGAGATGACATGCAATCTTACATGGGTTCTACACATACATTCTTATTAAACACATATGAACCATAGAATATGGAGCTACAATCTCCCCACACACAAACACACCAAATGATATTATCTTATTTTTTCAATTACTCTTAAAAACAATTTATAACATTCATTTTTTAAATAAAACTTTGAATTCCAAATTTTTTCTCTCCCCTATTCCTAACACAAATTTTCAAGAAAACAGGGGGAATATCCCTTTATTTGGAAGATTAGAAAGTCTGAGTTTATAAAATAGACTTCTAAAGAATCAAAGGGAAGAAGATAAGGGCAAAAAAATCCGTTCTTTAGAAGGGAAAAAAAAAATTGAAGTGTGTCAATGACTAACTCAGACCTTAATTGACTACTTGAAGGAAGCAATAAAGCACTAATTTAGTCTATTCAGTTGCAAGGAACAGATTAAAAAGAATCACTGAGTAATTTTCTCTTCTTCCAAAAAAGGAAAATAGTATAGAAAATCATTTGTTGATATGTATATCTCTATTAGTGTTCCAGGATTGATTGTAAATTACTAATATATTAACTACTAATTGAATCATGACAATTTGTATTTCTGAAAAGTAAAATTGGAGGAGATTTTTTCAGTAACTAATTTAATTATCTACTAATTTAAATCTAGTTGAATCTCATAGAGCTGGGAATTCTAAATTCCATTCACCTAATTTTTCTCCCTTGAATTTGAACTCAAGCTTTTATAGATAACAAGATGTATGAAAACACCACTAATTGACTTCAGGGAAGAACCCTAAATACTCATTAAGCTTGATTTGCTCTGAAATTTGTGCTTAAGAACAAAGTAGGCCTCAGGTTTACTGGAAGAAAACAACAACAACAAAAAAGCTATTTTTCAGGGGTTGTTTTTGCTATGATTTTAATGGGGCTACAGAAGCAATGAGGCCTTCTTGTTGTACATAGAAAAAAAAGTACTAAGGCATTTGATTCTCCTTACTGCTAATAATAAAGTTAAACTTAGATTATGCTACCATTAAGTAAAACATCTTCTATGCAAATTGCACTAAATTGTTATTTATCAACATAAGATTACTCATTGTGTAATGGGTGATTTGTTTTGTAGACACACAGAATAGAAATGGGACAACAAACAAAAGATAAAGGATAAAGAGAGAGGGAATCTTAAATACAGAAAATGTAGTGGTTGCGGGAAGAGGCAGTTTCTTCTCTAATAGTAAAAGCATAACAGGACACCACCAGGGCAGTTTTAAACAATTTCCTTGCAAAATTTGAGAATGATCAGAGGAAAAAACAGTAATTGACTGTGAAGATGACAATTCTTAAGGTTTACTATACTTTGAAGCAGGGCAAAGGGTAAGATCACAAATACCTTAGGAGGCAATGAAGCAGTCGGTAAGGATTAATATTCTTCCATTTCACTGAAAGGAATTGTGTTGGTGACTTCCATCTTATTCAAACCTTATGAGCATTTAAACCATTCAAGTGTGTTCTATGTGAACCAGCTGGGAGAGAGTATGCAGAAGGAGAAAATTAGGAATGAATAGAACCCCCTGCGGTGCTATATTTTGTTGTAACCCTTTCAGAATGAATGCCATGAATTGTGGCAGTGAATTTAGCCAGCCCTGACAGAGAATGATGTCATATCGACCTTTCTCTGATTATTAAAAAATGTAAAGAATTCATATAGTTGATGATAGCAATAATTTCTTGAGTGTATTCCTTTAGAAGGAATGCAATCAATGACAGCTATGAACTTTGGCTCCCAATCAAGGTGGCAAAAAAATAACAGAGAAAGAAGTATAGACATTGTTTAACAGAATTAAATAGATTGCTTCTTTAAACCAAATTCAAGATCTACACAAAAGGTACTTGGGAAGAACACATCAATAGACATCAGAAAGGGCCTTATGTGGAAGATAGTACTTGAGCAAAATTTGAAGAGAATATAGCTAAGGGGAAGATATAAAGAAGGAACCTATTCTACCCATTGGTTCAACCATTCAAAGGAGTGGAACTGCAATGCATATGTGAAGAGTCATAAGACCTAAGTTATGTGGACTGCATTGTATGGAAAGGAGAGTGATATGTAATAAGACTAGAAAGTTTGATATGGTGATAGTTGTAAAAAACTTCAGATATAAATTAGAGGACTTTATATTTGACCCTAATAGGGAGGGACTGGATTTAATTATCTAAGGCAATAATATGGTCA
The DNA here is from genome assembly GCA_028658325.1 of Potorous gilbertii. Classification (NCBI taxonomy): domain Eukaryota; kingdom Metazoa; phylum Chordata; class Mammalia; order Diprotodontia; family Potoroidae; genus Potorous; species Potorous gilbertii. Next base: position 221,635,385 of record CM053771.1, on the reverse strand, counting down.
GATCTGTGCTTTAGGCACCCACAATAGACAGAGAAGTTAGAAGAGGAAGTTAGTTGAGGGAGTAGGGATTGGAGGTGGGAAGATAATGTTATGTTTTTGAATTGTATTTGAGATTCTTATGGGACTTCCAATCTGAGATATCCAGAAGGCAATAGGGTATTGTTGTTTGTCCTTTGTTTTCCAAGAGGACCAATGACACCATGGGTAATGTCTTGATGTTTATGTGAAGTGGACTTAAGAGAGGCAGTTGCAAAAGTTGTCAGGTTTGTTCTCTCTTCCTCTGTCATCAAATTTCAGTGGCAAGACAAAAGTTAAGATGACTGGAGATGGCCTGGGATATAGAGCATGGCGTTGGCATCTTTGATGTCTAACCAAATTATAAGCTCTCCAGAGCAGCTATTTCAGCTGCTTTTATGACCATTGGTAAAAGAAAATATTCTCATCCACCCATTCTACCTAAAGAAGTCTTCGCATATTTGGGAAAGATATCCCCCTTATTCACTGAGAGGTTTCAGGCCTATTACCTTCAACCTGGTTTAGCCCATCTGCCTTGATTGTTTGACAGGGTGTGGCCGCTGTGTTTACTATAGCTTCTCAGATCCAGAAGGGAGGGTTGAGTGAATTAGGTGGGCATCAAAGATGGATGAACTGCCTTGAAAAGGGCTCATCAAGCCTCACACCAAAGGCACTCTTCCTTCTAAACAGTCAATATATCCCATATAGGCAGTAGATAAGGTGAAATTGGAGGTGTAGAGAATTCTTTTTTCAATTTCACTCAGAACCCTCATCTTCCTTTGAAGATCATCTCACAGAAGCAAAACAAAATTAAAAACAATTTATAAAGTGAGTCAAAAAATACCAATTAAGTGACTAGTATATACAAGAGATTATTGTAAATATACTGATATTATAAACAATAAGAACTCTTTTCTCTTCTTTTCTGTACTTCTCTTTTTTTATCTCTTCTCTTTTCCTAAATTCCTTCAATGTTTTTGGAAGGGGGCTCAATATGAGTGGGAGAGAAAGGGAAAATGCTTTTAGTTTTAAAACAAGAAAATCAGTAAACTTGAAAAAAAGTTCAGCTTATATGCACAATACTACATAAGACTCCCCGTATAATTGCGAATGTCTCTTGATACTATTTTTACTCACATAGCATGGTGTTTGTGCTATCTGAATATATATATATATATATATATATATATATATATATATATATATATATATATATATATATAATTTCCCTTAATGTTTACTTTACAATCACATGAACGTTTGTTTTTCCTCTCTACATTTCCAGAACCACAAGGTCTGCTACATATATCTCTTAAATGAAGACTATGCTTTACCCCATTCCCCATTTCCATCTTCTTCACAGCCTCTTCACCCAGTATCTCCTTACATTCAATAAAGACAAAGTCCTTGAGGAACTTCCTCCCTATGCACTCACTGACTGCTCTCCTGATTGGTGTCTGCCTCTCCAGGAACACCATTGCAGGAAAAATCTAAACATCATTTCACTTCCTATATGCACTCTTGGATTGTGAAGTCATGAACTCTGATGAAATCAATTCTACCATTTTTTAAGTAGTAACGTATCAGTATATTTGTGTAATGACCCCACTCACCAAGCCAGAAATTTGTATACCAAAATGTTCCTTCTGGGTTAGCATTCCTCTATTTCTGTTGTTTCCCTGTAGAATATAGTCTCCTCAAAATCAAAACACTTTTTTCTTTTGTATTTGTATTGCCAGAGCTCAGTAGAGTTCTTGCTACAAAAGAAGTTATGAATAACAGTTTTCCTTTCCCTTATTTCCTTCCTTTTTTCCTCCCATTTTCCCTTTTTCCTATTCTCTCTATCATTCTGCCTGTCTCTCTGCATGTCTCTCTCTGTGTTTTTCTGTCTCTCTCTGTGTGTCCTTTATCTCTCCCCATCCCTTTTCCTTTTCTTTCTCCTCTCCCCTATTGAGTTGTGAAAGATTTTATATAAATATATGTATATATTTATTTATGTGTGTATGTGTATATACACACATATACACACATACATATATGTGCATACACACATGTGTATACACACACACATACATATATATATATATATATATATAGGTAACTAGACACTGTTTCAGCTGTACTTTCAGTGGGTTCTAAAAGACTGTAATGAAAATGCTGACATTTAGAGAAGGAAGTACAGTGCAGATATGACACAATGCAAGAAAGTAATACCTTATAAAGAACATTTTTTAAGCATTACAAAATGCTTCACAAAGGTCAAATACAGAGAGACTTACAAGGTATATTTTCTTAAAACTACAAGTCAGGGAATCAGTAACTTCTATCTGTATATCTACCATTTACAGATAACAATTATTTTTAAAAGCTACTGGTAAAAAAAAAAGTTGCATTTATCCTTAAGTGTTCTACTGGGAACAAATGTCCAAGACTCAGGGGAAAGCAAAGATTTAATGGAAATAGAATTGAGAATCATTTCAAAATAGAAGTACTCCATAATAATGGCACCTCTCAAATCAAAGAGAACACAACATGGAGTTATAAATAACTGGGGCTACTTTATTATCACTGTGAAAGCAACAGGATAGGATTTCCAAACGTGGGATTGGATGATAACAGAGGTTTTAATGATCCATGGAGTAACCACTCATTCTCTTATGAAAGGATCAGTGGATACATAACTGGAATGGTAGAACTTAAATGTAGCCCCAGGGTTCTGAAGCATTAGCAGTTCTTCAACAGCAATAAAAGAAACTGAATTTAGCACTAGAAGCAAGACTAATTTGTCAAAAATTTAATGTTCCTTCTCTTCCAATTGCTATCTGGCCCTAGCAATTTCACTCCAGATGAAGATTTTCCTTCATTCTGTCTTGCTTCCTCTTTCATCTTCAGAATACCCCTCAGCAGTGTCTCTAGAATCTCCACCAATGCAGTTCATGTAGCAATCAACACATTCTAGTTGATATCTAGCAAAATAAGAGATGAACCGGGAGTCAGGAAGACTTCAGTTCAAATCTAGCCTCAGACACTTTCCAATTCTAGGCAAGCCACTTGACCTCTATGTCAGTTTCCTCTTCTATAAAACAGTGATAATTATTCAAGGTCCCTTCAGAATTTTTATGATAATAAAATGGGATACTCGAAAAGACCTTTCCAAACTTAAAGTGCTTTATTAATGATGCAATGATGACAGCAGTAATGATGATGATGATGATGATGATGATGATGGTTTGTATTCCACATATGCCAAATGTGTTTGTATTATTTTCTTCAGGAGCCTTGGTAGTAATTCATTGGCAGTAATGGCACTGATCTTCCAGTAAACAAAGGAGAATTTAATATCATTTTGGAGCCTAAAATTTGAGAGGAATTAAGGACAGCTTCAAAATTAAATAAATAGTTAGAAAGATTCCCTGAAAGGCATTGTTAAAAATAATAATTAATTAAACTAACCGAGTGTATTCTGCATTAAGAATCTTCAGACATTATGGGAATATATAAGAGAATAATGGTCAAATAAATAAACACCGAACAGCACAAGAGGAGAAAGCTGCATTCATAGCAGAAGAAACTTAGATTAGGTAAAAAGTCGTTCAAGACAACAAACATTTTGAGGTACTAGGATGCATTGCTAAAGCAGATTGTAGTTCTCTCTGTGATGGAGGTTCTAAGAAGATAATATGTCCTTATTCATTTGACACAATTTAGTTATTAATAGAATTGCAGTAACAAGTATTGTTTTAGTTAAAATACCTGGGCTAAGAGCAAAGAATTGATGGAAGCTCAAAGGGTTAGGGGGGGAGTAAGAAATAGTTAATTATTTGGAGATCCAGATTCCAATCTACATACTTTTTCAGAAATAATAATATAGTTTATATGTGCATTGAGTTTTTAAGATGAAAGTCTTTAATGAATATCTTAATATCATACTGCTTTATCTTTTCTGTGATGTTCCTATCATGTGTACAAAGGAGAACTTTTTGAAATTATTCATGCACTTAGCCTGAGAAGATTTTGTGGGTATTTCTCAATGCCAGATTAATTTTTCTAGATTACTCAAATCACTTCCCTTAAATGTCTCCCTAAAATGTTAATTCCCTTCAACTGCTACCATTTGGGGAGAATTAATCACTTGCCAAACACATCCTAAATACACATCCTAAGTAGTAATAATGTTTATGTGTGACTTGTGTTCTTGAGACTTGAGTTGTGTTTCAAAAAGATTTTTTCATATTTTACTTCTACATTTAATTGCCACTATTTTTAAATGTATATATTGTAATTTTTTAAACAAAATAAAGAAAGTTATACTTTTATCATTAAAAAGTTAAAAGTATATCCTGTCATGTAAAATAGAAGTAGATATGGACATATGCATGTCATCATATAGACTTAGTCATGAAAATTATACATATCATCATTATGGGACAAAAGTATGAATTAACTCAGTTACACATAAACAGTAATCCAATTTTTAGGATGATTTGGGACAAAAAAGAATATATGATTATGAAAGAAAAGAAAAAGTGAATTGAGTGTGACCAGAAGTCATCAGGGAAAATAAAGCTTGAAAGAAACAAATGGATAAAAGTGTTACCAAATAAATTTAAAAGATAGTCTTGGAAATTTAGTAAGTTATCTATGGGTAATGAAATTTGTTTAGCAGAGGGTATATCAGAGAAAATATAACTTCCATTATCAGCACTCTACTAAAAAACTGTTTATTCAAAGGTCACTGGTAATGTCCTAACCACCAAATAAATGTTTTTTTCTTATTCTCATCTTTAACCTCTCTGAAATTTTTGACAATCTAGACAATACCATATTTTGGTATACTCTCTTATCCTTTTACTCAAAAAGAACACATTATCCTGTATCATTAGCTACTGGAAACTTCACCTCTGGGATAACCTCTCATGTTCTCTGCATGTATTTTGTACATACCCTGTTATTTACATGTTTCTCCCTCATTATAATTTGAATTCCATGAAACAAGGAAATGTTTTCTTTTTTTGCTTCCTCAGTAATTAGTATAGTCCTGTTTCTCAATGGAATGCAATTGACTGAATTTCTGAAACTTTTTCTTGATCTTTTTGGTTAAACAAAATTTTTTTAAATTTCTTACTTGAATGTTTCTGAGCATTCTATTCTTGTCCCTCTTTGCTCCTTTCTGTAAATTATCTACCAACAAAATCAATCAATACTAAAGATTAAACTCTCACATCAATGAAGGTGACTTCAAAATTTGATATCTCCAAAATGAATTTCTCCTCTTTTTCCAGATCCACATCTCCAACTGTCTCAGGAAATATGAGTCCTATTAGAAGTTCAAATTCAAGATGTCCAAAAACCAAGAATTTTCTCACAAATCTGAAGTTGTTCTTTGCTATTTCTGTCACCCAATCAAGCCTTCATTATTGAGAACAAACTTTCTTCTCCACTTTTGCATTATTTCAAATTATCAAACCTTGTTTATTCTTATCATCTCTTGCTCCTTCTCTAATCTTTATTCTCATGAGTGCTCCACTAGTGCAGGTAGTAACCTAGACATTTCCTACAGTGGATAACGGGTTTTTTTGTCACTACTCTACATATTCTCCAATATTATGTTAATTCTACTTCTGTAAAACTAATCTCCATTCACAAATCCAAATAGCTAATTCTTCTCCTTAAAAATATTCAGTAATTTTTCTTACTGAATAAAATTAAAATTCTTTTGCTTAACAGTTGAAATCCTCTAAAAATTGACATTACTTTGCCTTTTCATTTTTTCAGCTTCAAATACATTTTGTTCTAGTCAACTTGGACACCAACCTATCACTTGAAATGAAATCTTTGTTTTGGCACATTTAACTTTTTAAAAACCCATTACCTATTCTTAAAATGTTCTCCCACTTCTTCTTTATCTAGTGAATGCCTACTCATCCTTTAAAGTTTACTCATATGCTACCTGCATGCACTACTCATGGAAGTTCTCCTAATTCTCCTCAATGTTAATATTATTTTCTTTAAAACCTAACATAGCACTCTTTGGTGCACCTCTTTAATATAACTCATCATTTTCATAAGGTAATTTTGTATTATGATGTCTATGTTAGTAAATTGTAAACTCCCAGGAGACAGGGGCCATTACTTAACTTTCATCTCCCCAGAATCTACCACAATATTTGCACAATGAGCATTTACTAATTATTTGTTATGGAAATAAATTGGTACGAATTTTGTGTAATTTATTCTTCTATTCTACCAAGGAGACAATGTCCCAAATAAACATTGATTTTAGAGTCAGAAGATTTAAGTTCATATCTTTGATTTTTCATATGCTACTTTATCAGTACCTTTAAGTAGCTCTCATTCTCTCTGAGTCTCAGTTTCTTAATTTTTAAAAAGAAAAAAAATTAGGCTAGACAGTCTATAGATTTTCCTCGAGCCATAACTCTGCAGGTCTAAATAAACTTTGATGATCTGAGGTTTTATCAGTTTAGTAACCCCTCCTTTTGTATAAACTATAACTCCCATAAACCTCTTGAACCTTGTTGATTCTTGTCCAAAGCTCTAAAAAGTCCTCCACAGAAGATCCGTAAAAAGTGATGGCAGTTTTTCTCTGTGTCTTATAATCCTGCATGGATTCTGAAAACTCTTGATTAAATTTTTTAATTTGAAATATTTAAAAAATACACAAAAATGCAATATTTATGTAAACTTATTGCTCTCTAAGTCAAAGTGCAGCAGCAGGGATACATTTCTATTTGAATTTGGCCCCATTGAAGTAGAATCTCCATGGGTTAACCTTTTCTCTAACAACATGAATGGTTTTCTTCTTTGTCTCTTCATTTATAACTTGGTATTGTTTATGCTTCTTAAGGACTATATTTTTATGAATGATGTGCTATAGGTACATTTCCAATAACATCAGGGATGAAACAAGGATGTCCATTATCACCACTATTATTTAATTTGGTACTAGAAATGTTAGCTTTAGAAACAAAGGAAGAAAAAGAAATTGAAAGAATTGGAATAGGCAAAAAAGAAACTAAGTTATCACTCTTTGCAGATGATATTATGATATACTTAGAAAATCATAGAGAATCAAGTAAAAACTACTTGAAATAACAAACAACTTTGACAAAGTTACAGATTGCAACATAAATCCACATAAATGATCTGTATTTCTATATATTATTAACAAAGTCCAACAGCGAAAGATAGAAAGAGAAATCCCATTTAAAGCTGCAGTAGACACCATAAAATACCTGGGAGTCTACCTGCCAAAGCACATCCAAGGACTATATGAATACAACTGTAAAATACATTTCCCACAAATAAAGTCAGATCTAAGTAAGTGGAAAGACATTCGTTTCTCATGGGTAGATGTGTCACCAAGGTAATATTCACAGCACTGGTGGTGACTATGAATATGCTAGTGTAGTTCTCAATTGCAAAATATAAAAGACTCTCCATACAGAAGGCAGAAGAAAAACATTTATTGAAACACCAGAAAGTCAAATCCCAGAACCAGAAAGAAAAATCCATCATGATGACAAAGAAGTTAATAAACATGATGACAGTATGAGGCAAAACCATTCTCAAACGCCTCCTCCCCCATCCTCAGTGCCTTCTCACTATCAACCGTCACAATGTGTCAATGGCCTGTATCACTTGGCCTGCGTTCTTTCCCCTTTGAACTGAGGCCACTCATTCACTTCCTCCTGGTTCTGCTCTACCCTTCCTGTTTTGCCTCTTCAGCAAGCTCCTCCCACCATATGTGACCCACACTTCCAGGCAATTAAAGCAGATTGTATGGTCCTATTAACTAATGAGAAAGATCTTTCCATTTAAATTACTATTATATTCAGCCCCAAGATCTTTCATATTTATTACATAGGTCGGTGGGGCAACTGGTGTTACAAGCACCCCATCATTCCCCCTCAACAAATGGGGCAAAAAATCTTGGGGTAAGGAGAGAAGGTTTCTTATTCTGCAACTACTTCCTGTTGAGATTGGACATAGAACTGTCCCTGCCCCAAGAGATCCCCTTTGAGAGATCAGTTCCTTAGCTGGCATCTGAAGTTTCATCATCTTCAGGTCTAGAGATCACTGTCATGGATAGAAGGTGACATCTGGCTTAAGTAATCAGGCATCTACAGGTGGAGAGTACTAAGCCTATAGGAAACAAATATACCAAATAAGTTTAACAGATGAAAAGACAAAAAAAAACCAAACAAAACATGAAAACAATAACCAGAAGCAGGGTAGATATAGTGTCAGCTGTAGTTCTAGAGTCCATAAAGCCACTATCACAGCCTCATTCATGGTAGAATATATGAGTTAAAGGTTGACTGTTGTCCTTCATCTTTGAAGAGGACCAAAATGACATGCCCATTATAAAAAGGAATTTCAGTGTGTCTGACTGTGACTGATCAGACCAATATAAGCTCAGAATACTCTATCATAGGTTAGGCACATATAGTCCATATGAATATTTGGAGTGCATATCCCAAATTTGCACATGCTGTGTTTACTTTGTGCTCAATTCTGCTTTGCTCAAAGAGCATATCACCTTTTCTTATGTGGGCACGCCATGCTGAGCAGTTCTGTGCCAGTGTCTTCTCTGTTGCACAGTCAAATCCAAAGTTCTTGAGAGAGATCTTGACAGCTATTTCAGGAGTGTAAGTTTTCACAAGTGGTCTTGTTTCATAAATAATAATCACGTGCTCGCTTCGGCAGCACATATACTAAAATTGGAACGATACAGAGAAGATTAGCATGGCCCCTGCGCATGGATGACACGCAAATTCGTGAAGCGTTCCATATTTTTGTATGAGAAGGGATTGGTATAGAAAGTGTGAAAAGGAGGAAGCAGAAAATGGCAAATTA
>CM053771.1:221602419-221625993 GCA_028658325.1 Potorous gilbertii | reverse complement strand
ATAAAATCTTAATTTTAAGGAAGTGATTGTAGAACATTTATAAATAAATAAAATAAAAATTTAATTAAAAAAAAACACAAAAAAAAATAAATAAATAATAATCACTTGAACTATTCTATCATGTTTACAAAACTGTATGGGTCTATCACCTAAACTTTGGGATGTTACAATAATTTCTCCTAGATAATGAGAATCTCTCACTCCAAGCAATATATGTATTCTTCAAGCTACTAATCCTAATCTCAGTTGGAGTTTGGTCAACTTCCTATTCTCCCTGAAGAAGAGACAAACTTGGATACAAGAGTTCAGCAGGATCTCTAGAGGCAGTTCTTACTGCTCTGTCTCATCTAGTATCAAGTCCATTTTCTCAGTACATTGTGTATAATTCATTAGTTGGAATACCATCTATGCTTCTAAAATCTAAATTAGAGCAGTAAACAATTCTCTCCTTGTCATTTTTTTTTTGAATCCACTGGCTATTTACTCCTCTCTCTAGCAATTTTGTCTTTTCCCCAGTCTTCTAACTGTGAAATTCTTTCCAGCACCTCTGAAAGAGGGTGCCCTATTTCCCCAATTATTAGTCAAAATCAAGTGTTTCTAAGTAGCAGGGGCCATCTTCACTATTAGATTTCTCTGTTAAACCCCAAAGGGAGTACCACAATATGCATCTGCATTTCCGATTATTATGGCAGTCTTCATTACCTCCTCCTTTAACTTTTTTATACATTCTCTAAGTGAATACCAGGGTCTGTCTTCACAAGGCCACATAGAGTCAGTAGGATACAGCCTACTGCGGCCTTCTGCAGTCGAAGCTAACAGATTAGTTGTATTGTTATCTCCTTATGTATTCTAATCTCTAAAAGTTTGATGTACAAAAGGATTCTGATTAATACCTATAAATTTCAGGCTGTCTACTTGATCAATAGCTATTCCTCCAGTTCCATCATCACTGATTCTCACCATCCAAGATATTAACAATTCTCCCATAAAATAATTTTGGAGAAAGAAGTTTCTCCTGTTTCTGCCTCACAATTGGCCTTGGTTCTGACTGAGAAACTTCTTTCTCCAAAATTATTTTATTTCTTTTGTCACTGTGTAAACTAAGCTGGGTCTGTAAAAGGTCAGATGTGCCTTACTTTTGGTAGCTTTCAGCTTCTTCTGAACTAAATGAACAGCCGTTCCTTCCACCTGAGACCCTGCCAGATTGCTCTTGTTCTCTTTTTCCATCTGAATTCTTTCCTTAAGCAACTCATCTCTGTTTCTACACATAATATGGTAAGTCATTAGTGAAATCCAGCCTCTTCTATTTTCCCCTGCCAACTCCTTCCCTGGTCTTATTGGTATTCCTTGCAAACACTCATTCCCTTCCTAGTGAGGAAAACAGTAAATTTTCCCATCCTGGGATATTAATGTCTTCCTCTAAATCATTCTTCCTCCAAATAGAGATTTTGTACTTTGTGATCCTGTTTGTGACACCAAATGTATCACCAAGATAATATTCACAGCACCGGTAGTGACTATGAATATGCCAGCATACTTCTCAATCTCAAAATATAAAAACTCTCTATATAGAAGGCAGAAGAAAAGCATTTATTTAAACACCAGAAAGCCAAATCCCAGAACCAGGAAGCAAAATTCATCATGGTGACAAAAACGTTAATAAACACGATCACAGTAGAATGCAAAGCCATTCTCAAATCTCCACTCCACAGCCAGAGCCTTCTCACTATCAACTGTCACAATGTGTCAGTTGGCCTGCGTCGGTTGCCTGTATGTTTTCCCCTTTGACCTGACCCCACTCACTCACTTCCTTCCAGTTCTGTTCCACCCTTCCTGTTCCGCCTCTTCAGCAAGCTCCTCCCACCACATGTGACCCAGGCTTCCAGGCTATTTAAGCAGATTGTATGGGCCTATTAATTAATGAGAAAGCTCTTTCCATTTTAAATTACTATCACAGTAGGCATAGCTAATATAATAAAAATGACAATTTTACCTAAATTAATTTACTTATTCAGTGTCATACCAATCAAACAATCAGATAATTATTTTCTATAGCTAGAAAAAATATCAGAATTCATCTGGAAGAAAAAATAGTCCAGAACATCAAGGAAACTAATTAAAAGAAATGGTAGGGAAGGTGGTTTTGCCCCATGAAATCTCTAATAGTATTACAAAGCAGCAATCATCAACATCACTTGGTACTGGTTCAGAAATAGAGAGGTAGAACACTGAAATAGGTTAGGTACTCATGACACAGTAGTCAACGAATACAGCAATCTACAGTTAGATAAACACAAGGACCCCAGCTTCTGGGATAAGAATTCACTCTTTGACAGAAACTACTGAGAAAACTGGATAACAGTTTGGTGGAAACTGGGAATAGACCAATTCCTGACACCATACACAAGAATAAAGTTCAAATGGATACATGATCTAGGTATAAAGATTGACAGTATAAACAAATTATGGGAGCAAGGAATAATGTAATTGCCAGATTTATGGAGAGTGGAGAAATTGATGACCAAACAAGAGATAGAGAACATTATGAAGTGCAAAATTGATAATTTTGATTACATTAAATTGAAAAGTTTTTGCAAAAAAGAACCCAATGCAACCAAGATTAGGAGGGAAGCAGAAAAATGGGAAAGAATTTTGGCCACTATTGTCTGTGATAAAGATCTCATTTCTAAAATATATAGAAAACTGGGTCAAATGTACAAGAATACCAACCATTCCTCAATTAATACATGGTCAAATTATATGTACAGGCAGTTTTCAGAGGAAGAAATTAAAGCTATCTACAGTCCTATGCCAAAAAATATTTTCAATCACTTTTAATTAGAGAGATGCAAATCAAAACAACTCTGATCAGATTGCTTAACATGACAAAATAGGAAGATGATAACTGTTGGAGAAGATGTGGGAGAGTTGGAACACTAATTCATTGTTGGTGGAGCTGTGAGCTGATCCAACCATTCTGGAGAGCAATTTGGAACTATGCTTAAAGAGCTACAAAAATATTCATACCCTTTGAACCAGCAATACCACTTCTAGAACTGTATCCCCAAGAGATCATAAAAATAGGAAAAAAATATTTATAGCAGCTCTCTTTGTGATGGCCAAGAACTGGAAATCGATGAGACATCCATCAACTGTGGAATGACTGAACAAGCTGTTGTATATGAATGTAATGGAATACTATTGTTCTATAAGAAATGATGAACAGGAAGACTTCAGAGAGGCCTGGAAGGACTTACATGAACTGGTAATACTGAGAGAAAGGAGCAGAACCAGGAGAACTTTGTACACAGCAACAACCACAGTGTGTGAGGAATTTTTCTGGTAGATGTAGCCCTTCACAGCAATACGAGGGCCTAAAATATTCCCAATCACTCTTGAGGCAAAATGCCTTCCACCTTCAGAGAAAGATCTATGGAATTGGATTGCAGAGTGAAGGAGACTATTTTCTCTTTTGTTATGGTTTTTTCATGGTTGCTCCTATTCATTTGAAATCTTCTATGCAATATGATTATAGTGAAAAATGTATTTATTAAAAACGTGTAGAACCTGTATAAGATTGTACGCCATCTTGGCGAGGGAGGGGGGGAGAGAAGATGGAAGGAGGTGAGATGAAGGGAGAGAAAATCTATGATATATGGAAATGATTGTAGAAAAATGAAAACAAATAAATTAATTTAAAAAATAATGTGCTATAGGATATTAATACTCGCTATGTTGACCTGAAATTCTAATTCTGCAGAGACCATAATATTTTAGCCTTTAGAGACAAACAGCATAAGTGAAAAAAAGTTGTGGAGGGGAAACTTGGGAATCATGAAAAGTACTTAAAAATTCTCCAAAGGAATTCTAATAGATTTTTATTTATACTTCTATTAAATGCTGTGCCCAGTCTCCCACCTACGATGACTCTCTCACAAGTACACTGATGGACCAGTTCCATAAATACTTTGTTGAAATGAATATCATAAACTAGACAAAAGGCATTGTCCTTCTACTTAGGCTTTCCTGTGAAGTTAGTTCAGTTTGGAGTACTTGGAGAACTCATTTGCTCGATTCTACATTGTTACAGGACTATATGCAATCAGCAGAACTTCACTATATTATGAAGGAATATCTTCTTAGATTTGGATTCTGGCTGGATGGTCACCATATCAGTATTAAACACTTCCGGGGTTCATATTTATCTGTTTTATGCTTGCATTAATAGCAAAAAAACCAAAAATCCAAGTCCATTGAACAATAACTTTGCTAACATATCTTTTAAGGACTGTGCAAGACTTAGGAAAATTTATGGTGATGTCTTGCTGAAGGACCACAATTGAAGTTGGGTTTTGCTCTTCTAAATTAAACGCATTTTCATGGTAAATAAGCAATACACAAAAAGAGATATTGTATTAATTGTAACTTTCAGTTGATTATGTAAGTATAAGGATAGTTTTTTGTGTATAATATAATTTGTTAAAACACACTTGCTTTTTTCTCATTCATTAAGAAAATTTAAGAGTTACTATGCTCACAATGCATGCATATATTATTTTCATATATTTTATAGATGTAAACATTGGCATATGTGTCTGTGGGTATGAATATATTCTCAGTAGGCTACTTTGATAATAATGAAGCTGAACACTTTTTTATATGAGTATTTGTTATTTTCCTCTCAGATATCTTCAAAATTTATTACTAGATTACCTCAAAATTGTGTGTCTTTCAATATACCTTATATTCTGTGTGTACTAGGACTTGTAACACTGTTCAGTTCAAGGTATATTCCTGAGTACATTTCTCAATAATCTCATGCATAAATCTTTTTTTTTCCCAGTAGCCTGAAAAAGAATTTGTTACCCAGCTGATTCAATAGTCCATACATCTCTTTGGTTTTAATTATGCATTCTGATGCTTTCTCCTCAAGAAAACTATGCATTGACCAACATAAAAACATTAATTAACTAGGGTTTATTAAAGTTAAGCAGTATTTGTTGTGATAAAATTATATTGAATTTTTTAGGTCTTAAATCATACATAGGTGAATAGAATTTGTTATTATTTACTACAATTTTCCTTCTTCAGACAATAATGTGTGATATCCATACCCTCACATACATTTATATATCTGTACCTATGTACAGATATATGTATATATACATGTATGCATACACACACACATATATATGTACATATATATATATAGTATATATGAACATGTAAGCAAGGGCTATGAACTACTGGCTACAAGAACTAGGTTTTATTCAAATTATTGTGCTTCTAAGTCATATGACCTTGAGCAAGTCACTTGACTTCTCTGAGTCTTCTTCATCTGTAAAATAAAATTAACTGGACTTCTCTTCTGTCTCTAAAAGTTCAGTTAGTGGTAGAATTAATACAAAACTATCTGAAGTCAAGGTAAAGAGGAAACACACAAGCAAGACAAAAAATAACAGATAAGAACAAACACTGATCCAACCAAAAATAACTATGATGACTGTTGAGAGATTCCAAATTTTGCGAAAAACATTGTAGTCCGAGATTGTATTTTAATCATCATATAGTCAGATAATTTGAACTTGAAGAAACACTACGTGTATCAGAACCTAACTGTCATTTGACTGTGGGACCTTAATCTTATTATTTTTTTCTCTGGGTCTCAGTATTCTATAAAATAGGACAAACTAGATAACTCTAAAGTTTCTTCCTTTTTTCATTTCTAACACTATGAATCTGTGGCATGAATATTCACTTATGCTGTATAAGTCAAGTGTATGGCTAATACTCTCATACTTGACACTTATTTTCTGAATATGCATTTGTTTGTGTGTATAAATGATATGTATTTTTATTATCTATTACCACAAAATGTTCTTTAGGTATCGCTTATCTTCTCAGTTGTCCAGTTTGGTAACAATAAAATTTATGATTTTTTGTATCTGTGTGATATCCACCTCTATTTCGGATACCTTGGGAATATATCACTAAAAGCAGTCAAAGTTGTGTGTTTTCTTGACACCTAGACAATTTTTCATATTCTGAACATCAATTGTTTGGTTAAGTAGTGAAAGACTCAGTTTAGAGATAGATTTTGAGAATAACCGTGAACACAAATATGAGCCTTCTATTCAACTGCTTACAATAATTTTTATCTTTTTCAACCCTAAATAAATCTTTGTCAGTGGTAGATCTCTGCTCACTTGACAGCTGTGCTAAGATTGAAATGATTTGTACTTGCCGGAAAACTTTTAACTGTCTCAAATTGTCAGAAACCAAATGGAAAACAGAGTTATCAACTTATAAGCTCAGATAGATATAGTTGGATATTTACTTAAGACTGAAATCAAATGTCAAATACAGCTGTCATAATCTTTCTGAGACAGTGCAATTCTGCTATCTTCTAAATAACTATCACACTTTGGTGCAGAAGCATTTAATGTTACAATAGATGTTTTCTCTGTTCAAAATTCAATATATTATAATAGAATTTTACCATATCTCTGATTTTCAAAGATATATATTTTCTGAAATTTCAAAAACTTCACTGTCTTTTTTTCAATATGTAAATGCTAAACAAAAAAGAATTAAAACTTTCCAGTTTTAATAGACATGGCACTCTACTAGATGTCTGAATCTTGATAACTTTTCATAGGA
Source organism: Potorous gilbertii (assembly GCA_028658325.1). Classification (NCBI taxonomy): domain Eukaryota; kingdom Metazoa; phylum Chordata; class Mammalia; order Diprotodontia; family Potoroidae; genus Potorous; species Potorous gilbertii. Next base: position 221,619,333 of record CM053771.1, on the reverse strand, counting down.
ATCCTTGTCATTTCTTTGCAATGTCAATTATTTTCTTTCAATATAACATTTTTCTCCTTTGAGTACCTGCCCTCCAAGGTTATAAAATGGATTGTTTTAAATTATTTATCTGAATTTTCAATAGTTTTTGATTATTTTAAACTTACATAGAAAAAATCAAGGAAATTTCTTATTGTAAAAGTGTGTTGTTCCTTTGATCTTCTAATTTTCCAATAAGAATTTGAGGAAATAAAATCTTGTAACTCAACCAATTAATTAGTACATACTTCTCTTAAACTGTGATGGTATAACTTGCAAGTTTCTTTGCACAAAATTTATACATTTTCAATTTTTAGAGGATTTACTATTTTGAATTAATTGACTTTATCTTTACCAATAATGGCAAGATCTCATTGAATCAGATTAAAAGAAGGAAAGTTTTTCAAATCAGATTCAATACAAACTGGAAAGGTATACTCAATTTATAAAGCACTTTGAATAGCCATTATGTGTTCTATGTTTTTGATATCTACAAAAGTACATAACACATTGGGTACTTAATTTTTGCTAAAAATATCATTAAGCCTTATCAAAACTACTTGGTCTTCCCAGTGCCACCAATAATATTTTGTATATTATGGCCCCTTAACAAACATGGAATTAATAAATGAATGATTTGAAAGCTTTCTCATCCAAAATAATCCAGGTACAATTTCCTAAGTGACTATTATGTGAACGAATTATTCTTGGCAGTAGGCTAGGAATTCTTAACTATTTGATGTATATCATGACACTCTTTAGCAGTCTGGTGAAGGCTCTGATTAGTTCTCAATACTTTAAATGCATGGAATGAAACATACGTGATTACAAAGGAAACCAACTATATTGAAAAAAAGTAATTTTTCCCAGATAGGTTAATAGATTTCCTGAAATATGGATTCCTTGGGAATATGGACATAACAAGTTAAGAACCACTACTCAAGGTAATAAAATACCAAAACACTAGAAAGAAAGAAAAATATACCATTTCCTTGTCTTCAAGGAGTTTAAAACCTATATGAAGAATGCAAGTAACTAAATGAGTAAAGATGATAATCTGATGAGAAAACTATTGTCTAATTTGCCTAGTGTTTATTTGATACTTATTTGTGTACTTGTCTTTCCTGATAGAACATAGTAGTTTCTCTTTCACTTTTGTCTTTGTATTTCCAGTGTCTAACATTTAGTAGGTGCTTAATACGGACATTTTGATTAGTTGATCTTTGGGAACTTGCTGACTTTTCAATGCAGGAGGATTGATTTTTATGGGTTTTAAGAGAATCTTTATATTTGATTTTTATTTTTTCAACACAGTTTATGCCAAATAGTTTTTTCCTGATTTTATGCATTGGAGCACCATGAACCAAAGAAGCTGGAAAAATGGTCTCCCTTTTGAGAAGAGACTTTTTCTGTTCTCGGGATGGTACTGAATGAAAGAATGTGCTTGGTACAATTACTTTTAGAAAGACTTGGGGGGAAATTATTTTAAAATATATATTAAAATAATGATTAATATGAACAAAGATGTGTTAAAAGAATTTTGGTTTTGAAGCCTGAAAACTGGGGTTCTAGTCCTAATTTCATTACTTCACGGCTTTCCAAACACGAGTAAGTGAAATTTCTCTGAGACTGTTTTTTTTGCTTCTGTAAAATAGAAGAGTAATACTTGTATGCCTTATCTTAGCAGGTAGTGGGGAGAAACTTTGGGAACTGTAAATCACTATATGAATAATAGCTATTAATTAATTTAGGGCGAGGGAAATGATCTGTGTTTACATTGATGGAAAGAAGTCCCTGCGAAGAAAAACCTGTTTAATAATGCAAGTTAGGATATAACTTGTAAGAATAATAAGCTAACATGTTGCTCACTCTGTACTAATATATAATGCTAAGCATTTTGGAAGATTATCTCATTTGGTTCTCACAACAAACCTGGAAGGTAGGTAACATTATTATACTCATTTCACAGAAAAGAAAACTGAGGCAGACACAATTTAGCCAGGGTTACATAGTGAATGCCTGAAGATTTAAACTCAGATCATTCTTGCTGCAGTACTTACACTGTACATAATGTGCCACTCAACTGCAACCCATATGCTTTCACTTCTTTTTTGAATAACATTTGTATTGTTTTCCCTTACATATAAAAAAATCATTAATTTTTTTTTAATTTACAGTTCCAAATTCTTTGCCTTCTACCCTTCTTCTACACCCTCTCTAAAAGACAGTAAACAATTGCATAAAGGTTATGAACATGTGATCATGCAAAACACATTTAAATCTTACTCATACTGTAAAATAAAACACAGACAAAAGATGATACCATGAAAAAATAAAGTTAAAAACAGTATGCATTGATGTGCATTCAGACTCCATTAAGTCTTTCTCTGGAGGTGGATTGCATTTTTTCATCATGACTCCTTTATAATTGTCTTAGATCATCTTATTACTAAGAATAGTTAAGTCATTCACAGTTGATTTTGGCATAATATTGCTATTACTATGTACAATGATCTCCTGGGACTGTTCATTTTATTTTGCATCAGTTCATGTCTTAGGGTTTTTTAATCATCCTGCTTTTCATTTCTTACAGTACAAGGGTATTTCATGACAATCATATACCACAGCTTATCCATCCATTCACAACTGAGGGCCATCCTCTCAATTTCCAATTCTTTACCACAACAAAAAGAGCTACTATAAATATTTTTTGTATAAATAGTTCATTTTCCTTTTTTATCTCTTTGGGATAGAGACTAGCAGTGGTATCGCTCTATGAAATGGTATACACAGTTTTATATTCCTTTTTGATGTAATACCAAGCTGCCTTCCAGAATGGTTGGATCAGTTCACAACTATACCAACAGTGTATTAGTGTCCCAGTTTTCTGACATGCCCTCCATCACTTGTCATTGTTTGTTTCTTTCATGTTAGCCAATCTGATGGTGTGAGGTGGTACCTCAGAGTTGTTTTCATTTTAATTTTTTTCATCAATAGTGATTTAGAACATTTTTATATGATTTTAGAAAGCTTTGATCACTTTGCCTGTAAACTGCTTGTTCTTTTAACAATTTATCAATTGTCAATGGCTTGTATTGGGATAAATTTGCCTCAGTTTTCCATATATTTGAGAAATGAGGCATTTATTAAATGTAAATTTCCCCCAAGTTTCCTGCATTCCTTCAAAATTTTTGATTTGAAATAATTAAAGTTATCCATTTTACATCTCATAATGCTTTGCATTTCTTATTTGGCTATAAATTTTTCCCTTATCCATAGATCTGGCAGGGAACTCTTCCATGTTCACCTAGTCATATTTATTTATTTAAAATATTTTTTTCTTTTAAATTTTGAGTTCCAGATTCCCTTCTGAACATCCCTCCCCTACCCACTAAGAATGCAAACAAAGTAGCAAATTTGCATATGATGTCATGCAAAACTTATTTCTACACTAGTTATATCACAGAAATTAAGAATACTATAAATTCAATTTGCATTCAGACTTCATCTGTTCTCTTTCTGGAGATGGATAGTATTTTTTTCATTTATAGTTCTTTAAAATTATCTTGTAACAATCTATTAATTAGAGTAGCCAAGCCTTTCACAGTTAATCATCATTAAAATATTGCTGTCATTTTCTACAATGATTTCTCTATTCTTCTCACTTTGCATCAGTTCATACAGATTTTGCTATTTTTTCCCTGAAACTACCCCTTCAACATTTCCTATGCCACAAAAGTATTCATTCACAGTCATGTGCCACAACCAATTTGGCCTGTTCCAATTGAGGAGCATTCTTTTCCTTCAATTTCCAACCCTTCACCATCACAGCAAAAAGTAGTAGCTATAAATATATTTGTAAATAAACATTTTTTTTCCTTTTTCTTTCATCTCTAAGGGATATAGATCTAGTAGTGGTATTGCTGGATCAAAAGATATACACAGTTTTATAGATCTTTGGGCATAGTTTTAGATTGTTCTCCAGAACAACTAGATCATTTCAGTACTCTACCAACCATTTGTTAATGTACTTATTTTCTCTCACAGTCTCCAGTATTTGTCATTTCTGATAGATGTAACATGATACCTCCTGGTTGTTTATAGTTGCAATTCTCTAATCAATAGTGATTTAGAGCAATATCTATATGGCTATAGATAGTTTGATTGCTTCTGACAACTATTTGCTCATATCCTTTGACTACTTGTCAATTGGAGTATGGTTTTTATTTTCATAAATTTGACTCAGTTATCTATATATTTTAGAAGTGAGACCTTTATCAGAGAAACTTGCTGAGAATTATTTGAGATTACTTCACTGTCAATGGCAATTTTGAGCAAAATGTAGTTTCCCAGATTATTTCTTCCAATTAGGTCTAATGCTTATATCATGATGGTTACTCCTGCCCTTTTAATTTTAGCTAAATTTTCCTAGACTCTGCCCCAGCATTTCCTTTTAACTTTGTATGTGTTTTTGTCTCCCATATGTGTCTGTTATGCATAGCATGTATTAGGATCCTTGTTTCCAATCTTTTCTGCTATGTACATCGAATCTATGGGTTAGCTCATCCCATTCACATTCACAGTTATGATAACTAATTTGTTCGTTTCCCTCCACTCCACTTTCCTCTGTTTATCTTTCTCTCTCTTTTTTTTCTTTCCTCCTTCAAAAGTCTGTCATGCTTATGGACCACTGCCTGCTTGAATCTTCATTCTGCTTTATCTTCCTCACCCATATTTATTAATCTCCCTACTGTGTAAGATAGATTTCTACACTCAACTCAATATAGATAGATAGATAGAATATAGATAGATAAAGATTTATATATACACTTATATATGTATGTGTATGTGCATATATATTGTATATACACACATGTGTGTACATATATGCATATGTGTATATGTGTGCATCTTTATATAATACATATTCATATAAATGTATAAACACATGTGTATATATACATATGTTTATATATGTGTGTGTATAAAATACATACCTATACATATAAATTAGAGATCTTAAGTGACTTGCCCAAAGTCATAAATCTATTTGTGTAAAAGCTAAGTTTCAAAATTAGGTCTATTTATTACAATTTTCCTAACTTCATACTATCTCTAAATATGTTACCATACTTTCTCACATGTTTACATTCTTTCAACATATGTTCATATGTGATTAGGTGGTCCATTGAGTATATATTATGTGCAAGTTAGTTACTTGAAGAAACATACCAAATTCTATCTCACATTTTTACTGTCTAGTAAGGCACTCGAGATTGTCTCTAGGTTTAAAACTGTCTATGTTGTGGAAATTCTTAGATTACCAAAGTTCAATAAATTCTCTGAAACTCATTTGGCCATCAAGTCTATCCATTGTGAAAAATCCCTTTCTTTTGATTTGCCAGAACTATATAATTGTAGGCTTGCATACAAATCATATTAAGTAGCCGTATGCTGTAATAACAATTTTAAATAGTACAGAAATGTAAATGACAATTTAAAATGTTTCTTCTTTCAGGCAGCAATACTTATAACTGAATGGAAATTGTTCTCCTCAGTCCATCCCCACTCTCCACACCTCTTCCCACTAATCAGTGGTAAAACAGGAAGTGAAATAAATGATCAATGGAGAAGACAAGGGGCTATAAATTGGATCCTAGTATTTAGATCAATCTAACATCTTGGTTCATCTGATCAACTATTGGTCTGGCTTCTTTTACATTCTGTCACACCATAAAGTCCATTTGCCTTTCTTCCTTTTTGTCTGTCACAGACTTCCTATTACTCATCAGTCAAACAAGAAGAAAATGAGATGATGAGCCGAGTTCAGTCTTCTTTTCCATATTTCCATATTCTTGTCTCTTAAGGTAGCTTTTAAATGAAAGGAGATCCCACCTAAAGTCAAAAACCTCAGAAATTTGAGGTATGCTGGGTAATTCTCTTTGCAATAGTACTCCTACTCTTTTGAGGGATCATTTAAATTCCCCTAGGAGAGATGTTACACATACAATCTTGGCAGTTTATTCACATTTAAGTAATTCATGTGGGTTTCCTAGAGTTATTGTTTTTCTTTTATAAATGGGGAAAAAGTGAAACAATTTCTATGTGATTTAAAATAAAATGTTCTTGTTCAGTAAACATTATCAAACTTACATTTAAATCGAGCAAGGAAAACATATCCACTTTTAAAAACAAAATCCCTGGTTTACATAGACATACATGCATGCACGCACACATATACACATATACATTCATGCACATGTGCAGCACATATATACACCCACATATATACACATGTGTACACATATTCTATACATATATCCACATATGGGTATACAGAATATATGTATATATGTATGTGCATATGAATGTGCATAAATACATATTCACACATACACACCTTTATATACACAACATATATGCAGTACACATATACACATACATATATATATCCCTACACACATACACACATTTATAAACATACATATGTATGTATATGCATATGCACACATACATATGTGCACACACATGTGGATATGGATAAATGATTCTTTATGGCAAGAGGGCTCCATCACTAGAGGGAACATTCTTTTTTAAAAATGTATATATATAAATTTATTTTTCACTTTTCCACCTTCACTTCCAAAAGAATTTAAATTCAAAATTTTCACCCCATCTTTCCCAATCCCCCATCTCAGGGCAGCATGCAAACAATGTACCCCTTCCCCCAGTCTATCCTCCCATCACCTGCTCTTCTTCCATTCCCCTCCCCTCTATTTTCCCATAAGGCAAAATAGATTTTTACACTCCATTGCCTATACATTTTATTTCTCAGTTGCATGCAAAAACAAGTTATAACAGTCATTATTAAGGCTTTGAGTTCAATATTCCCTCCCTACCTCACTCCCCACCCATCTTCATTGAGAAAGCAAGCAATTCAATATAGGTCATACATGTGTAATTATTCAAAACACTTCCATAATACTTATGTTGAGAAAGATTAACCACATTTCCCTCAATCCATTCATTCTATTCTCTCCCTTGATCTGTCCTCCCACAATAGTGTTTGTTTTTGATTATCCCTTTCCCCAATTTGTTGCTCCTTCTATTGTCTTCCCTCTCCTATGCCCTTTCTCCTAGTCTCTGTATACATATATACACACACATATATATATGTATACACACTTATGTACATATGTGTACATACATACATACATACATATACACATACATACATACACCTTCTAAATACCCTAATACTGAAAAAGGTCTCATGAGTGAAAAATATAATCTTTCTATGTAGGAATGTAAATAGTTCAACTTTAATAAGTTCCTTATGACTTCCCTTTCCTTTTCACCTCTTTTATGTTTCTCTTGATTCTTGTTTTTGAAAGTCAAATATTCTATTCAGCTCTGGTCTTTTCAGTAAGAATGCTTAGAAATCCTATATTTTATTGAAATTACATTTTATACTCAGTTTGTTGCGTAGATGATTCTTGGTTTTAATCCTATCCCCTATGACCTCTGGATTATCATTTTCCAAGCCCCCTGATTCCTTAGTATAGAAGCTGCTAAATCATGTGTTATCCTGATTGTATTTCCACAATACTTGAATTGCTTCTTTCCGACTGCTTGTAATATTTTTTTCCTTGACCTGGTGTGATGACAAAACAAGTAGGATCTTCTGCTATTTTTGTTTTCGTATATTCATGTGCCTCTGACTGAATCTTGCCTTTATCAACCAAGAGTCTTTACTAGGAGTGAAGTACAGAAATGAGAGATTCTTTAACTAGAAACAGTACATAAATTTGTATTGTTAATTATTTTAATGTGATTAAAGATTCTAAAAAGTGTGTAAAGACTCTGAGGTATACTTTTACTTTAGGGATTACTAATTGGAAGTGTGTGTTTGGTCAGATGAGTTTCCAGGCAGCACTAAGGATCCCCCTTGGTTTTGAAAACCTAGAAGTTGGTACTTCCATCTCTGGTAACTATGTATGTAAGATCAGGCAGTTGCCTCTGTCTTTTAATTTGTGGTATATGTATTGCTTACTGTCAGAGAGTTTGAAACTCTGGGATTTGGCTAGAATATTCCTAGAAGTTTTCCTTCTGGGGTCTCTTCCAGGAGGTAACTAATGAAGTCTTTTCATTACTATTTTACCTTTAGATTCTAGAATATCAAGGCAGTTTTCCTTGATAATTTCTTAGAAGATGATATCTAGGTTCTTTTCTTGATCACAGTTTTCAGATAGACCAAAAATTAAAAACTATCCACTCTAGATGTATTTTCTAGGTCATTTGTTTTTCCAACGAGATATTTCACGTCTATTTTCTTCATTCTTTTGGTTTTGTTTTATAATTTCTTGATTTCTCATACAGTCATTAGCTTCTATCTTCTCCATTCTAATTTTTAAAGAACAATTTTCTTCAGTGAACTTTTGGACCTCCTTTTCCATTTGTCAGATTCTACTTTTTTAAGGCATTCTTCTCCTCATTTTCTTTTTGAACCTCTTTTGTCATTTGGGTTAGTCTATTTTTAAAGGTGTTATTTTCTTCAACATTTTTGGAGGTCTCCTTTAGCAGCCTGTTAACTTGTTTTTTTATGATTTTCTTACATTGTTCTCATTTATCTTCCCAATTCTTCCTCTACCTCTCTTATTTGGTTTACAAAATCCTTTTTGACTTCTTCCATGGCCTGAGACCATTGCATTTTTTTGAAGTTGTGGATGTAGGAGCCTTGACCTTGCCTTCTTACTCTAACTGTATGCTTTTCCTTCCTTATTAGAAAGGAGTGAAGAAAATATATTTTCACCAAGAAAGTAGCCTTCTATAGTGTTATTTTTCCCCTTTGGGGCATTTATCCATCCAGTTACTTGACTTTTGAGTCCTTTGTCTGGCAGATGGTATACTACCCCAGGCTTCAGAGACTTTGTGAATCTGTTCTCTGAGCTGTCTCTTGGGATCTATAAGTTCTCAGTTCCCCCAAAGTTGTGTTGTCAAGGGAGAGTGTTTACTCCTCTCCTGGTCTGTGTTCTGATCTGCAAGCAAGTAGAAGCATTCTTTTCTACCTTGTAACTATGAGTAGGATTCCCTCTCTACAGCTGCTACCAACTCTCTCATACCAGTACTCCTCCTCACTTCAAAACAACCACTCAGTACCAAGACACAGATCAGCTGCTTGAGTCCCCCAGTGTTTGTATGCTGAGAGATGCAGAAGTGACTTATACTGTGCCAGTGGCTGCAGCCACCCTGGAGCTGGGACTGGGGCTATATCTGGGGCTGGACCACGCTCCCCTCTCACCTAGGTGAAAGAGTTTTCGCACTGACCTTTGCAGCTGTCTTTGGCATTTGTGGACTGAGAAACTTCGAAACCACAGCAGATGCCAGTGATTTGATGCCCTGAAGCCTCTTCTTGTCTTGTCTGTGCTAGCATTGCCCACACAGAGTTCTACTCCACTCCAAGTCCAGTGCCATAGACCCTTCCCACCTTCCAGGTTACCTTAGGCTGGAAATCTGCTTCAATGTCATTTTTTGGCTTCTGCTGCTCTAGAATTTGTTTAGACTCATTTTATCAGGTATTTTAATGACTTTTGGGGGAAGAGCTCGATCAGGTACCTTTTTCTCCACCATCTTGGCTCTGTCCTGGGAACATTCTTTCTTAAAGTTGCCCTACTAATTAGTATTGTAGCCCTTACTTCTAAATTCCCAGCTTTGAGAAGCTGAATTTATTCTTTGATTGCTGCTATGTTTCCATGTTTCATGTGATATCAAAAGATCATTTAATGATATATACATCCAATAAAGGTGTAATTCATTAGCACCTTTGTTATTGGTCTGTAAATTCACCAAAATACATCTACTTTCATAATACAAACTTAATACAAAATACATAGTTTAACACTTTCATGCAAAATATATACTTCAGATGAAATCTAGTTCTCCAAAGATCAACTCAGAATAAGCTCTTAGTTGATTTCTAAGATTTTAGAAAGATTTGCTTGCAAAAGGGATGAAGGGATTTTCTGTTTAGAATTATTGTAAAGATCAGTGGAGATAATGTTTATAATATGTCCATAAATGTTAAAGGCTACATAAGCTTTAGCTATCATCATCATTGATGTCATTATTATAAGAGGCAATGGGATGGGCTGGATGGAAGAGTGTGCATAGCATCAGGACAAGAGTCAGGAAAACATGAATTTAAATGATTCCTCATGTTCTTGCTAGCTTTGTGACCCTGGACAAGTCAATACAGCCATTTGCTTCAATTTCCTTATATGCAAATGTTTTAGAGTAGGAACTAACAAACCACTCCAGCATTTTTGCTAAGAAAACCCCAAATAGGGGTCACAAACAGGCAGACACAACTGACAAGATTGAACAACAAATAGGAGAAATCATTTCCTTGATTATCTGTAGGCATGTTGGTGGAGAGCATTAGGAGTCATATTCAGGCAGATATGTCTGTTAAACCAGTTAAGAAAAGTGGTGTGCTCTTAAATGTTTAATAACTGGATATCAAAAGGGAAATATATATGCACACATATACATGCAAACACATGCATGTATACATATATACACACACACATACTTTGAGTGTATAAGTACATATAAATATGTACATCATTAACATATTGTTATAATTATACATAATCATTGAATAATTAATGTTAAAATGCTATGATTAATATTATAATTAAATATACATATTAATATATTTATATAAATAAAGATTTAGACAGACACACACACACACACACATATATATATATATATATATATATATAAAATGCCATACATCTCTCTACGTAACAAACTTAAGTTTAATCTGTGTCAGAAATATTTTCTTCATCATATTATTAAATCTGATCAATAAGCAAAAGTAAATAAAATCCTAATTTGCACTGCTCAGCTATTTTTTAAAGTAAATCCTCATGGTGAAAAGTAAACAATCATCTCTCATGAAGTGGTTTAAGCTGGCTCCAGCATATCAATGATGTAATGAGCATTGTGTGATCATTTGCCTCACAGACAGGGAGTGGCACACAAAGTTAAATTAAGAGTAGAACTATTTTGTTCTCATAACTTTCAAGAAGGAAGGTGAAACAAACAATCCTTCTTCCTTTCGTAATTTTAACCAGGGTGCAAACCTTAGCTTCCTCTCAGTTTTCTTTGTCCCTTTACACAAAATATCCTTTAAACTGTTATTAAAAGCACCAAAAACCAAAGTGCTCTACCTCACAACAAGGTAATAATTCAAGGTCATAAGGGACATTATGTTATTGGCCAGTAATTTTATTCATATCTAATTCATTTTAATCTCATTTAGAGTTTTCTTCAGAAAGGTATTAGAATGACTTGCCATTTCTTTCCCCAGCTCATTTTATAGATGAGGAAACTGAAGCAAACATGGTCAAGTGACTTGCGCATGTTCAAATAGCTACTAAATATCTAAAACCATATTTGAACTCAGGTATTCCTGACTATAGCACCAGCTTTCTATCCATTGTGCAGTGAATAAAGGATGAGCTAGAAATTAGGTGCACCCAATTTAAAGTGCTACCTTGGATATAATGGCCGGGTAACCATAGGAAAGTCACTTAATTGATGGATGTTTCCAAATCTATGACTTTATTATAAGAAGTATGGGTATAGTGTTAGTGAGTTATTTCTAAAACAAAAATATTTCCTCCCTCACATTTGACTTGAAGTTTCTTTTTGCAATAGTTAACCAAATCTATTATTCAACCAAAAAAGAGTAAATCAGTGATAATTAGCTTGAATGAAGTATATAATCTATAGCTGGGATCACAATAATGTACATTCCCAGAGAAGAAATTAAGCCATGTAGTAATGCCTACACTTATGGTCAAGAATTGACTAAAATATTGCTTCACATCTTTGTAAAAAATCTTACCAGTGGACTTGGTGGGGGAAAAAGATTTTTTAAAAAAGTAATGTCTTCAAACTCTACTCAGTCCTCTGTAGTTGTTCCTAATGTTACAATGACATTCATATTATCTACAGTTTTATAAGGAAGAAAAACATTGTGGACTCAGATATTTTATGAGGCTAATGTTACCTTAATGCTAAACAAAGGTAATCTCTTCAAAATAACCTGGATAACAACATATCAGTTATTTTGGTAGGCTCCCACAACCATGATATGATCAACTATACCCAAATTTCTCCTATGCTCATATAACAGGATTTAATTGTTCTTAATGAATTTCACCTTCTGAAAAAAAATGATACTTCAATATAGAAGTAGTTTTATATTAATTATGGAAACATAGATACTTTCATAATTATTTTCCTACTTATTACTTCTTGCAAAGAAAAACATAATTTCTCTTTTGTCAATGGTATTGCAACATTTAGCATTGTTGACAGAGACCAAGAAAAACAGACTTTTTTTTGACAAAAGTGTAAGTGATTTAAACATAAATTTATGATACACAGTATAAAAGTAGAGTACAAAAACATTCAAAATCATAGAAATTAGTAGACTTTTCTGATTTTATATATATATATATATTATTGAACAAAATAACTACTGTCTGGATATATGTATGTGTACGATACAAACAGATTAAAAAATAGAAAGAGAGGGGGAGAGAAAGAGAGAGAGAGAGAGAGATTTTGTTTTGCAAAAGACTAGAAATATGTCTATAAAATTGTTGTGAGCTTGAGGTCTCAGTCTGTGATTTCCTCTCTCCTTAGCCTTTCCCCCCCATCTTTCCAATGACCTTTGAGGAGAGCATCTGTATTGTCTCCTTTAAATCTACATTAAATCAGACTATCTCTTCTACTTGTACTTGTGACCCTATGAGGCAAGATTTTCTTTAGGTGTCTTTACCCTGCATTTCTACTTCCACTGCTAATATCATAGATTCAAAAGAAAAGTTGCTTCTCATCTCAAGCCTCCTGTGGCTTTTTCTATTCTGAATTTTATGACTCTGCCCTCTCCATGGTTGGTTTCTGTTCTTGCTTTATCTAAATCCCTCAGTGTTTTATAAGGATTAGATTTCATAGCTCTTTAATCAGATAATTTGATGTACCCTTTTCGATATGAGTTAAAAGAATGTAGCTCTATGGAATCAGCATTGATAAAAGGGAGAGATGGCCTTTTACTAACTATATGGAATAGATCTTCCTGTGCTCTGCTCTACTCCAGTTTTCAAATAGTACTGGCACAATATGTAGTTTCCTTCTTCCTTCCATGATCATTTCTTTTGTGTAATCATGTACTTTAGCTTCTTCCTCAGTGTTCCATTCCAGTTTCTTTAACATTTTCTTTTTAATTTACACTTTGGAGTAGTCCCATTGTAGATATACCACTTATTATCTTGTTAGCTTGAGACTGTTCTAGAAAACAAGGTAAAAGTAGAGCTAAAGACTAGTTTGAATATGATAAAATAGAACCATAAGTTTCATTTTGGAAATGAAGAAGGGAGATACTAAACTTCATTTCTGTATGTATGTTGTTTTAATATTGAGGGGAGGAAAGATTAAGAAGTCAATATCAGGGCAAAGCCAAGATGACAGAGAAAAGGAAGGGATTCTCCTGAGGTCTTCCAAATTCCCCTTGAAACAATTTTAATGAACACCCCAAAACAAATGCTAGAGCAGAATAATCCACCAAAGAATGAGGTGAAATATTTTACTAACCCAAGACAATTTAAAAGCTTGTCAGGAGAAGTCTCATGCATCTGGATGAGAGTGAAGTACAGGCAGCACCCTAGCAAACCTGGAGCAATCCCTGGGAGCAAATGAATCATCAGTTGCAGTGGATATTTACAAAACTCAGTCTACAGGTGGGAAGGGCATCATGGAATTGTTCATCTAGACATTACAAGGGTCCCATTGCTGGCACTGGGCACAGGACTCTGTTGAATTGCAAATACTTTGCTTTGGGTCAAGGCCATGGGAAGAGGAGGAGCTCTAGCACATCGATGCTAATGACAACAAGAGCATGAGAATTCTGATCACAGTTCCAAAGTAAAAAAGAGTGCTTGTGACCATTCAAAGACTGGAGCACAAGCCAGTAGAGTAATAAACACACTTTTCCTTAGATCATACCACCTTGGAAGAACTGGAAACTTATAGATACCCAAGATTAGCTCTTAAAATAACAGCATGAAAAAGCATAAATTTGTGGTAGTCTTCCCTCCTCCCCAGGAGCAGAATCTAATTTTAATACTAAGTTCAAAATCAAGAAATAGGAGTGGCATGACCAACCAATAACAACAAAAAGATCCTGATTATAGAAAATTACTATAGTGGTAGGAAAGATCCAAAAACAAACTCAGAGGAAGACAAAATGTCAAAATTGATACATTAAAATCCTGATAGAAAAATGTGAGTTGGTATCAGGAAATGGAAGTCCTTTAAAATGATTTTAAAATTAAATTAATAGAGGTAGTGGAAAAATTGGAAAAAGAAATGAGAGTGATATAAGAAAATCATCTAAAAAGTGATGAAAGCTTGATCAAAAAGACACACAAAAAAATTGCTGAGGAAAATAACACCTTAAAAACAAACTAGGTCAAAAGAGAAGATGGGGTAAGGGAAGGGAGGGATGAAAGAAGAGAGGGCAGATTGGTGATATGGGTAATTAGAATGCTCAGTGTATTGGGGAGGGGACAAATGGGGAGAAAATTTGAAACACACAATTTTGTGAAAATGAATGTAAAAAGTTAAATAAATAAATTTATTTAATAAACAACAACAACAACAACAAAAAACTAGGTTAAGAGGTAAAAGAGGCACAAGAAACCAGTGAGGATAAGAATGCCTTAAAAGGCAGAATTTACCAAATTCCAGGGTGAATAAAAGAACTTAAAAAGGAAAATGGGTCAAATCTAAAAGGTAGTATAGAAGGTTAAAGAAGGAAACAACTCCTTCAAAAACAGAACTGGGCAAGTAGAAGCTAATGATTCCATGCAATATATCAATATATCAAAGTCAAAAGAATGAAAAAATGAAAAATGTGAATTATGCCATTGAAAAAAGAACTGACTTCGAAAATAGATCAGGAGGGGATGATTTAAGAGTTACTGGATTTTATGGAAGCTATGATTAAAAAAAAATTCCCAGACAGCAAGCACCAGACTAAAAGGAAACATACAAAGATAAAAAGGAAAGAGAAATGGCAAGAGACTCAATAAGGTTAAATTGTTTACATTACTAAATGGGAGGAGCTTTCTCATTATTATCACAGTTAGGAGTGTACATATACAGAGGGCTTGGGTGTGGCTTAAATGTGATGAGATGATATGTAAAACACAAAATTAAGGGGGAAGAGATATGCACTAGGAGAAGGGGACAGGTGAAGGTAGAATGATGCGCATTATCTCACATAAAAGAGGTACAAAAGAACTTTTATAATGGAGAAGAAGATGAGAGAATCAGGTGAAAATGCTTGAAACTTACTCTCATTGGAATTGACTCACAAAAGTAATAACATACACACTCAGCTGGATATAGAAATCTATGATATCCTAAAGGAAAGTGGGCAGGGAAGGAAATAAAAGAAGTAAGTTTGAAGGAGGAGAATTGGGAGAAGGGGTAGACAGGAGTAAAACGTTTTTGAGCATGGACAGTGTGAAAAGAGGAAGAGAGCAGAATAAACAGGATGAAAATAAGATAGAGGGAAATACAGATATTTAACATTTAATAGGAAGTGTTTCCAGTGAAAACCTCTTTTCTCAAACATAGAAGAACAAATTCAAATTTATAAAAATAAGTCTTTCTCCAACTGATGACCGGTGAAAGGATAAGAACAGGCAGTTTTCAGATGGAGTATTCAGACATACAGACATATGAAAAAATGCTCTAAATCGTTATTGATTAAAAAATGCTAATTAAAGCAATTCTGGGATATTGTCTGATATGTCAGAAAAAGAAAATGACAAAGGTTGCAGGGAATGTGGGAAAATTCGGATACTAATGCACCATTGGTGGAGTGATAAAGTGATTCAACCATTGTGTAGAACAATTTGGAACTATACTTAAAGCACTAAAAGACATTTAAACTAGCACCATCATTTCTGGGTTTATATTCCAAAGAGATTTTTTTTTTTAATGAAAAGGGTCTATGTGTACAAAAATATCTATAAGAGCTCTTTTCTGGTGGCAAAGAATTGGAAATTGAGGGAAGGCCTATCAAAAGGGGAATGACAGATCAAGTTGTGATATATGATTGTGATGGAATTGTGCTAAAAGAAATGATGAACAGTATGTTCTTAGAAAAACCTGGACTTACATGAACTGATCCAAAGTGAAATGTTCAGAATCAGGAGAACACTGTAGGCTGCAACAACAACATTGTATGATGACTAACTGTAAATGACTTAAATTATTCTCATCAATATAATGTTCTAAGACAATTATGAAGAACTTATGATGAAAAATGCTATTGATTCCAAGATAAAAAAACTGATAGAGTGTGAATGAAGATTAAAGCATGGTTATTTCTTACTTTATTTTACCTGCTGAGATTTTTTGGTCTGTATTTTCTTTTACAACATAACTAACATGTTAATATGTTCTGTATGACTGCACATACATAACCTATATCAAACTGCTTGTCTTCACAATGGGAGGAGGGAAGAAAGAAAGACAATTTGGAAGTCATTAAAAAACCAGTAAAAATTGTTTATTTATATACATATATATATATATATACATATATATATATATATATACATATATATATATATGTATATATATATATATATATGTATATATATATATATATATACATATATATATATATATATATACATATATATGAAGTTAATTGCCTAGATCCTCTCAGATAGTAATTCAGAGCAGAGGTTCAAAACATATCTAAAAAAATCCAACGTTGATCTTGTGATTTAAAATTGATTC
>CM053771.1:221585819-221601919 GCA_028658325.1 Potorous gilbertii | reverse complement strand
CCACCTACCCAGCAAAACTGAGTATAATACTTCAGGGAAAATATGGTCTTTCAATAAAACTGAGGACTTCCAAGCATTCTTGATGAAAAGACCAGAGCTGAAAAGAAAATTTGACTTTCATACACAAGAATGAGAAGAAGCATGAAAAAGTAAACAGGAAGGAGAAATCACAAGGGACTTCCCAAAGTTGAACTGTTTACATTCCTATATGGAAAGACAATATTTGTAACTCCTGAAATTTTTCAGTATCTGGGTAATTGGTGGTATTACACACACACACATACACACACACGTACACACACACATGTACAGATGTACACACACACATGTGCACATGCACACACACGTGCACATGCATGGACACACAGAGACAGAGAGCACAGAGTGAATTGAATAGGATGGGATCATATCTTAAAAGAAATCAAGGTAAAAGGTGAGAGAGAAATGTAGTGGGAGGGGAGAGGGTGAAATGGAATGGGATAAATTATCTCTCATAGAAGAGGCAGACAGGAGTCTTCTTAGTGGAGGGAAAAAGAGGAGAGCTGAGAAAAAAAACATAAAGTTTACTCTCATCACATTCGACTAAAGGAAGGAATAAATTGCACACTCATTTTGGGATGAAAACCTATCTTACAATACGGGAAAGTGGGGGAGAAGGAGATAAGCAGGGTGGAGGTGGGAATGATGAAGGGAGGGTAATAGGAGGAGGGAGCAATTTGAAGTCAACACTCAGGGAGGGACAGGATCAAAAGAGAGAATAGAAACAATGGGGGGCAGGATAGGATGGAGGGAAATATACTTAGTCTTACACAACATGACTATTATGGAAGTCTTTTGCCAAACTACACAGATATGGCCTGTATTGAATTGCCTGCCTTCCCAAAGGGAATGGGTGGGGAGGGAGGGAGGGGGAAAAGTTGGAACTCAAAGTTTTAGGAACAAGTGTTGAGTATTGTTCTTGCTACTAGGAAATAAGAAATACAGGTAATAGGGAATAGAAAGTTATCTGGCCCTACAGGACAAAAGAGAAGATGGGGTAAGGGAAGGGAGGGATGAAAGAAGAGAGGGCAGATTGGTGATATGGGTAATTAGAATGTTCAGTGTATTGGGGAAGGGTGAGGGGACAAATGGGGAGAAAATTTTGGAACCCCAAAATCTTGTGAAAATGAATTTAAAAAGTTAAATAAATTTATAAAAAAAATTGCTTCATCTGAAAACTGGTTTTATCTTTTGATCATTTATCAATTGAGGAATGACTGTAATTTTTTTATGAATTTGACACTTCTCCATATTTAGAAAAAATGAGGTCTTTATCATAAAAACTTACTTCAATTTTTTTCACAGTTAATATTTCTAATTGTATTTGTCTCCATCACATTTCCCCTACCTCCATTTATTCTATTGTCCCTCTTCTTTCACCTTGTTTCTCCTCAAAAGGGTTTTGCTTCTGATTATCCCTTCCCTCAATCTGGCCTCCCTTCTATCACTCTCCCTCTTTTATCCCCTTCTCTTTCTATTTTCATGTAGGGTGGGCAGCCAGGTGGTACAGTGGATAAACCACCAGTGCAGGAGTCAGGAGAATCTGAGTTCAAATCTCACCTCAGACACTTGACACTCACTAGCTGTGTGACCTTGGGCAAGTCACTTAACCCCAATTGCCTCATCCTGGGGCATCTTCAGTCATCCTGATAAATATATGGTCACTGAATTCAGATGACTCTGGATGAGAAGTGAGGCTGGTGACCTGCACAGCCCTCCCTCACTCAAAACAAAGTCAAGTGCAAGTCATGTCATCATTTATCTGATGATGTGGTCTTCTTAGACAGCAAAGGACGAGCACGCACACACACACACACACACACATCATGTAAGATAAGTGATTTTTATTCCCTGTTGCCTGTGTATCTTGTTTTCCAGTTGTATTTTTAACATTTGTTTCTAAAACATTGAGTTTCACATTCTCTCCCTTCTTCCCTCCCCACTCACCCTCACTGAGAAGCCAAACAATTCAATATAGATTTTACATGTGTAGTTATGCAAAATTCTTTCATAAAACTAGAATTGTGAAAGACTAACTATATTTCCCTCCATCCTATCCCATTCCCTGTTTATTCTATTCTCTTCTTTGACCCTGTTCCTTCTCAAAAGTGTTTGCTTCAGATAAATCCCTCCCCTAATCTGCCCTCCCTTCAATCACCCTTCTCTCTTATCTTTGTCACTTCTACTTTCCTGTAAGGTAAGACAGATTCCCATAAGCAATTGAGTGTGTGTATTATTCCCTCCTTACTCAACAGACCTTTCCTGTTAATCTTCCAATTATCTTGGGCTGTAAAGTTGTTTCTCTCTTTTTTTGTAATTTCTGCAGCTTTAGAATTTATTGGTTGGTTTTTATAAGTATTGGATGGATCTGGGGGGAAAGATCCGCTGACTCCCTGCATTTACTCTGCCATATTGGCTCCACATGTTTTATTTTGTTCCTTAAATATGGATACTTCGCTTTGAATGAAAATATTTTGCATTATGGTAGATGGAAATCTGGAGACCTAAAATTTATGAGACTGGAATTACTTGTTGATAAGTCTCTTCAAACTTTTTTAAACTTCTCATTACAAATATACAGTCCATATCCAGGTCTATCTTCAAAATCTTTTCCCCTTGATTGGATTTGTAAGTGCTGATGCACTGTTACCATAGTCTTGAATACTCAAGATCCTTTCAATATTATGATGTGCATTTCTTCAGGATCTTAGTCAGGAAACAATATAATAAGAGCTCCTACTCATACATATGTTCCCATATAGAATTTCCTGGGAAGAAGATAGAGGAAATTAAATCTGTAAATCTGTGAACTTGTTAAAAAGAGTCAAACTATTCAGCTTGCGATTTTATTTCTTTAGAACATATCAATTTAAAAACTAATCCTTGACAAATATATTTTGTTGGACAGAAACTTTCTAAACACTGAGAAATAAATTTCCATGTCTATACAAACAGGTTAGGGCCTTCTTGAAATTTAAAAAAAAAACTCTTTTCAGTCATGTTTGTCAAAATATAAATCAGGAGAAGGATACAAGAAAATATCATTAATGTATTAATATGAGCAAAAACATACAAATGCCACTGAAAGAACTTCAGTTCCATATTCTCCTTTCATACAAATTCCAAGTCAATTCCTGAATACTATGATATATCTCTTATTATCTCTTAGCATACCTTATAAGAGAATACAATTAGCATATTAAAGAATATTATTCCAAAGGAAAATTTGAGGAAGAAAGAGAGAGTACATAAGAATAAATTGAGCTTTCCTTAAATTCATAAATGGTATCTATCTAAAACTATCAGCAAGCCTTATACATAAGAGGGAAAGCTAGAAACTTTCCCAATAAGATCAGGGGTGAAAAGAATGCTTATTACCAATTTTATTATTGAATATTGTACTAAAATGATAGTTATAGCAATAAAAAAAATTAAAGGAATTACAATAGGCAATGAGGAAACAAATCTATATTTCTTTGAAAATAATATGATTCTATACCTTGAGAATTCTAGAGAATAAATAAAAAAGGTTAGTTAAAATAATTAACCACTTTAGAAATTTCCTAGATATAAAATAATCAAGAAAAATCATGAGCATGTCTGCACCTTAACAACAAAGTCCAGCAGAAAGAGACAGAAAAAGAAATTTCATTTAAAAGAATTGCATACAATATAAAAATACTTGGGAGTCTACCTCCTAACACAAATCTAGGAACTATATCAACACAATTATAAAACACTTTTCACACAAACAAAGTCAAATCTAAACAATTGCAATCAAAGTGACAATTCAACCTAAATTAGTAGACTTACTCAGTGCCATACCAATCAAACTGATAAAAAAAATAGAGCTAGACAAAATAGCAACAAAATTTATCTCAAAGAACAAAATGTTAGGAATATCAAATGAATTAATGAAAAACATAATATGGAAGACTGTGGACTCGCTATACCAAATCTTAATCAATTATAAAGTGGTAATACTTTAAAAAATTTGGTGCTGCCTAAGAGATAGTGTAGTGGATCAGTAGAATAGATTGGGTATTTAATACACAGTAGGTAATGACCACAGTGATCCAGGGTTTCATGAAGGCAAAGATCCAAGCTTTGGGGACAAGAACTCACTATTAAAAAAAATGCTGGTAAAACTTGAAAGGAGTTTCATAGAAAAAAAATGCTGAGGAAAATAACACTAAAAAGAGGCTAATTCAATTGGAAAAAGAGGTCCAAAAAGCCAATGAGGAGAAGGAGGTTTTAAAAAGCAGAATTAGCCAAGTGGAGGAGAAGGTTTAAAAATCTCACTGAACAAAATAATTTGTTGAAAGAGAGAAATTAATTCAGGGAAATGAATGACTTTGAGATAAACCAAGCAGTTAAAAAACAAAACCAACAGTTTGAAAAAATAGAAAGTAATGTGAAACATCTCATTCAAAAAACAGCTGACCTAGAAAATAGATACAGGAGAAACAATTTAAAAATTATATTACTACAGGAAAGCCATGATCAAAAAAATAGCCTAGGCATATCTTCCTTTAAATTATCAAGGAAAACTGCCCTGATATTCCAGAACCAGAAGGCAAAACAAATATTGAAAGAATCCATCATTCACCTCCTGAAAAAGATCTGAAAAGAGAAACTCTTAGGAATATTGTGGCCAAATTCCAGAGTTCCTAGATCAAGGACAAAATACTGCGAGCAGCAAGAAAGAAACAATTTGAGTACTGTGAAAATACAATTAGGATAACACAAGATCTGGTAGCTTCAACATTAAGGGATTGAAGGGCTTAGAATAGGCTGCTCCAGAAGTCAAAGGAACTGGGAATAAAACTAAGAATCACCTACCCAGCAAAACCAGATATAATACTTCAGAGGAAAAAAATGGTCATTCAATGATACAGAGTTCTTTCAAGCATTCATGACAAAAAGACCAGAACTGAATAGAAAATTTAATTTTCAAGGACAAGAATCAAAAGTAGCATGAAAAGGTAAACAGGAAAGAGATATCATAAATGACTTTCTAAAGCTGAACTGTTTACAATTCATGTAAAAGAAAATATTTGTAACTCTTGAGACTTTTCTTAGTATTTAGATAGGTGGAAGGATTACACACACACACACACACACACACACACATAGAGAGTACAATACGAGTTAAATCAGAAGAGATGATATCCATGAAAAAATAAAATTAAATTAAGGGATAAGAGAGGAAAACATTGGGATAAGAAAATGAGAAATGGAATGGGGCAGACTATCACTCATAAAAGAGATAAGAAAAATCTTTCTCAATGGAGAAGAAAAGGGAGGAGGTGAGAGGGAAAAAGTGAACCTTACTCTCTCCACATATAGCTTAAGGAGAGAATAACATGCTCACTAAATTTTCTATGAAAATCTATGTTACACTACAGGAAAGTAGGGGAGAAGGGGACAAGTGGGGCGAGGGGGATGATAGAAGAGAGGGAAAATGGGAAAAAGGAGTAACTAGAAGCAAATAATTTTGGTAAGGGAGAAGGTCAAATGAGAGAATAGAAAAAATGGGGGACATGGTAGGATGGAGAGCAATATAGTTAGTCTTATACAACATGACTATTAGGGAAGTCTTTTGCAAAACCACATAAATATAGCCTGTGTTGAATTGCTTGCCTTCTCAGTGGGAATGGGTGGGGAGAGAGGGAGGGAGAGAAGTTGAACAAATGTTGAGAATTGTTATTGCATATAACTGGGAAATAAGAAATACAGGTAATGTGATATAGAAATTTATGTTGTCCTACAAGAAAAGAGAGAAGACATGGATAAGGGAAGGGTAGGGTGTGATAGAAGGGAGGGCACATTGAGGAAAGAGGTAATCAGAATGCAAGGTGTTATGGGGTAGGGAGAGGGGAGAGATGAGGAGAACAGTTGGAAATCACAATTTTGTGGAAATGAATGTTGAAATCTAAAAACAAATACATAAAACTATTAAAAAGTAAAAAAAAAAAGAAGCAGTGAAGGGATCACCAGTGGAAAACATTCAAGAATCCCTGAGCAGACAAATCAAAAGTAGAGGAGAACAAGAGAACTGTGGTAGATATTAAATTAAGGTATCAAAAAAAAAACATAGTCATCTGTTCAGAGTTTGAGTGAAAGAGAGGTAAGAACAGGAATTGAAGAGAGCAGATGGAATGAGACTGAAGAAGTGAATTACAAAGTAGAAGGTGTGAATTACCGTTGTCATACATGATAATGAGATGATCATCAATTAGTTGATACTGAGGAGAGCTATAATGGAACTGTACAAGAAAATATTAAAAGAAACTCATGACATCTCTTCATGGGAAGTGACAGTGAGCGACTGAGGGGGTGAGGGTGGATGCTATATAGAGTTCTTGGGATAAGAGATTTGTGAAAGAACAAATTCAACTTCTTTTGGCTGGAGCCCTACCCTAAGGAGAGCAATGCTGAAGAATGTTAAGTACTCAAGTAGATAGTGAATTGTGGTGTTCATGATTTTAAAAAAAGTTGTATACGTTTAGAGGTATTTTGTATTATTTCTAATGTTTGGGGAATAACACCTTTATTACTCAAGCTGAGCATGTCTCTAGGCTTTTAAGAGAAATCAATTGTTCTCCCTGATGACTGAATCCTGAAGTTGCCATTTCAGAAGAAACAGTTGTTGAGAAGTGTCCCAAAGTGGGTTCAGGTCTTTTATGTTAAGACATAATCTCTGACACACGGTTACAACTTTATCTTAGGTATCATATACTTATTAATAATATATTGTTTTAAAACAATATTTGTGTTACAAACAAGTCCCTATAACATGAAAGGTTAGAAGACATGGAATGGCACATAAGGAAGTCATGCCCATAGAATGAAAATAAGATAGGACAGAGTTTAGAATATAGCAAATGCTTAATAAATGGACCTATGATTTCTGTCAATTTAAAAATGTTAAGAAATGCAACTTGGGAACTCAAATTAGAGGTGTCATTTTAATATTAAAATTAGGCATATCTTTTGAAGAAAAACTACAAGGAAACTAGAGGGAAAAGGAAATTTAAGACCCTTATTAGAATTTACATGCTTAGATCATTGGGATAGTTAAGCAATATTGCTATAATCATACTTTGGATTATAGTGTCTTGATATATCATTAATAACACCCCCAAGGAATCCATTCACTGCAGTCTTTTCTCCAACAGAATTTGCTTTAGACATCTCCAAGGACTCCATTTATATAATCTTTTTACTTTCTCTTAATCCTAGCATAGGCATAGTACTCAGCATAAAATGAATTCTTAATAAATGTTTGCTGAATTGAAAGGATTGCCAAATGGAATACAAACTTTAAGCATTTTCCTATCAATTCCAAATCAATATTTTAGCTATCCAAAATTTTTCATGGATGCTTAATAGCTTTACCAAAGGAGACTTATTTGATTTAGGATTGGAAGGGGCCTTAGAGTTTAGTTAGTCAAACTCAATCAGTTTATGGATGAGGAAACAAGATCTATGGATGATAAATTATGTGCAATGTTATAAATGAAGCAAACTCATCTTCTATCTACAAATCAAGTTTTCTTATATTTGGATTACATATGGAGATTTGCAAAAACTTTTTCACAATGCCACTGTGAAGTAAATAGCATAGTGGAATTCCATTTTATAGATTAAAAACAAAAGTTCAGGTTCTTTAAGGTTAAATAAGCCCTTGCTTGCTGGGCTAGTACCTGAGTTGAGATTGGAACTGAAATTTCTTTGTTCAATACCCTGTACTGCCGCACTCAGCTACCAAGGTGAATTCCTAAAGCATAGACTTGTTTTTGTAACCCCTTTCCCCATCCTGTCACTCAGTTATCATTAATGACTCCTTATTACTTCTAGGATCCAATATAATAAACTCTGTTTGGCATTTTAAGTTCTTCATAAATTAATCCTTTCCTATTTTCCAATCATCTTACACTTCATTCTGTTCTATATCCTCTCTTGTTTGAGAGATTTGATTGTTTGATAATTTTGCCAATTTATCATTCTTAGCGGCTGAAACTATATCTCCTTTGTACTGAAGTCCATCTTGCCTGAAATTCATCCTTTCTTGCAACCTCTTTGGTTTCCTTCAAGCGTTACTTCAAGGCCCACTTTTTAGAAGGTCTTTTCTGTTACTGTAGCTTCAAGTGGCTTCTGATCTGAGATCACATTGTGTCTATCCTGCATAACATGTATGCACATAATTATTTGCATGCTATCCATAACATTGTATTAATCGATATTTGAATTTTGGACCAGACTTTAACTTTGTCTTTCTTTGTATTCCTGTATTAGCACAGGGCTTAGAACATAGCACATGCTTAATAAATATTAATTGTCTGGCTGACTCCATCCACCATTCTTTTACAATTATACATGAAGAAATAATTATTTCCAATATGAATTCTTAAGTGACCTGTAAGATGACAACTTGTCTGACCTAGTAGAATGTCTTCCCAAACAGATAGTAATCATAACTCTGAATGTGAATGAGATGAACTCTTCCATAAAATGGAAGCAGATATCAGAATGGATTAAAAGCCATAATCTTACAATATGTCGTTTACAAAAAACACATTTGAAACAGTGGGATACACACAGGGGAAGAGTAAAAGGTTGGAGCAGAATATATCATGCTTCAGCTGATGTAAATAAAAAGTAGGGGTAGCAATTCTATTCTCAGACAAAGCAAAAGCACAAATAGATCCAATCAAAACAGATAAGGAAGGAAACTGTTACCTGCTAAAAGGCACCATTGACAAAGAAATAATAACCATTATTAAACACATGTGCACTAAGTAATATAGTATCCAAATTCTTAGAGGGGAAGTTAAGGGAGTTAAAGGAAGACATACATAGCAAAACTCTACTAGTGGGGGACCTCAACCTCCCTCTCTCTGAACTTAATAAATCTAACATCAAAATAAACAAGAAAGCAGTGAAGGAGATGAATAGTACTCTGGATAAGGTGCATGTGATAGATCTTTGGAGAAATTTATGACCAAACAAAAGACAGATTATTATGAAGTGCAAAATTAATAATTTGATTGCATTAAATTGAAAAGTTTTTGTACAAACAAATGCAACCAATTTTAGAAAGGAAGCAGAAAACTTGGAAATAATTGACTAATATGACAAAACGGAAAGATGATAAATGTTCGAGAAGATGTGGCAAAGTTGGAACACTAATTTGTTGTTGGTGGAGCTCTGAGCTCATCCAAGCACTCTGAAGAGCCATTTGGAACTAGGTCTAAAGGGCTATAAAAATGTGCATACCCTTTGACCCAGCAATAGAGTTTCTAGGACTGTATCCCAAATAGATCTTAAAAATGGGAAAAAGACCCACAAGCACAACAATATTTATAGCAGTTCTTTTTGGAGTAGCCAAGAACTGAAAATAGAGGGAAAGTTCATTAATTGGGGAATGGTTGAACAAGTTGTGGTACATAAATACAATGGATTTCTATTGTGCTATAAGAAATGATTAACAGTTATACTTCAGAAAAAAACTGGAAAGACTTATATGAACTGATGCTGAATGAAATGAGCAGAACTACGATAACATTATTCACAGGACTTTTTCTGACAGAGAATTCTTCATAGCAATATAAGGACCTAAAACATTTCCAAAGGACTCTTGAGGCAAAATGCTATCCACATCCAGAGAAAGAAGTATTGAATCAGAACACAGAATGAAGCAGACCATTTTCTCTTGTGTTATGTTTTGGTTTGGTTGTTCTCATGGTTTCTCCCATTTGTTTTAATTCTTCTATGCAGCATGACTAATGTGAAAATTTGTTTAATAAGAATGCATTGTAAAACCCATATAAGATTGCATGCCACCTCAAGGAGTAAGGGGAGGGGGAGGGGGAGAAAATTTTAAACTCATGGGAGTGATTGTTGAAAACTGAAAAGAAATAAGTTAATTAAATTTAAATTTTTTTTAAAAATGTCACTGTCACTCAAAAAATCACATTTTAAATCAATGAGTAATGAGTCTTTTTGAATTTAGCTAGTTTTCACGTAAGTTGACATACAAAAACTCTGACACTAGGTCCCTACTCAAAGTGTAAGACAATCTGAAAGAGCTTCCATCAAGAAAATAGTAATTATGTACCAATGGTGTATAGAACATATAGAAGAAGGTTAAAAAATGTTGAACTGTGTATAATACAAATATCATCAATATCCAATAACTACATATGGCTTATCCATAGTTAAACATCTTTAGTTTGGCATCTAGACTACAGAAACTCTAGAATCAAGGATTTTTCTGTGCCCAGAATCTTCTCACTTCTTTAGTAATCTTCTAGCTCAATGGGTAATGCTCCCTATTCAAGACAGTAATACCCTATGACAAGTTCCACAGTTCATAGGATATTAGAACTAGAAGAAACATTTAAAATTCAATTAGTTGAAATTGATGATTTAAAGATGGAAAGGGTCTGAACAATCAACAATCTTCATTTTACAGGTGAGGAATATGAGACCAAAGAAATAAAATAGCATGCCCAAGGTCACACCTTTTACTGTAGAGAAATAGTAACTGGTGTCATTATTGGGGAATTTACTTGTTCAAAGGTAACCAGATATATGGAATCATAAGCTAGTTTTGAAACTATTTCTTTTGACTATTATGTTAATGTTTTCTCTTACCTCACCATGCATTCTCAGCAAAGCTTTCTTTTGGTTCTAATGTCCATAGGAGATTATCCAATGGTCTTCTTTGGGAGAAAAGAATAAAAAAATTGACTGCCTCATGCTTTCTGATTCTGTCATACTTGCCTTGGAAAGGGTTAAAAAGGGTTTGGTTTCCTCACATATCCTGTCAAACCAGCAAACACAAACCAGAAGGCTTGACTTAGTTGAATTAATAAAATCTAACTTTAGACTTAGGATACCTGAGTTTGAACCCTATGTGCCTGAGAGCACATCATTTAACACTTTGCCTCAGTATTCTCATCTGTAAATGGATGAGGCTGGGCTAGATGACCTCTAAAGTCCTGTACGTATTTCAATTTATGATCCTTCCATGATCCTTCCTAAATGTTTTGTTTCTGAAAAATAAAAGTGACTTGCTATTTAATACCCTTGAATTGAATCCCCTAAGGATTACTTTGAAAGACAAAGGTAACCTGTGAATTTTAGGAGAAGAGACAATTATAACTATGAACACATATATACACAGCTCTTTCTCAAGGTGGATTAGCTCAATGAAAATTTTGACCTTTTTTTTTTTTACCACTACCTTATTTTATTTTCCAGTCCTAAAAATATTGCCAGTGCCTGAGGCATAAGTCAATGCAAGCCTCCATTATCACTCCAGAGACTTGGCACTTTCCTCATTAGGATCCTTAGACTCTGACTGAGTGACCTTGTTTGGTGAGAAGACACAGATGGAGTCTGTCAGTAAATCTTGTTAATGTAACAAGTATTCCTACTGTTAGATGAGTGTTGCACCTGATACCAGCATCTCTTTTCTTTAGTAAACAACCCCTCTTCCCTCCCTCCAACATGGGCCCTCTTCCTTTGCTACATGGGATTGTTTGGCATTAGCTTGTACCAAGGATTATCGAAAGGAGCATTCCTTACTGTGAAGGTATACTATACTCTAACTCTAAATAACAATTTCTCACTGGCTCCTGAAGGCTACGGAGTGTGCATAAGGAGTTGAGAACAGATACTTGCACAAAGCAGTCTTTCTATTGGAAAATCCTTTTGCTTATAAATAAGATCCAATTTTAGTTATCATTGCACTGACCCTTAAATCTTTGAAATATTTTTAGTGATCTCTTGTTTATGTTGGATCACAGAATGAAGGAAAATTTCTAAGGAGAATTTGATTCGGTGGATTTTTCCAAAGGGGAGAAGAAACAATTTATGTTAATATATGTATATACCTAAATATTTATAATTTTAATGACTAAAAAGGCAGTGAAATCAGGAGCAGGTTAGGACAAATTTTGGTATTTCAAAGATGTAGAAATAAAAGACAATCTTACATAAAAATAATTTCTAAAATACTTTCATGAAAAGAGAAACAACTTTGAAGGTATGATCCTGCCTTTTAAGTTATTAATTAGTTCAGTATTATTCACTAACTGCTGTAATTATGTTAGCAATAATTCATTAGATGTTTATGGAGTGCCTTGTATTTGTAGAGAGCTATTTTAGGAAACAAGGGAATTACAAAAGAAATAATGAGTACAATCTCAGATTCTTACACTCTCTTTAAGAAGAAAAGACTGACTTCTGCCAATGAAGATGTATACAATGTGTCTTTATTCTTATATTTGTTGAATGAATATAAGGCAGTTACTAATGCTAATAGGATGTGTATAGACACTTAAGGTAAAAGTTTGGAGCAAAAAGCAGATCAATATTGACTCAAGTAGTCAAGAAAGGTCTGTTGAACAACTTGATATGCTTAGTCTGGAAAAGAAAAGGCATGGTTAATATCTTCAGTGGTGCGGAGAAATATCACTTGTAAACATAATTTGAATTATTCTCTTTATCCTTAGAGAGAAGAGCTACAGAACATGTGGAAAGTACAGAGATTTAATTCAATCTCCAATCAGGAAGATTGCTTTGGAGAAGGAGTTTCCTTCTTCACTGAAGTCTGAATCAAAAAATTGATTTCTGCACAACTACTTCTTGAAACATCATTCAAGAGACACTTCTCCTTGTGTAGACATAGATTTTGTGTGTGTGTGTGTGTGTGTGTGTGTGTGTGTACAAAGGAGAAATAGACAGAGAGAGAGAGAGAAGTAGAGGGAGACAGAGAACCGCAAAGACAGAAACAGAGAGAGCCAGCTATAGAGAGAGCTATGAAATACTGGGCCAGATAGATTCTAATAATTTTGGAAAGTTGTTAGGGACAGAGGATAGTGAAGGAAGGAGATTAACAGGGCAAATCAGAAAGAAGAAATAGCTTGTTACTGAGTTTAAATGGAAATAATGGCCCCTGAACACTTGATTTCACGTCTATTCTGTAGTTACTCAAATAAATTAACCCTGGATTCTCCAAGCCTATTCCAAAAGGAGGGAGGAAATGTCAGTATGTCCAAAATAAGGAGAAAGACATTTAGTATGAACTCATAAATACATTATCTTTAAACTGTAGGCAAGTCTAAAAAAATTTGGAGGTCTATTTCTGATTGGACTTCTTCAGCCACAACTCATTTTTAACTTTTATGTGACATAGTGGGGCTTTAATCTACACTGGTGGATAAGATAATATTAAAGTGTTTAAGTGAAAAAATGAACTGAGTACTGAACTTAGGAGTAAGGAAGATCTGAACTCAAATCATGTCTATGACATTTAACTAGCTTTTTGACTTGGGTGATCAAATTATCCTGTCAGGCTTAGTTTCCTAATTGGTAAAATAAGAGTATTTACCACACAAAGTTGTGATTCTCAAATGAGATATGAAATATGAAGCATTTATAAGTTTTAAAACCTGCTTAAATTGTGCTATATACAACAGTTTTGATGATGGTGTAAGGATGGTGATGATGATGGGGGCACACTGCCTTGTAGAGTCAAAGATGGGGGAGGAGAAGCAGGAATTTGCTTGAACTCTCCATCAGATCCCCCAAATACCTGTAAAGATGACTCTGGATGAATTCTAGAGGAAAAGAACCCACCAAATTATACAGTAAAACAGATTTCCAGCCCAAGTCCATCAGGAAGGGTAACAGGAAAGCTCTGTTTTGTGGGGTCCTGTCTGTGCCAACAGGCCTCAGGGCAGTGAATCACTGGCAGCTCTGGCAGTTTCTACACTTTTTAACCCAAAAAACCAAGGATAAATTGAAGGTCAGTAGGAAAGCCTGTCTGAACTATGTGATAAATGATCACAGTCCAGCCCCAGCAGCAGGAGGTATATGTTGAGCTCTAGGCAAACAGAATTCTGGGAAATTGAGTAGCTAATCAGAGGAGAATTGCAGGGATCTCTTTACTGGTGCTGGCATGATTCTCTTGGTTGGCTTTGCTTGGATCTAGGTCAAAGTCCTGGGTTGTGGTCTGGAGGCAAGCAGGAATATTGGCATAGTGAAGTTTGTGGGAGCAGTGGAGAATCCTCCTCACAGTTCCAAGGCTGAAAAGAGTGCTTCAGGTCACTCACAGACCAGAGCACAGATCAAGAGAGGAGTAAAGACCTCTCCTTTTATCATACAACTTTGGAAGAGCTGAAAAATTGCAGGTCCCTAGAAATATCTATGAAAATAGCTACACCCTTTATTTTTTAAATGAGGAGACCTCATTTAAAAGATCTCTCCATTCACTCCAGGAGTGAATTGAAAAAAGATCATACAGGTAGTTAAATAGCAGTGTTGAGATTAAAACTGGATCCTCTGCCTGCCAATCAGATGTTTTTGTTTTACTACATTTTGATGTTTCAACCCCTACATTTCCATTTTCATAAAAAACTTTGCTCTATGTTTTAATTGCTTTTTCCCCTTTGGAAGTCTTTTTATCCTAGACTTTTGACATAGATTCTTGTTTATTTATTTATTTAAGCCTGCCTTACTTCTTCTTTAGCATCTTTCTCTTCCTTAGCAATGTCCACTTCTGCATTGTGCATTAGTATGTGTGCAACTTCTTTTATTTCACTGAAGATATTTCTGAGGTTTGTATATATTGATGTATGTAAATATGAACTTGGATTTTGTGGCTGCATTTGACATTTTTTCTAGCCTTGAGAGAGAACATGGGAACCTTGGGCCTAATTTTTCAGCTACAAATATCCTTCAGGTGATGGATAATACATGATGTATATACATAGCAGGAGATATATAGCTATCATATCCCTAAGCATAAGCCAAATATGATTAAATTTCTTTTTCCTTGGCTTCTGTGAACATATCATATTCTCCAGTACACCATCACCAAAAAAGAGCTGAATGTATTTGTACTATTTTAAATATAAAAAGGGTTTCATTTTGAGTAGCCTTAAAATACTTTTTTTAAGAATGAAATATTTGTTTAGAATCTATAATTATATCCATTCCATTCCAAGTCTCAGCCCTGACTATCTGGACTTCGAAATCATGCTTCTAATGCTATTTAATCATGCAGCTACTCAGTTGGAATATACTTCTACCATGTCCACTGCTTTCTTCTATTGGTGACTTCTTCCTAGGGCCTCCATGTTTTGAAAGGCCTTACTTCCTTCCCTTTTTGGGAAATATTAACATTTTTTTCATACTTCAAGAGGATTATATGCAATGAAACAAACATATTCTTCGCTACCTGTATCTCTGTACCCTGGAACATCCATCTACACTTGTGGCCTTATTATCCTGGAATATCCATACAACAGAAATGTCCTTTGCTCCTTCTGAGTCCCACTCAAGTTTAAATTTTGTGGGGGCCAATCACATGATTCTGTTCCTCACTTTCCAGACATCAAAACTGTGTCCTCGAGTGGGGGGGTGGAGCCAAGATGGCAGAGTAGAAAGACTCACATTTGCTAGCTCCAAACCCACAGCCCATGGATTTCCTCTAAAAAGAACTCCCAACAAATTCTAGAACAGTGGAAGCCATACAGCAACACAGGGAAGGAGATTTCTGTTCTAGAGAGCCCTGAAAAACCGATCCCAAAGCTCCATCGTGCACTGGACAGGAGCAGAGCCCAATGCTGCCCTGGCTGTGCAGCACTGAGAGGAGTGAGGAGATCGGAGCAGGAATCAGGGACAGAATCTCCAGCAGCCACGAAGGTCCCTCCACCCACAGACACACAGGTCAGTGAGAGAGGCTTCTGGGCAGGCTGAGAGGGGAGCGGGGTGTCTCCATGACTCAGGCCCCTTCAGGAGGCAGCAGCAGAGGCAGCAAGCAGCCAGAGGCTCCCAGAGCAGGCAGGAGCTTGGGCAGCAGCTCCATTACAGAAGGTCTCTGCATAAGACCCCTGAGGGAACTGAGCCTGGGAGGCAGCCCTGCTGCCACCTGAGAACCTGATTTAATTTTACCCTGAATATTACCCTGAATTCGGCTGCCGAAAAGGCCTGAGGCTGGGGAGCAGCATTTGAATCTCAGACCCCAAGCACTAGCTGGGCAG
>CM053771.1:221558189-221585319 GCA_028658325.1 Potorous gilbertii | reverse complement strand
AAAAAGCCAATGAGGAGAAGAATGCTTTCAAAAGCAGAATTAGCCAAGTGGAAAAAGAGGTGCAAAAGCTCACTGAAGAAAATAGTTCTCTCAAAATTAGAATGGAACAGATGGAGGCTAATGACTTTCTGAGAAACCAGGAAATCACAAAACAGAACCAAAAGCATGAAAAAATGGAAGAGAATGTGAAATATCTCATTGGAAAAACAACTGACCTGGAAAATAGATCCAGGAGAGACAATTTAAAAATTGTGGGACTACCTGAAAGCCATGATCAAAAAAAGCCTAGACGCCATCTTTCATGTAATTATCAAGGAAAACTGCCCTGATATTTTAGAACCTGAGGGCAAAATAAGTATTCAGGGAATCCACTGATCACCACCTGAAAGAAATCCAAAAAGAGAAACTCCTAGGAACACTGTGGCCAAATTCCAGTGTTCCCAGGTCAAGGAGAAAGTATTGCAAGCAGCTAGAAAGAAACAACTTCAGTATTGTGGAAATATACTCAAGATAACACAAGATCTAGCAGCTTTTACATTAAGGGATCGAAGAGTGTGGAATAGGATATTCCACAAGTCAAAGGAACTAGGTCTAAAACCAAGAATCACCTACCCAGCAAAACTGAGTATAATACTTCAGGGGAAAACGTGGTCTTTCAATGAAATTGAGGACTTTCAAGCATTCTTGATGAAAAGACCAGAGCTGAAAAGAAAATTTGACTTTCAAACACAAGAATGAGAGGAAGCATGAAAAAGTAAATAGCAAAGAGAAGTCATAAGGGACTTACTAAATTTGAACTGTTTACATTCCTACAAGGAAAGACAATATTTGTAACTCTTGAAACTTTTCAGTATCTGGCTACTTGGTGGGATTACACACACACGTACACACACACACACACACACACATGTACATGCGTGCATGCACACATACACACATGCACGCACACACAAAGACAGAGAGTACAGAGTAAATTGGATAGGACTGGATCATATCTTAAAAGAAATCAAGGTAAACAGTGAGAGAGAAATGTAGTGGGAGGTGAGAGGGTGAAACGGAATGGGGTAAATTATTTCTCATAGAAGAAGCAAGCAGGAGACTTTTTAGTGGAGGGAAAAGGAGGAGAGCTGAGAAAAAAATTATGAAGTTTACTCTCATCACATTCGACTAAAGGAAGGAGTAATACAATATAGGAAAGTGGGGGAGAAGGAAATAAGCAAGGTGGGGGGGATGATGGAAGGGTGGGCAATTGGAGGAGGGGACAATTTGAAGTCAACACTCTTGGGGAGGGACAGGATAAAAAAAGAGAATAGAAACAATGGGGGGCAGGATAGTTTGGAGGGAAAAATGTAGTTAGTCTTACACAACATGACTCTTATGGAAGTCATTTGCAAAACTACACATATATGGACAATATTGAATTGCGTGCCTTCCCAAAGGGAATGAGTGGGGAGGGAAAGATAGAAAGAAGTTGGAACTCAAAGCTTTAGTAACAACTGTTAAGTATTGTTCTTGCTACTAGGAAATAAGAAATACAGGCAATTGGGAGTAGAAAGTTATCTGGCCCTACAGGACAAAAGACAAAATGGGGACAAAAGAAGGGATGGATGATAGAAGAGAAGGCAGATTGCTGGTGGGGCAATCAGAATGCTTGGTGTATTGGCGTGGGGGAGGGGACAAATGGGGAGAAAATTTGGAACCCCAAATTTTGTGAAAATGGATGTAAAAAGTTAAATAAATAAATTTATATTTAAAGAAAAGAAACGTTAGCAACGGATTTAAAACATGAATGTTATCTTACACTTATTTAAAATTTATTTTACTATACATAAATGTTTTAAAATTTATCTTCATTATGAATAAACATGCCATTTTCTTTTCCACCTAAAACAATCATTTACAGGCAACTTAGTCTTGTTTGTTTCTTGCTTCCTTGATAAGTCAAAGATATGACTAAAAAGGAAAATAATAGGAGAAATCTTTCTTAAACTATGCATTGACAAATGAAACCATTAGATTTGATTTTAAATTATTTGAATTCTATAAGAAACTACTTTGTGCAAATAAATCTTTTTGTGAAAAGAGAGATCTCCATAAATTTTGAAGAAATAAATATTGATAAATTCTCATACAGGAAATATAGGAAGACAATTTGAAATAAAATATTATCTATTTAGTTCTTTGTGGGAGCATTATATTAAATGTTGGGAAATGAAAGCCTTTCCCAATAGCTTCTACTTTCTAAGTCTTTTTTTCTTCCTTTTTTCTTGTTTAATATATTTTCTGCTGAGCACAGTTCCTTGAGAAGTATAAAGACCTAATAAGGTTGTAAAATAAGATCAGTTATTTATCAAAACACTTTACA
Organism: Potorous gilbertii; assembly: GCA_028658325.1. NCBI lineage: Eukaryota > Metazoa > Chordata > Mammalia > Diprotodontia > Potoroidae > Potorous > Potorous gilbertii. Next base: position 221,582,954 of record CM053771.1, on the reverse strand, counting down.
CTCTTTTTTTCCCCTTCAAAATGGTACACAATGATCTGGGAGGCTAAAATATTAAATTAGGAAACATCTTCTTTCAAAGAGTTTGAACTAAACCTTCAACTACTTTTTATATGGGTGCTTAGTTTGTAAACATTAGTGCTAATCTGGGAACTTGGAAAGAACTTCCGAGGATTAGTTTTCCAAATACTATCCTTGGGGAAATCAAAGTTCACCCTAATTTTATGCAACTTCTTACTAGTGAGTATCTTCTAAAAATGTAGATGTGGTTTTGCTTATTGCAATCTGCTGTGTAATAAGCTGGGTTCTCTTCGGGGATACCATTTAGCATACTGAAGTGGTAATATTTTTGAACACTTGCTTAGAGCCCTACAATAGTTCATGCCACTTCCTGAAATATTCAGTGAATCCCTCTGGTGTTGCTAGCATACAAAATATGTCTATGATATACAATAAAGTCGAATTCTGATTTTTATGTTGTAGGAATTCAAAAGTATATTGAACACTTTCTCAGCAACCATAACCTTGATCAAGTTACACTATACTACAAAGAGTAGATATTATGACTTTTCTCCACTGCTATAATAGACCGTTGATCTGTTGGCTTGTAATGCTATTCAGCCTAGGTTAAAGAGAAAATCTTCACATTTTCTTGATATCATTCTCTACTAACTGGTGACACTGAGACTCAGTTGTTTTAGTCTTTAAACACTTTTTACTTTGGTGGCTTTTCGAGTTTCCTGTCTTCAATCTCCTAATCAGCTGAACAAAAATGGTGAATTATCTAATATTTTGCTATGCTTTTATTAACATATATAATCAACATCAAATGTAGTTTCATTCATTTGTTTACAAATGGTCTTTGAAGAAATTATAAAGAGAATTTCCAGAAAGTATTTGGAAATGCATAAATAAGAAAGATTATAGATAAGTATAGGAAAAAAATTGGCAAATTCAATAAGAAGCACATATTTGTGTGTGTATATGCATACCTGTATACCCAAGTATGTGTGTCTGTGTGTGTATTGTGTTTTTGTGTGGTTATATTTGGATTTGTGTTTATGTGTGTGCATGCTTGCCTGTATGCCTGTGCATGTATGTGTGTGTATGTGTGTTTGAGTGGGCATATATGTGTTTGAGAGAGAATAATATAGAGGATGAGGGAGAGAAAGGAGGAGATAGTTGCACGAATGAAGAAAATAAAAATATACAACAAAATACTCATTCTGGACCTGACAGTCTGAAATGTTTAAGTATTTAGCACAATGGAGAATCTGAACGAGTACATGGATTGGTGAATATATGACATCTTAATTATTCATATGGTGTTGTTTTTCAGGTACAATTCTTCCCAGAATGTATGACATGGAATATTTTAGATAGAAACTCTGGGAGGTTGTGTGTAAAGTTGAATGGGATCGCTTTACCTCATGAACAGTGTCTTTAGCATGACCTCATTCAAAATTGAATTCTTTGGTGAACAAATCCCACCCACCCTAATACAGAGCCTTCTAGAGTTTTTTCTTCAAAACATCTAATGTTATGCTTCCAGAGAAGTCTCCTGAAAGTTAAAGCGAACTACATTCCTATGACTGTAAAAATGCTATCTGGTTCTTCCATTTAGGAGTTGCATTGTCGAAGTCTACGAAATAGTGTTATATTCCAGTACACTGTGTACTACACCATGATGCCTTCTATACTATAAAATTTGTAGACAGAGTGAAACCTTGCTAGCATTGTGATGAATTCTTACAGTAACTGTGTCTACAAACAGTTGAGCAGCATTGCGTTGTTTGGTATTCAAAACTCCCAATAACTTCAAATAAATCATGATATAAGGGAAACAGTTAATGGATGCAGCTATACTGCTTATTTAACTGAGAAAACATCAGAAGTAGAGGTAGAGGGGGCCTTATGGACAGTTATTCCACATTTGCTTTATTTAAAGATACAGAAATTGAAGGGTAAAGTCCTATCTTCTGAGTCCCAAATCAGGGTTATTTCCACTGTAACACAATATTGCCATGCAATATAAAAGTATTTCCCATAGTTTATTCAAGAGACCAGAAATAATGGATTTATCATTTAAATGAACATTGCTTTCGAGTTTTCTTATCTGTTGTATCTAATCAGTAGCACTGAAAACTGCTGAGGTTGTTTACATTCCTTTTTATTATAACAAAATATGACATCTAACTGTGTAGACAGAATGATAAAAATGGGTTAAAAGAACTTTAATAAAAGCATAAACTTCCCTTTTCTCACATCAGCAATATACTTTGTTAGTTGATAGTCCTCTTCATTACGAATAAATTGAGAGAACTGTAGAAGTTCACACATCTGTTCTTTGCAAATGCATTTGGTAACCAAAAAAAAAAAGACTTGCCTCTTTCTCCAAATTGAAAAGTGTTGGGAAAAAATGTCCCTCAACGGTTTTCAATCACTTTCAAATGCTTTATTTTCTTTGTCCTTTGAAATTCAATGTTGTGATGCTAGCTAGGACATTCAGAAAATACTTTTAAATCCACCGGAAACAAATATAGTAGGAATCAATCTTACGAAAGTTAGAAAAATTTTAAAAGTTTCAGATTTATTTCTGATTAAATTAAGTAAGTATGTTAAAGAACCTAATGCATGTGGAACTCTGTGTCACAACCTAGAGAATATATGTGTGAGTGTGTGGGGATATGTAGGTATATCTATATAGATAGGGGTGGGTACACACATATTTATGAAATGTCTCTCCTCAGGTAGCTTGGGATGGTATGCACATAAGACAAACATACACTTTTATTTGCTTTTTCTTTGAAGGGGGCAGGATTTCTGGACCTGTCATTTCACTGGTGTAGAGAGCATCTAATGTGGAATCTCTTTCTGCTTAGGCAGACTGTAAATTTGGTGCTGACATATAGTTTCAGAAGTTTATATGGATGCTGAATAGATAAATTCATTGTCTATGTTGACTTAGCACATATATGTAAAAGGCAGTCTTTGAATCCAATTATTTGATTCTAGGAGTGGTCCTACTTTCCTTATACCCCACTGTCTCATGTGGATAACTATTTTACAAAATCAAGTCTCATGTGTGTTATAAAAATGGGTGCTATGTGGTGCCTAGAATAAAAACTATTAAGTTGCCAAAGAAAATCTTTTATTGAAGAGCTTTCAAATTAAAATGGAAATCAACACATGGAGGAAGAAGGAGGATATTTTCAACATAGTAGACGGAATGAACAAGTGAAGATCTGGGAAAAGTACAGAGTATATACAGGAGGACAAAGCCTTAATCTTAGAATAAATGTCCAAAGGAGAGAGGAGTAGAATGACAGCTTAAAACGATATGGTGGTACCATAGCATAGAAAGGCTTGAATGTTAGACAAAGCACCGTAACCTTTATTGAAAAGGGAGTCAATATTAGGAAAACTATCAACATAATTGATCACAACAATAACAAAACTAACAGAAATCCTATGATTATCTCAATAGATGGAGAAAAAACTGACAAAAACACAACACCCACTCACATTGAAAGTACTAGAGAGCATAGGAATAGATGGAGCCTTTGTTAAAGTGATAAATAGCATCTACCTAAAACCATCAGCAAGCGTTGTATGTAATGGGGATAAACTAGATGCATTTCTAAGAAGACTGGGTGTGAAACAAGGATGTCCATTATCACCACTATTATTCAATATGGTACTAAAAATGTTATGTTTAGCAATAAGAGAAGAAACAGAGGGAATTAGAATAGGCAAAGAAGAAACTAAGTTATCACTCTTTGTACACTATATGATGATATACTTAGAAAATCCTAGAGAATCAAGTACAAAAAACTACTTGAAATAATAAAAAAACTTTAGCATAATTACAAGATATAATTACTAACAAAGCCCAACAGCAAGAGGTAGAAAAAAAAATTCTATTTAAAATGACCATGGACATCATTTAGGAGTCTACCTGCTAAAACAAATCCAGGGACCATATAAACACAGTTACGAAACACTTTTCTCACAAATAAAGCCATATATAAGTAACTGGAAAAACATCAATTGCTCATGGCTAGGCTAAGTTAATATAATAAAAATAACAATTCTACATAAATTAATGTACTTCTTCAGTGCCATACCCATCAAACTACCAAAAAATCCCACCTTTTTATAGAGCTAGAAAAAATAATATTGGAATTCATCTGGAAGAACAGAAGGTCCATAATATCAAGGGAATTAATGAAAAGAAATTCTAGGGAAGGTGGTCTAATCATACCAAATCTTAAACTGTATAATAAAGTAGAAATCATCAAAACCACTTGATACTAGCTAAGAAATAGAGGGGTAAGCAATGGAATAAGTTAGGTACCCAAGACACCATAGTAAATGATGATACTCTGTTTACTGTTTGATAAACCCAAGGACCCCAGCTTCCAGAATAAGAACTCATTGTTTGACAAAAACAATTGTAAAATCTGGAAAATAATGAGACAGAAACACCTGATACCATATACTAAAATAAAGTCCAAAGGGGTACACAATCTAATTATAAAGGTTGATAATACTATAAACAAATTGGAGGAGTAAGGAAGTGTTTCTTTTTCAAATTTATGCAGAATGGAGGAATTTATGACCAAACAAGAGATAAAGAACATTATGTAATGCAAAATGGTTAATTTTGATTACATTAAATTGAAAAACTTTTGCACAAAGCCAAGGCAACTAAGATTACGAGGGAAGCAGAAAACTGGAAAAGAACTTTTACAACTAGTATCTGTGATAAAGGCCTCATTTCTAAAATATACAAAGAAGTGAGTCAAATTTACAAAAATAGAAGTCATTCCCCAATTGGTAAATGGTCAAAGGATGTGAACAGGCAATTTTTGGAGGAAGAAATTAAAGCTATCTGTAGTCATATGAAAAAATGCTAATTTTTTCACTATTGATTTGAGAGATGTACATCAAAAAAATTCTGGGGTACCACATCATACCTATAAGATTGACTAACATGACAAAACATTAAAATGATACATGTTGGAGAAGATGTGGGAAAGTTGGAACATTATTTCATTGTTGGTGGAGTGATGCACTGGTCCAACCATTTTGGGGAGCAATTTGGAGCTATGCCCAAAGGACTATGAAAATGTACACCCATCAATACCACTTCTAGGGCTCTATACCAAAGTGATCATAAAAAATGGGAAAAGGACACACGTGCAAAAATATTTATAGAAACTTCTTTTGTGGTGGTAATGAACTGAAAATCTTGGGAAATCTAAGTATATCATCAACTGAAGAATGACTGAAGAAGATGTAATATGTGAATGTAATGGAGTGCTATTTTACTATAAGAAATGTTGAACAGGTAGACTTCAGGAAAACCTGGACAGACTTACATGAACTGATGATGAGTGAAATCAGCTGAACCAGGAAAAGGTTATACACAGTAACAACTATAATGCAAAAGGATTGATTTTGGTGGACTTAGTCAGCTCTTCTCAGCAAATCAAGGGTCTAAAACATTTCCAAAGGACTCATGATGCAAAATGCCATCCACATCCAGGGAAAGAACTATGTTGTCAGAATGCAGTATGAAGCAGACTATTTTCTCTTATGTTATGCTATATTTTGTTTTTCTCATGGTTTCTTCTATTTGCTATAATTCTTCTATGCAATATGACTAATATGAAAATGTGTTTAATGGGAATGTATGTGTAGAGTCCATATAACAATGCATGCTGTCTTAGGGAGGGAGAGGGAGGAAATTTAAATCTTATGGAATTGAATGTTGAAAACTGAAAACAAATGAATTAGAGGGGTAAAGAAAAAGAAAAGAAAAATGAGGTTGTAGCAATGAAAAATTCTGAGCCAAAGTGTCAGGACAAAATATATATAAAGAAAATCAGTTTGGTAGAGCTATGAAAACAAGATTGGAGAAAATAATTAAGCAGAGGAAAGCATGTTAAAAGTTCGAGTGCTAATCATGGTCTATCCTGGAAGATGGTAATGATGACCTGTCCTAATTTGACATAAGTAGAATAAAGACAGGTGATGGATACAACAGATATTGAGCATGTATAATCTATAAGATCTAGTAGTTAGGTTAAAATGTGAGACATGAGAGAGAAATGAGTTAAAAAAATATGGTTTAAAACATGAGAGATTGGGTGAATAGTTGTGCATGAGGCAGAAATGATGCAATCAGAAACATGCTAGGGAACTAAGATTTTGCTCCAGAATGCCAATATCAGAGTGGCACGTTTCTTAGGTACATAAGCAAAGGTAACATTTCAATAGTATGGTAATAACATACTCTATTTGTAATTACCTGATTAAGTATTAAATGCAATCAGGTATATTAATGAAGCAATAAAAATAATCTACAATACTTATTAGAGTTTAACTGACTTAATGCATTTGTATTAGTATGGACAGTTCTCAAATTGGATATATCTCTCCAAAATTCAAAATAGAAGAAAGTTACAGAACTGAAATTTAAACCTAACTCCTGACTACACATCTACAGTCTCTTTTAAAATTATTCTTTCAGTGTATGTGTTTGTGTGTGTATATGTGTATACATTGTCTCCTACCTCTTTCTACCTACTCAAAAAAATATTTTAAAAAGTGTAACAACTCTGCAGAGTCAAGCCAAACAGTTTCCCTCATTAGCCACACATAGTATTCTTTTTTGAAGGTGGAGGTAATATTCTGGAGAAGGCCAGCAAAAGGGCCACCTCAGATTAGAGTGAAGATGGAGATAGTGAGGATGACATCTAAGGAATGTGATACAAAGAGGAGTAGAGACTAGAGATTTTGAGAAAAAAATCTCAGTTGAGGTGGGGGGTGTACAAATATGACATAAGATTATAAGCAGACACTGTGGGCAGAGATATTGTCATGGGAAGCTTGGAACAACCTCTGCATGGGATAAGGAATCAATTTAGGAAGCATTGTAGAATCATCTTATTATAGTGATGATTCAGTTGACATGAGTTATCATAGATTTGTAGTGAACATACTCAGAATAGTTGTGTGATTTCCTCCAGATCAACTGAGCAGTATATGAGGAGGAGTAAAATAAGAGGATGGTGGGAGTAATCTATCATCAAAGACAAGATGTTATCGATGATAGAATAAGAATAATAACATTAACATTCATATAGTTCTTTGTGCTAAGTATTCTGCTAAACACTTTACAATGATTACTTCATTTGATCCTCACCAAACAAAATACGACAAAACAAAACTAGGAGGTACATTGTATTACTATCCCCATTTTACAGATGAGCAAACTGAGAGAAAAGTCAAGTAACATTCTCAAAGTCATACAGCTAGTAAATGTTTGAGATTAGATTTGAATTCAGGGCTTTTTGACTCTATATCCAGATATCTATTAGGAGAGAGTGCAGCTGAACTGATTCATTGATGGTCAAGATCCAGAAAGGAAAAGTATATGGCTACTGTGGGACTGATAACATAAAACTGACAGCTCAAAAAAATTGGAGGGTCACATAAGGATGAAGAATAGTTTCAGGAGGAGAAAGATATAGGGAGGGATGGAAAAATTAAAGATTATTCAAGTGAACACTTATGTGTTAGGAAAAATCGAGGGAATAACCATTTACATTAGTAGCTGGGGTGAAATGGGAAAGAATCATCATAGTTTAGTGGCTTGAAGCCTGGGAAGTTACTGTACTTGAAGGAGCATCAACATGTACTGAAAGACTCTTAAAATGAGGGCAGGATTTAGGATAGAAAGGAAGATTGATCCAGGATCCAAACTCATTAAGAAAAGAGAAGATTATCCTTGTAGTGCATGCAATGTTTCTGAGAGCCTTTGACACTAACATGCTATAAATGATATGTAGACCCAAAGAAATTCACAACTGTCAGAGCACTCTATGCTTCACCATTTCCCCAATCCTTGGTTTGTCTGCTTCTGCAATAAGTGGGGCACTCTGTACTCCCAATTATACTCCCAAATCTCCTTGGAAGCTGTGGTAAGACTCTCTGGTAGCCAGATAAGGTACCCCATTCACCTGGCAGATGGTCAGGAAAGTACAGAAACATACCAATGACCTTTGACCCCATTAGCAATGATTTGTCTGACTAACCCAGTTCATCAGCTCCTGTATACTCTCCTGAGCCTTTTCAGGACTGGAGTGTTGGTGATAGCATTATGTGCTACAATAGCTATAAGTCAAAGATCTCAAGGAAGGGGAGGGGAGAACTTGGAGCTACAGATAGGTCAAAGAGTGTCCCTCAATTTCATTAATAAGGACTGCAGACCCTTCTGCCCCCCTTTCCATTCAATTAAATTCCCCATGCACCCCCTCCCACTTAGCCTTTCCTTGAAAGGGATACTTCCCACCCCTCTGCCAGCCCTGGCAGAATCCATACCGCCTAAGGTAGGTGACTATACAGCAGAGTCCCATGAAGAAACATAAGCTGCTCTACTGCTCCTTGTGTTGAAGTCTTAGTTCCCTTCCTAGAGCCCCAAACCATAAGCCCCAGGAGCTACCTGGATAATGTCCTGGGAACAAAGGAAGTACAGGCTGCTCTACCGACTCCCAGGCCACTAATCTGTGTGATTCTATGGAGTGGGACAAGCCTCCTTCTCTAAACTGCCAAAAGCCCTCCCCAAAAGCATCCTGACCCTAGGTGCCCCTTGATTTGGACAACCTCTGACAACCAGCTATCAGAAACTACAAATCTGGTATCAGCATTTTAAGTTCATCCTTAACCTATTGGAAAACCATGTGGACAACCCTTGGGACTTGGAACATGAACATCCAAGGGGAATAGGAAAGGAAAAAAACAAAACAAAACTGGCCATCAGATGCTATAGAGACACATTCTTAAGTCAAATTCCATGTTTTTATCTGCAATCTGGAGTAGCTAGACTAACATAAAAATAGCAGGCTGTCTAGGCTTCTTGCTGAGTTTGTAAACATACTTAAATAAGACTGCCCCTAAATGAATGGGGTTTTGACTTTACTGAAGTGGACCCAGGTGCAGCGTGAGAGCAACTGTTTATAGACTCAACATAATATATGGATCTCTTAGCTACAGACAGAACTAAACCTTCTGTGATAGGTACCTTAGCCAGTTTAAGATTATATACAGCTTATGGCAAGTATCATTGATAACATCACTCTTTTTCAAATAAGAGTCATCTTTTCCCCCCTTTTTCTTAGAAAGGATGTGTGGTATACTTGAAAGAAAAGTGTTTTTAGATTTAGAGGACATGGGTTTGAATCTCAATCCTGCTTCTTGCCAATAAAAATAAATACTAGGAATAGAAATAAAAATTCCATCTGTAATAGTAAAGTTTCATTATTATAAGAATGTAGACGATACGGGCTTATTTTTATTGAATGTTTTGTAATGTTCTGAAATTTACTAAATATATAATCCTATAAATTTAGCAACCTTTGTATCATATTAAAATTAGATGTTTTTTCTTTGACACCTGTTAAAGTTATTGGTTTAAAATATGCTGTTCATTTGAAAATGAACTGAACTATGGAGTTTAAATCAGATGTAATACTTTCCGTGTCATTTAAAGTGCCTGTCTACTGTAAACATAAGTCAGTCCCTCAGCTTGAAAGTCTTTGTATTCTCTTTTCTTTTGGATCATCAGAAGAAAGAAGATAAGAAGTATATAGTCTGAAGAGAGAAGGAATGAAGAAGGCACTAAGACGATCAAGTATCTTATACAATAAAATGGTAAGTATGTTTAATTCCTACTACTCTAGAGATTGTATAATTAATTACTAGACCCTTCTTCTCTTTTCTCTTGCTGCCTCATTTTTGACCATTTCAACACTCCAAAGCATCACTGAATTGGGTTAGACAAGAGAAAAAGTTAATTAAACCATTCTGTTTTATATATAATGGTAACATCATTAATTCTAACAAAGGACTAATAAAGGTTTTCTCAAAAGAAGAGGTTGAAACTGATGGCATAAATTCACATTTTTTGCATTTTTTGAAGACTGTGATTTGGACAAGGAATTGAATAAGTGAAAAGTATAATGAATGATATGAAATGAAAGAAGTAAAGGATTTTATTTTGAAATTCATAATTTAACTTATAGATTAATGCTATTAATAACTATGGGAAGCATAATAAAATATTAATACAAATAAAAGTAATTCTGTAAATCTTTTAATCAAAAGTTATTTAGAACTTAAAAGTATGGTAGGTCAGTATTGTTATTGCAATTAAAAACAAAGTATAAGGAAGTCATCCAACTTGTCCATAACTATAGAGCAAGTCAGTTTCATAGTCCCCAGTCTCAGTTCAATACTAAAGCCATTGAGTCATGCTGCTTCGGTAAAAGTAGAAGTATAAGGACTGTAACAATCCATCTCATTGCCTCCTAGTACAGGATTGCCTTTAATTCTGAATATCCATTTTGATGGAACTTCCATCACTCTGCCTTTTCAAGTGATTTTAACTCTAAATTTGGGTCTAAATGAAACCCTGGGAGAATAAACACATAAAGACGGTCTGACAAGGGATTACACAGTACCAAAAAAGTAAATCATAATTCTGGCAGTGTTAATAGCTTAGCCCTTTCTACGGCAGCCTTTAAGTGATAGCAGAATATCACTATCTTTGAATTGTTCCGATGCTTCCAAACCAATCATGCCATGTCAAAGCCTATGTGGCTCTTGGAAGATTTATGCTCTCTATATCTGGATCAGACCAGGTCTGCTTGAATTTGACATCATATAGAAAGCCTACTCTAAACTCATAATATATGTTAATGGATTTCTAGGAAAGAAAGTTAATTATACTGATATACACACACATGCACACACACACTCACATATATATTAAGATAAGATTGTCAAATAACACATAGAAGAAAAGATTATAGATACAGGAAGAAAATGGAGATTGTCATCTGGATAACATTGTCACTGAAGAACTCTTTTGAAATAATAAACATTTCCAAAAATTTGTGGTGTGTGTGTGTGTGTGTACAGTATGAAATGGAGAAAAAGAAATGATAAAATTATTTAAATAAGTGATTCAATTCTCCACTTTTCTTTGTAAATGTATATAGCCAAGTCTAAAAATAAAATCATTCTAATTATAAGAGGTTTAATTCAAATTAAATTATTTAATTATTTAATTGATTTTTATAATTTGTTGGTTAGTGTTTTTATGAAAACTTTTAACGATAAAATGTTATGAATAAACCCACATTTTGAATACTAGGATCAGTGGGAATAAGTAAATTACATCTCACTCAATCATGATTATATGTGACATTAATTGTTTCTTTCCCTTCCTTTCCCAAATCATTAACTCCCATTTATAACTGGAAAATTTATACACTTAATATTCTTATAAAGAAAATGATCTCTGTTGTGATCAAATTGACCCCACTTTAAGATTAGCTATTTTAGGCCATAGATTGTTCTTTCTATATATTGAAAAATGTGTGTATACATGTTCAAATATATATATGTATGTATACACATATACATGCATACATATTGAAATACTTTTCTCTACAGAACAGGTCAAAATTTATAATATTTATAATAAGCCAATTTCAAAAAAGGAAGAGCAAAAGGAAAAGTATGTGGTATGTTTTTAGGTACAGACATTTTATGGTTGCATATATACGTATTAAGATGTTCATAGTTGTCAAAGTCTAAATTTCAGTTTATGTGTTGTTCAAAATCCTTTTCTCTTGTAGTTTGTAGACTGAGTTATGTATATAATATTTTTCATTTTCTTTGAATATTTCTGTCTTATTAACTTTTTTAATCTCCTTTTAATTTTAAAATAATCTCTTCTTCCTACCCAATCATACTCTGTGAAACAAAAAGGAAGACATTAAAGAAAAAATGAAAGTATTGAAACAAAACTGATGAACTTATAAATGTATTCTGACAGTACACACAACATTTCAAACTCATTGATTGTTCACCCCCATCATCATATTTATTTCTTCCTTTTCAGTGATGAGAGGGAGTCATGTTTTGTCATTTATTTGGAGAATAAGATTGGTTCTCATAATTGCAGAGTGCTTTGTCTCAGTTTGTATTTATTTGTACTTAAATTGTGAATATTGTTTTTGTATCACATCAGTTTCATTCGTAGAAGTTCATATGTTCCCATGCTTCTCTGAAATCTTCACATTTTTCATTTCTTAAGGCATAGTCCTATTCCTCTATCTTCATGTACCATAATTTGTATATTCATTCCACAATACATGTTCATCTGCTTCAATTCCCAGTACTCTAGATAGTTCCTTTATTCACCCCCCCCTTTTTTTCTTTTACTATTCAAGCAGGTAGGTGATATGGTGAATAGAATGTTGAATATAGAGTCTGCAAGATTTGAGTCAATATCTTGCTTCAGAAATATTGTGGAGATATTAGAAAATAGGTAAGATAAAATTTAGGCAATGTAGCTTTGTAATCCTTAGCATTAATCCAGTAAATCATTCTGGTAGAGAAGACAGAGATGTATTGAAAGGAGAGGTGAAAATGAAGTTACTAAATTACTTATGAAATGAATTTACCAATAACTATACTTGCCTAAATTCAATTCAATTAAAAAATTGATTAAGTACAAATGGGTACAAGGAAAGGGTCAGACTCACCTATTGGATAAAGAAAAGTGTTGCTGTCACAAAGAAGAAGTTAAAGGCTCACCTCTGAAATTTATTGACTGTGTGACTATAGGCAAATAATTGTGTTTTTCATGGCCCCAGAAAATTCTCTGAGAATGTAAGTTATGGATGAGCTGAAGGTTTGCATCAACAGAAGGGATTCCCCACATTTCTGAAGTCATAGGTCTGGATCAAAAGCAAAAAATATTATGTGGAGGCACTCTTTTAGGTACTAAGGATATAAAGATAAGAATGAAAACAATCCCTGCCCTCAAGGAACTCGTAAACTTACTGAGTTGGAGTAAGGAGAAGGGGCTGAGATACAACACATATAAAGAAAAAATGATTTATAAGGTAATTAGATGAGCAAGAAAAATAGGCTATTAAAAATGGGAGAAGTTAAAGAAGCATTGGTGGAGAAAATAATATCTTATCAGAGCCTTGAATGAAGAAATGGAGGGATCGCAATGCCAGAGGGAATAACTTGGAGAGGTGAGAAATAGATATAATACATAGGAGACAATGGTCAGAGAAAAAACAGAAGTGGTGAGATTCTTATGAGAGTGGCAAGAAGACTGAAGAGAAGAGATGCATGCAAAGAGATGTGATGGAGTTAAGAGAAGTCAAGTCAATTGTGCCTACAAGTTTGTAAGCCTCAGTTACTGAGGATTAGAGTACTCTGAATAGAAGCAGTTATATTTGTAGAGGTAAATTTAAAGGAGAAAACAATAAGCTCTATTTTAGTAATCACCACAAACTTATCTATTCATACTTAAACACCCTTTATTTTTTCTTTATATAATTTTACTTTTTTTCATTTAAAATGTGATGGATGATATTGTGCGAGAATTGTACACTAAAAGGAAAATCATCTTTCCTTCATTTATAAATTATGTGCCAATTCTTTAATTCTCATTTTCACTGTTCATTGATTCATTTTCATCCACAGACATGCCTGCCTAATTCCTATTCTTCCACCATGAATCTAGGTGTATTGCTCTTCTCTGAACTCCTTTCAGTGAAAAGAGAATGCTGATTTTTATGCAAAACCTTTGAGGTAATGACTATATTCAAAAACATTTCTCTCTGAAGCATGAGGAACACGGGAGAAATTCAAAAATAGCCCCCCTGGTGAAATAAATATAGAGATTTCAGAAAAGCAGATTTTAAATGAAGTAGGAAATGTGAACAACCCACTTAAAGAAAAAGGGCATCTGTATGCTAGGAGCAAATAAATGGAAGCCTGCTGTCCTTATGATAATACTGTCCAAATCAAAAGAAAAAAAATCATTAAGTAATTAATGCAGCTTTCAATAGCTCCTCAAAGTGTTGTGTATGTGTGTGTGTATATATATATAAAATGTGTATATATATATATATATATACATATATATATATATATATATATATGTATGTACACACAAACCTACACATATAAATACACACATTTATGTACACACATACACAGACACATCTTCTTTACCTCCATTCCTCCCAAGGGATATGTTACAGGAATGTAAAGGACATTTATGTAAAATGAATATTCCCATCACCCATCAAATAAATCCCAAAGTATTGCTCGATACTCAGTCTTCATAAAATGATGGGAATGTTTTGAAGATTTTTAAGTTGGAAAATGACATTATCAAAGCAGAAGTTTATTAGGGTGGCAGAATGTGGACTACAGATGAGGGTGGGACAAGAGAGAAATGGTAGGGCAGTGAATTAATAACTAAGGCATTGTCATAGTGAAATCAACAAGTGCTAATGTCTTGAACCAGGAGAGTTGAAATGACAGAAAGGAAAGGCTAGAGAAATTTAATCCATTGCTTAAAAGGAATGTGGGAGGAAGAAGAGTCAAACACCCAAACTTTTTCAGTTTCTCAGTGTATTCAATTCCTAAACCCTGTTTCTCTACTTTAATTTTGCTGCACATAGCATGGTCATACCCTTGACCCCACAATCACCCGTATATGTTCACAGACTCTGAAATATCTTTATTTGAGCATAACTTTTCTTCATTCCATTTTCCCCTCTTCCTTGAAATCCCTAAATTTATTGTTCACCTTCTCTGTGCCAGCTAAAATGAGAGAAAGAAATGGTTTCAGGGCTGAGAGACTCTACCATGTGTCATGATTCATTCATTTAAGGTTTTCAAATATTTGAATTCCCCCCTCCTTATTCTCTTGATGCCAGACTTTAAGCTTTACCCAGTTATGTTATACTACCCCTTTAAGACCTTTCCTTAATAGAAGTAATTATACAGCCCTAAAAATTTACTCATTTCATGGTGAGAGACACTGTCAACCTGGGCACTAAGATGCAACATCTTCCATGTCCTCTAATGTGCCACTACTTGTTCACCTAAGTTAAATGTGATAATCACAGAAGTGTTGCAGGTCTGGGACTGGGGTAGACTCATAAATAAGCTTCCATATATAAGACCTGAGAACAGTTATATCTGAGCAACACATGTTGTGATTATTTGTGGTTTATATATTTTTTAATTTTTTTGATATTTTTTCTTTAAATACACTGTCCATTCTTGTGAAGCACACACATATGTAGATACATACATGCATTCCCACATATATACACATACATGTAAGCATACATACATATACATGTTCAGATGTTTTGTAATTTTGTCTTGATTCTTGCTTGGTTGCCTCAGTATTATGCAGTAGACTTCAAGTCACACTGGAAAGTAAAAATAGTATACTAATTATAAAATTGAGGTTCCATCTAAAATATTTCTTTCTTTAGTCTTTGGGGATCTGAAAATTGGAGCCCACATATGTAAAAACAGGAGCACAAATTGAACAAAAGCATCACTAGAATCAGTTCAACAATAGAAAACTGTACAAGTAATACATGCAATACAAAAACACAAATTGTTTAAAAAACCTAGAAAAGACAAGGTAATTCTTCTTCTAATGCTGATCATAACAAATTACAACAGATAGCTGTTCTAAAACTGGTGTAGATTTCAAGGACATGAGCCATGAGCACATGGATTTTTATCCCTACTAGAAGTAGAGAGAAACCAAGAAAAAAATGAGAAACACAAAAAGGATATAAGTATTTTTCCCTTTCTTCAGAAATGGGGAAAAAGAAAAATGAGAACAAAAGTAAAGTGGGAACAAAGACAAGAAACTCCTCACTTGTGGAAATGAGGGGAAATGAGAGTAGGACAAATTAGTGTGCTGTAGTGGTGATTATTTTTTGGAGATGAGTTGAACTAGAAGTAAATAACTTTACTTTTAACTCTGAAGTTCTGTGCTTCTGTGACTTTGTAACTCAAGACAACTAGACGTCAGAATGGATAGAAAGCTAAGTTTGGATCTGGAAGATCTGAGGTCAATTTCAGCCTCAGATACTTTCTAGTTATATGATTCTGAACAAGTCCAATCTCCTCTGTTTGTTTCTGTTTCCTCAAATATAAAATGGGAATAATATTAGTACCTACCTCCAAGGGTGGTCATGAGGATAAAGTGAGATTATATTTGTAAAATTCTTAGTACAGGACCTCGCACATAGTAGTAACTTAATAAATCCCCTCTTTATTTTCTTTCCTTACTTCTGTACTTCCTCTTTTAATGGATGGCCACAAGAAACATAAATTGTTTGATATCTGTAGGCAAAGTTCTCAAATGTTATTCCAATGGTCTATGTTTATCTTTGTGCTATTTTTCTTTTCTTTTTTTTAACCAGTGAGAGACAAATATAGATAACATACTTCTCAAACATGCAGGTGAGATAAAGCTGTGAAGTGAATCCAATAAACAGGCTAGTAGAGTCAAGAATCAAAAACATATTTCAAACTGGTTAGCACATGGGAATAAATCACAAAAAAGTGAGTGAATATAAGATTTCAAAATTTAGTTAAAAACAAATGCCGGAAGTATAAGATGAGAGAATCATTTCTTGTCAACATTTTAAGAACAATCTGAATGTTTAGTGGACTACAAGTTAATTATGAATCTGTATTTTGATATAGCTAATGAAATTTTAGAACCCACTAAGAAAGGCCTAATATTTGCCACTTGGAAGGAGACAAACCCTCTACACACTGACCTGATTAGACCACATCTGTATTATTGTGTTCATTGCTGGCCCCTGTATTTCAATCAGGACTTTGATAAGCAGAACTTCCAGAAGTGTGCAAACAGGCTTAGGTGTATGCCACTAAAGGAGAAGTTGACCATTAAAGGAATTAAGGATGCTTAACCTAGAACAAAAAAGAATTCTAAGGAGGATCATGAATGATATATTTTCAAGTATTTTGTGGGATATCATTAAGGAGATGGATTAAATTTTTCTTTAAAGGACAGAGCTAGAAGCATTGGATCAAAATTTTAGGTTTGATTTAAGCTTGATGCGAGGGAAAAAAACAATAAGAAATATTGAGAAGTTGAAAAGTAATGAATTTTCACTCAGAGAAGGTGTTCACGTAAATATGGTATGACTCCTTGTCATGTATAGTATTCTGAGGATTTTTTTCACATATTTTGGACTATATTACCACTGAGATCCCTTCTAATTCTCAGATTCTGAGAATATGTGTTTCTATGATCTCCAACTGCTTACAGAATATCTGTATCTGAGTGTTTCACTGGAATTTCAGATGTTGCTTATTATTTTTTCTCCAACTTAAATTGTTCATCCTCCAGACTACAATGTTTCTCTCTGTGTTATCACTAGTCATCATGTCTTCTATGTTCATAGCCTTGGGCTTGTCTTTGTTCTTTCTCCAATACCTTTAAACTAAAATGAGGTACCAAGTCTTCTGCAAGATTTCCTGTATCCGTTCATATCAGATATTCCAACTTTTACTTTTGTAGTTAAGACTCTCATTAACACACAGAGATTATTCAAATAACTTCCTAACATGATGGCCTATCTTCCCTCCACCTCATTTCCAATATATCCATCATACTATTGCTGGAATAATATATAATTTCAGATTATATTATGCTATTTCCTTCTATGAATTCTCATGATAGAAATAATCCAATATCATTGAAATTCCACTATCTTCATATTTTAATGACTTTCTTTTATGTTGCTTCAACATTTTTCTCATTAATTTTTGTTTAAATTTAGCCATATTAACTCACTTAATTTGAAGTTCTCTTTTCTTGCCCTATGCAGAATCTCTGTATAATTAAAATTGATTCTTTTTCATAATAGAAGTTCTGGGAAGTTTTCTTTTATCATTTCCTGAAATAAATATATTTTTTAGAAGTTTTTTATGTTGTTCTAGGATGTTTTTTATCCTTGAATTGTTTCTGAGCATTCAGTCACATTAATCTGTATAAAACTCAGATAGTCTGCTATTGCCTTTGATTCTTATATTATGTAATTTTTTTCCAATATATTTGTTTTCCTTATTTTTTATTGCTCACTGCTTTAGAAAGTATTTACTTTAATGATTCTTTTTTTCCAATATGACGATTAATTTTGAAAATTTGCATTTTTGTGACCTATTTTCATTCCTAAATGTTTTTCGAAATAGATTTCATTTTTCCTTTGGGTCTAGTCTAGCATTTTGAAAATCCAGAAATTTATCCTTTTTATGATTCAGGATATTTGTTGTTTGTCTGCTTGTTCTGAGTTTTTGAAGTATTTTCTCTTGAAATTAGTAAGATCCTGATTCAGACACTTAACAATCATTATGTGACCTCAGGGAAATCTTTTAGCTTCTCTATTTCTGTTTCCAGATTACTAAAATGAGAGGATTGAATTTTGAAGCTTCTAAGGTCCTTTCCAGCTTTCTGTGCCATGTGATGGATATTTGTGAATTACTGTATCATTCAATATCTGATATTGCTGATGTGTACACCTTTATTGCTTGGCTGCAAAATGGCCACAAGCTCTGCCCTTTGAGGGCTATAGTGTGCTCTGCTCTGGATCTCTGCCAAGAGTACCCTCTGGAGGATGAAACTAGATTCAGCTAGTTTTTAGGCTTCTTTCTTCCAGCTACACACACTAATGTTTCAGTTTAATTATTCACTTGGGTCTGTTTCTTTCTTCTTCCTTCTGGTCTTCATCTGCACTTGCTAATTGTTTTGCTTTAGGGAAGGGAAGATATTTTGAGAAAAAAAGTATTTTAAAATTTGGGGTGTGTAATGTGGAGCCAATCAACTTTCAAATGGCAACACCTTTTCATACCCAACCCCTTCCTCCTCTACTTCGCGTATACATCTGGACAGAGTTTATATATGGCACTTTTCTAGGGTTTGTAGTGGTGGGTGAGGGTTCCTACAGGATCATTTAAGAAATGGGAAGATTCCAAGAAAAATTCTTACACAGTCTTCTTAGCTAGTATTTGCTCTTGTCATAGGAACACAGACACAGCTGGGGGCTGAATACTGAGTAAGCTCTCTAAGGATTAAAGTTTTCTGATGACAGTTCATGAGAATTTTATCCTGTTGGGGTTCAGCCTATTTTCTCCTATTGATTTAGTTAAATTTCTTCTATGTCTAGTAGATGATTTTTTCTTTGAGATTTGGAGTGGCCATCTTTCTAGCCATGTGATTCCTGTCTTCCCAATAACTTTTAAAGCACTTTTCCAATAAATATTTATAACAAATGCATCAGGCCATTTTCACCCCACAAGTTAAACATCTTTAGTGGTTTCTAATTACCCTCTGAATAACAAATTATTTTGCTTAGAACTCAAAGTCTCTACAGTCTGTTACCCCATTTGTCACCCACATATTCTGTACTTCAGACAAACTAGAACATCCCTCACCATGATCTTTGTTCTGTTTCCAAGATATTTTTCATGCTGTTTAATATGTCTGAAATATATTCCTTCCCTATATTTGTAAGATGAATGGTATAATCTAGTTTAGGGGTGAAAATAATGGTCCAGGGAACAAAGCCAGCCTATCATCTGATTTTATATAGGTCATGAGCTAAAGTAAAATTAAATAGAAGAAAAACTTATTTTAAAATTTAAAATATATTTTCAGCTCCTGAGATATACAATAGGCAGACTAAATTTGGCCCATCAACCATAGTTTGTTGACTCCTGATCTAGTCTGTAAAACCCAACTTGTTCAAGAAACCTTCCCTCATAGAAGATTGAGTAATGATATTCCCATTGAATATTGCCTAGGGTTTTGTTTTTACATATATATGTGTATGTGTGTGTGTGTATATATGCACGTATGCGCATATATATATATTGTATTTTGGGATTTTATCACCCTTGGAAATCCCATAGCTTATCTAACCTTTGTATCTATCTCAGCAACTAACATGTTCCTCAATACCCAATAAGTGTCTAACAGTATTCGTTGAATGAATTCAAGAATGATATCAGGATATATACATTACCTACAATTTCCTGTCTTTGTCACTACTCTTTTCTTTGCCAGAAATGTACTCCTCTTTACCATCAAACTATTCAAATTATTCACCATTTATGTATAAGCTTATTTCTTCTTTTAACAAGTTCCTGATTCTTTCATCATATATCATATGATCATAGATGTAGCAGGACTCATAGAGAACACAGTCATATCCTCTCACTTTAGAGATGAGAAAACTGAATTCTACAGATTTAAAGTGACTTATCAATGATTGCAGAGGTAATAAGTGGCACTACTGGCATTTAAAGCCAGGTCAACTGATTCTAAACTCACCATTCTTTCCATTTAACCATGCTACCTCATTCTCTCCTAAAGTAATGTATGTTTCCCTCTTGTCATTGAGAAAAAAATAATAATATAGGTACTGAATATTTATTTTCTCTTTCCTGTTCTTGTGGAAGCTCCCTTATAACAGGGATTGTGCTTTTCTCATCTATGTATTTTCCTGAACATTGTCTTATGTTGAATGAATATCAACAAATGCTTATGCAATTGTAGGATTAGTTACCCCTCCCACATCCCAAAATATACCTGGGGCAGCATTTGTACATGTCTTCATGAGAGTGATACGTAAAATTCAAGGTACTACATGTGAAGCAGATCTGTAACTTGCTCTACAATGCTAATCAATACAGATAAATAGATCTATTATGTCTTCAAACATATCACATTATTTCTTAAAAATATAATTTTAAAATGTTTCATATTATGCCTTCTATCCCCATTTCAAATATAGTTATAACTTGAATGCAATTAATATTTTTACTTGAGTGTGTTCAGATATTTACTTAATAAGTCCTTTTATAATATTAAGTATTAAACATTATAGAAAGTCAACCATAACCCTCACTTCACTAAATCAAATTATACAAGATTCATACATTTTAAGTAATTTTAATGTTTATTTTGAGCAGTCATTTGTGTTACAAGTAGATGGCTAAAAACTTTTTTAATAGAGGCAAGCATGAGATCTTTTTTTTTTTTTTTTAGGTTGGAAGCATTTTGCTTTTTTCTTCACATATATAAAAAGAAAATGACTGATATTGCTTTTTCCATGCTTGACCACCTACCAAGTTGAATAGCAATATGCAGCTTATTTAGTTTATTCTTACCTACCTTTTCCCAGTAATAACAGCGATTCTATAAAATTATCTTTAATGCTACTTGAAGAGGTAATTATGAATTGGATTTAAGGGGGAAGTGGGTTGGGAAAAAGCAAGAACAAAAATAGCATTCCCATCAATGGAATGAATAAAATGTCTAGGCATAGTTTATTAACTTACAATGGAAAAAAATGTAAAAACTATCCCAGCAAGAAGATGAAAGATCTGCTTCATAAATGAAGGAATCAAAGCCAAAATTTGCCTCTATTGCTATGAAAAAGTAAAAGTAACATACCTGATTTAGAATTTTTCTGGTTGATACTAGAGTATCTTCACAATATTTTTGTGATTTAGGAAATTCTGGCTAAGTCCATTTAATATACTCTGTAGATTATCATACATATCAGTCTCCCTCAGGGAAATCTGTGTAGAGAATACAATTAAACACATCAGTGGCCACTGTACTCTGGAGATACTTGTAGTTTCAGTAGTATTTTCTGTAAATTGGGAAATATTTTATATGATTATTACATATTTTGTAATTATAGCCTCTTTTCTTTATGTTTTAAAATGTATTTGTTTTAGTTTTCAACATTCAACTTTAATTTTTATAAGATTGTGAGTTCTAAATTTGTCTTTCCTCACCTCCCCCCGCCCAAACATAGCATGCAAACTGATATAGACTATACAAGTACAATCACATTAAAACTATTTCCACCTTGATCATGTTGTGAAAGAAGAATCAGAAATGAAAAAGTCCATGGGAAAGAAAAAAAAGAAAAAGAGGGAATATAGTATACTTGATCTGCATTCAGACTCCATAGTTGTTTCTCTGGATGTGGATAGTATTTTCCATCATGAGTCTTTTGGAATTAGCTAATTCAGTCATAGTTGATCATTGAACAATGTTAACATCACTGTGTACAATGGACCCCTGGTTCTGCTCACTTTATTCAGCATCAGTTCATATAAGTCCTTCCAAGTTTTTCTGAAATCATCCTGCCCACTATTTCTTATGGAACAATAATATTCTATTATATTCATGTATCTATGCTTCTTCAGTCATTCTCCAGTTGATGGATATGCCCTTATTTTCTAATTTGTGGACACCAAAAAACAGCTGCTACAAATATTTTTCTACCCATGGGTCCTTTTTCCTTTTTTATGATCTCTTTGGGATACAGATCTAGTAGTGGTATTGCTAGATCATCAGGTATGCACAGTTTGATTACCTTTTAGGCATAATTCCAAATTGATCTCCAGAATGAATGGATCAGTTCACAACTCCACCAGCAATGCATCAGTGTTCTAATTTTCCCACATCTTCTCCAATATTTATTATTTTCCTGTTTTGCCATGTTAGTCAATCCAATAGGGATGAGATAGTACTTTCAATTTGCATTTCTCTAATCAAATTAAAGCATCTTTTAGGGAAAAAAGATATTAATTAAACATTATAGTCAATCAACATAATATCTAAAATTATTTTTGAGTGATATGGCCTTAATTTAAATAAATATATGAATACCTTAAGTACATGATTAGCATCCCTGTGTCTCTGATTTAACATAACCGTCTCTCATATTTAAAATATACACTTAATGTTGAACTTAACTTGTTGAAATCAGAAGTTTCCCGAGAACTCTACATCTGTTCTCAATGTTTGGGCAATTGCTATAGAACAATAGAACTGTCACTGAACCTGATAATATGAGGCAGAAGCTTTTTCAGTAACTAATGCATCATAATTTAACTTTTTGGGTGTAAACTATTCAAATCAAGTCAGGTACTATTGAAGAGAACCCTTTCTTTTGTAGTGAAATCCAAAATCTTTAGACAGAAGCTAAATTGAAACTTAAGTAGCCTATAAATATTCTTCTTAAATCAGTGTATATGTGTATGCATGCACGTATATATGTACATATGTGTGTACACACATTTTATATATATATGTATGTGTATATATATATACACATACATATATATATATATGTATGTATATATATATATATATATATATATATACACATGCACATGTGAATATATGCACAATGAGTTGTGAGTATACACAAAGGCGTGTATCAGGATTATATATTTGTGTGTATACACATATATATAGATAATAATTCATACATGCCTGCACACACACGTACATTTCAAGGCATATACATATATGTATAAACAGATATACACGTATATCTATATAAGCTGAAATCCTCTGTGTGTGTGTACACAAACAAGGAATTCTTCAGCATTTTGGGGGGCTAAAATTTAGCATTCAACGAAGTTCAGATTATAGTTCAAAAATATCAAGAGCACAGAATTTTCCTAGGGAAATTTCATGAAGCATTTGAGAACTGGAAAACAGAGCCCCTCACCATGATTCTAACCTCAAACCAATCACTTACACATTTAGTAACATATTTCATAAATTCTGCTGATTACACCAAATATGACTGATGACACAAAGAGGAAGGAATGTGCTTAGTGTAATTTACTTGGATCATAGTTTCCAAGAATATATTTTTCAGAGAGGACCAACTATAATAAACATATAGTTTGGAGACTTCTTAGAGTATAAGCTTACATTGAACAGAATACATTAGGTGATATATTTACATATTTCATATATCCCTCCCTAAATAAAATAAAGATGTTCTGATAAATGTTAAAGATCCAAGTCTCTGAAAATGTTTAATTGTATCTGGATAATTAGTGTCTTCTCCATCACTTTCTCAAGTCGAGAATAGACAATCAGAAAAATGCCAAAGAAACCACTGATTTGTAGTGTATCATTACAGCATAAATACACTGAACATTTAACAATTGGCTTTAACAAGCCAGGGTGACCTAGCCCCAGTATATCCCTCTCTACCATTGCTTTAGTTAATGCATTCATAGCTCCTCTGTGCTATAAAGAAAATTATTCAATCCTACCCAAGATCTATTTATATGATATGGAAATGGGAACAAACATATTAATACGTAAGATATATTTAATTGTTTTTGTACACCTCATTTCCCAGCAGGTGATCTATGAATACATTTCTTATCTTAAAATTTGAAATTTTGATGAGACTTGTTTAAATGATCACCGTGCATATTCATTTGAATTTTTTTCTATCTATAAAGTATATTACTTTAAAAATAAATGTTAATGTTTGTGAATTATCTTACAGGCTAGAATATCTCCTCAAAGTTGCTAGTGGGGGGTTGAATGTTATGAACCAGTAACATTCATAGAAGATCACGTTATGGAAGTAGCACAATTAACTTCCATTTATACTCCTGAAAAATCAGTGGGAGGTTGACTGATATAAAGGAATTAAAATACATGTTTGTCTAATTGTTTCACTTGATTAGAAAATGCTTCATATCAATTAGGAGAATCGTCCAATTTAAAGTCATCTCCCAAGTGAAAAAGAAGGGCAGAGGGTGTTGGGGGTGGTAAAAGCATTTATTAAGTACTTACTATGTGCTAAGAACTGGAGATAGAAATACAACAAAAAGAAAGTTAGGCTCTGCCCTCAATGGGCTTAGATTTTAATGGGGGAAGGTAACATACAAATGGGGGCTGAAATGTCTAAGATATGGGTTAATAGGTGGAGGAGGAAGATAAAGGTATATAGAATGAGGACACAGGTTTTTTTT
>CM053771.1:221533204-221557689 GCA_028658325.1 Potorous gilbertii | reverse complement strand
CCTTGTAACTTCTGACTCAAATTCCTTCTCCATAGTGAAACCCTCTTTGATTTTTCTAGCTGACAGCAATTTCCCTCCTCCCCAAAATATCCCTTCTTATAATTCCCTTCTTTTTGAGAGGGGAAGAGGGATGGGAAAGTGTATATATTGGTTTTTCACTTACATAATAGTAAATATAGTCATTATATCTACATAATAATCTATAAACTAAATATAAATTCAAATTTAATATCTCTCCTCCGCATCTAGTGTAATTCTCTGTAAATATAAGTACTTAATGAGTGTTATTTTTTTATTTGAAAGCAGTGATGGACATGGGTCAAGCTATAAAAGTTACTGATTATGCAAATGTTGAAATGTTGTAACAGACAAAATTAGGTGATCCTACCATATTTAAATTTCCTTGTTATTATTAAATAATCTCCCCCACAACCACACAACAAATGAATATTTTAAAATCCTAAAGGAGAATGAGCCACTATCTCATTTAAAGTGGATGACTAAATAAAGGAATGGACAGGTGGATGGATAAATGAATGAATAAACAAACAGATAAATAATGCCTTTAATTACCCTCATGAACTTGAATGTAGATTTTAGATTTGTATCTTAGGTAATTTAGTCATGTGGAAAAATGCTAAAAGAAGAAAAAAGAGTTTGGTGAAACGTAATGGCTAAAAATGAATTTTATAGACCTATTCTGATAACAAGCAACTAGAAAAGTGGTATTTTACCTTTTTAAGAGAAATCTTATAGAGATTTTTCTTGCTTGGGGGAAATTGGAAAATGATATAAATGAAACAGTATTCTAACACTCAGAAAAGGGTGGTGCTGAAACTTTTCACCCACATATATGAAAACTGAACTGTTACTTTAATGTATTTCAAAGACACTCCTACCTTTTCATCTTCAAAGGACAAGTAGGCGGAAGCTTGAGGTACATAGGTCTAAAACAGGTAGATAGATTGTGAACTATTTGAGTGCTTTTGTCATCTTATCTCCAGTGCCTGGAACATAACAGGTACTTATTAAATGCTTCTTGATCAACTGATAGATTAATTGAGTCAGGTCCTGAGCCTATTTCTATCATTTCAGCCATTAAGAACATTTCAATAACACAAAGCTTGATAATGTCTCCTTAGTCCAGTCCAAAGCTGCATTGGTAAATGTTTAACAGCTAGCTCTCTGAATAAAAAATATGTATGTAGTGCACATTTTTAAGTTTAATCTGTTTGAACATTTTTTCCAATACTATCTTAAGTCTAGACCAAGCAATAAAATATTAATCAAGTATTAATCTAAAGCATTTGCAACCTGCAAAGGGGTAAATATTCACATTAGAAATTTAACAATCAACTCATGATCTGGTAGGATCTCACCCTAACACACCTTGGTCTCCTCCAATATCTGTTGTATCATCATGGCAACTGGGAGAATGGAGCTACCTCACACTTAGAATTAAGTGTGTTTTGATGCTTTAGGATAGACTTCTATTATATAGTGACATTTTGTTATCAATTGTATTTTCCAGACTGTTAAGAATATATAGTCAAAAAGCCAATGAATATTTATTAAACACCTACTATGTTGCAGAAGTGATAAATGTTAGGGATGCAAAAATTGGCAAAATACATTTTCTGTTCCCAAGGACCTTAAAATGTAATGGTGGAAACAATAAGCGAAGATATATATATACGTATATATATATATATATATCTATATCTTTGATATATATATATCTATATCTTTGATATAGATATATATATCAAAGCAAACAATATACAGGATAAATAGGAAATAAGTAAAAAAGAGAACATATTGGGATTAAGAGGAATTAAGTAAAGTTTCCTATAGATTTTCAGGTTTTAAATGGGATTTAAAGGCACCCAGGGAGGTCAGTGGTCATAGTGGAGGAAAGAGAATGTTCCAGGGCATCAGAAAACCATAGAAAATGGCCAGGAGTCAAGAAATGGAGTGTCTCTGGAACAGTCAGGAGTCCAGTGTCACTCAGTAGAAAAAAATGTATTTTAGGGAGTAAGAAGTAAAATTACTGGAAAGATAGGAGGGTATGAGGTTAGGGCAGCTAGGTGGCACAGTGGATAAAATGCCAGTCCTGGAGTTAGGATGATGCCTCTTCCTGATGAAATCTGGATTCAGCTAGCTGTGTGATCCTTGGCAAGTCATTTAACCCTGTTTACTTCAGTTTTCTCATCTGTAAAATGAACTGGGGAAAGAAATGGTAAACTGCACTAGCATCTTTGCCAAAGAAAACCCAAAAGGGGTTGTGAACAGTCAGACATGACTGGAAAATGACTAAAGAGCAACACCAAGGTTATGAAGGGCTTTGAAGAACAAACACAACATTTTGTGTTTTTTTCCTAGAAGTGACAGGAAACCACTGGGGATATTGAGTAGCAAATGGATTGGAATAGAAGGAAACGATGTATATGTATCCATCACCAGGCTAAAGCAATAATCCAGTTGTGAGGTCAAGAGAGCCTGAACTACAGTGGTCTCAGTGTAAGAGGAGAGAAGGGGTATATTCCAGAGTTATTGTAAAGGTAAAATTGGAAGGTTTTTGCAACAGCTTGGATATGAGGGGGTGAGAAATAGTGAGGAATCAAGGATGACTCGTAGGTTGTGAGCCTGAGGACTGGGAGAATGGTGTTTCCCTATATATAATAGTGAAGATAGGAGGCAGTGAAGGTTGAGGGAGAAAAATAAAATGTTTTATTTGCAACATATTCAATTTCAGAAGTCTACTGAGCAAACTGCTACAGATGTCTGAAAGGCACGTGGAGGTGGCAGAAAACTATAACATTTTCCCATATTTTCTACATAAAACACTTATTCTCATGGAGGAATAATCAGACTTTTTCAGATAGAAGAAATAAGTATGTTCTAAGTCAATTATTGATTCTTTCACTTTCTCCTTATTCCACATATACTAAAACATGTTCCTTGAAACTCAATAGCTAGATTCAAAAAAGCCTAAAATAACATGATTAATGTAGTTAAAATGCTCACTTCCATAGATCTGGTATATTTTCATTGTGGAAGTCCCCTCCAGTGATGCACACTTCTTTCAAAAATGCATCCACATGTACCTGTAAATTTGCCATAGGGGATCCACCCATTGATCTAGAAGCCTATCTCATTTTTACACCATATTATAAAGTAACAGTGGAGTACTCTACCTCTTTCACCCTCTGCATATGATCATCCCACTGCAATCCTGTGAGTGATGCAGATGGCTGAATGAGGAAACCAGCTAGTTGGGTAACAGCCCCTCTCCTGTCTATCTCCCCCTTCCCTTCCTTCTCTCCAAAGAAAGGTAAATCTGGATGGCCAAAAGATGCCCAGTTTTTGGGTTTACTGGCTCCTCTCCTCTCCTCTCCTCTCCTTTCTTCTCTTCTTCTCCTCTTCCCTCTCCTCCTTTCTCCTCTTCTCCCCTCTCTTCTCCTTTCCTTTCCCAAAACCTGAGCTGGGATGCCAATGGGCCCCTGCCTAAAGGCTCTTCTGGACCCTCCTAACTTTAGAGTGATTATCAATAGTAATTGTTGCTGATTCCCTCCCAATGTGATGTCTTTCATTTCTTGGCCTCTTAAAGGCTACCTCTGAAACATTCCCATTCGATGAATGGACATTGCTTCACCCTAAGTGAGTAACCTGTGAAGACCTTGGCCTAAAGGATCCAATGTCTCCCAGTGTATGCTGAGTCATGTCCAGTCATCCTGATGAGTATCTGGACACTAGATTCAGATGGCTCTGAAGGCAAAGTGAGACTGGTGACCTGAACAGTACTCTATCCCTTAAAACAGAGTTAAATGCAAGTCATGTCATCATTTCTCTGATGGCTTGGTCTTTGTCGGCAACGAAGGATGAACACGATGATCATGCCACCTTTTCTTTTCATTTGACAATTCCTTGTTGACAAATTTGCTCTTGTTTTTTCTATGAAGTTTTTGGTTTTTCTTTTTTTTATGGGTTATGTGATGTTGCCTGCTCACACCCATCTTAAACATCTCTCTTGTCCTCTTGGTGATAGCCAGTTTCACTTGTTTGGAGATTTCAATATTCTATGTGCTTTTAAAAAAGTAGGAATTCCTTTCACTTGGAAACTTTAGGCCAGACAGTACAATGAATAGTCCCCACATTCAGCAATAAATTACTTACAAGATTACAATTTAGTATAATTTTATTATACAAGTAAAATGACAATTTCATAAAAAGTACTTTTCATTACTTGCTATATCTCACATAATATTTTCTCTAATTGATTTTATTATGTAATAATATCTGAAGTTGAATAATAATATAATATAATAATTATATAATATAATAATTATATTACTAATTCTTTCTTAGAAGTGCTAAATAACTCTAAAAATAATAGCTTAAGTTAAATTATTATATTAGAAGCCAGAGTGTAGATAGTTAAGGACCTTCTGAGAAGAAAGAAAGTACAGGTAGATTGACTGCTTTTTCAAGGAGTTAGCCACAAAAAGGAGAAGAGATATGAGATAAAATGTATCAGGGTTTGATAGTTCAAGTGAGGGCTTACCAAACATGAAGGAAACATGGGCATGTTTGTAGATACTAGGGAAACAGATTCAAGATTCCATGTGTGCATTTCAGCTGAATGAAAATGGGTTTTTCCTTATAAGGAAATTGAATTTATAAATTAAAAAAAACTAAAAAATTATGAATAGGATATTTTTTGTTTTTTTTTAACAGTTTAAGATTCTTTTTTTTAGTTAAATTTATTTATTTGACATTTTACATTTATTTTCACAAAATTTTGGGTTCCAAATTTTCTCCTCATTTGTCCCCTCCCCCAACCCCAATACACCAAGCATTCTAATTTTCCCTATCACCAATCTGCCCTCTCTTCTATCATCCTTCCCTTCCCTTGTCCCCATCTTCTCTTTTCTCCTGTAGGGTCAGATAACTTTCTATTCCCCATTACCTGTATTTTTTATTCCTAGTAGCAAGAACGATCCCTGACAGCTGTTCTAAAACTTTGAGTTCCAAATTCTCCCCATCCCTCCCTCCCCACACATTCCCTTTGGGAAGGCAGGCAATTCAATATAGGCCATATCTGTGTAGTTTTGCAGATGACTGCCATAACAGTTGTGTTTGTGTAAGACTAACTATATTTCCCTCCATCCTATCCTTGCCCCCATTGCTTTTATTCTCTTTTATGATCCTGTCCCTCCCCAAGAGGGCTGATTTTAAATTATTCCCCCCTCCCATTGTCCTCCCTTCCATCATCCCCCCCACCCTGCTTATCCCCTTCTCCCCCACTTTCCTGTATTGTAAGATAGGTTTTCAGACCAAAATGAGGGTGCATTTTATTTCTTCCTTCAGTCAAACATGATGAGAATAACTTCATGTTTTTTCTCTCAGTTCCCTTCCTTTTCCCTCCACTAAAAAGTCTCCTACCTTCCTCTTCTATAAGAGATAATTTGCCCCATTCCATTTCTCCCTCTGTCTTCCAAATACATTTCTCTCACTGCTTAACTTCATTTCTTAAAGATATGATCCCATCCTATTCAATTCATTCTGTGCTCTCTGTCTCTGTGTGTGTGCGCACACGTGTGTGTGTAATTCCACCAACTACCCAGATATTGAAAAGTTTTAAGAGTTACAAATATTGTCTTTCTATGTAGGAATGTAAGCAGTTCAACTTTGGTAAGTCCCTTATGACTTCTCTTTGCTGTTTACTTTTTCATGCTTCTTCTCATTCTTCTGTTTGAAACTCAAATTTTCTTTTCAGCTCTGCTCTTTTCATCAAGAATGCTTGGAAATCCTCAGTTTCATTGAAAGACCATATTTTCCCCTGAATTATTATACTCAGTTTTGCTGGGTAGGTGATTCTTGGTTTTAGACCTAGTTCCTTTGACTTCTGGAATATCTTATTCCACGCCCTTCGATCTGCTTTTCATACTTTTCTTGCTTCTCTCTCATTTCTCTTCCCAGTTTTCCCTTCACCTCTCTCACTTGATTTTCAAAATCCTTTTTGAGCTCTTCCATTGCCTGAGCCCATTGAATATTTATTATGGATGTTTGGGACACAGAAACCTTGACCTTCTATGTCTTTCCCTGATTGTAAGCATTGTTCTTCCTCATCAGAAAGAAGGGAAGAGATATCTGCTCACCAAGAAAGTAACCTTTTATGATCTTATTTTTTTTCCCTTTTCTGGACATTTTCCCAGCCAAGTACTTAACTTCTGAGATTCCACCCCACGCCCAACTGGCCTCCAGATCCATCCAACTAGTGCTTGGGGTCTGAGATTCAAATGCTGCTCCCCAGCCTCAGGCCTTTCAATGGGGGCCAGGCTGCTATTCAGTGTAAGATTAAATTCAGGTGCTCAGGTGGGGGCAGGGCTGCTATTCAATGTGAGATTAAGATCAGCTGCTGGGGTGGGGGCAGGGCCTCCCCACAGTATTCAATTCCCTCAGGGGGTTTATGCAGAGACCTTCAACAATCGGCCTGAGCCCCTGCCTGTTTTGGGGGTCCCTGTCCTCTGCTGCCTCTGCTGCTGCCTCCTGAGGGGGTCTGAGTTATGGGGACCCCCTACTCCCCTCTTGGCAAGCCAGACAGGCTCTCTCACTAACCTTTGGCATCTGTTGGTGGATGGATCTGAGTGGCAGCTGGAGATTCTGTCCCTGAAGCCTGCTTGGATCTGCTCCTTTTGGTGCCATGTGGCCCAGGCAGAGCTGGGCTGTGCTCTGGGTCTGGTGTGTGACAGACCTTTGGTGTTGGTTTTTCAGGGATATCTGGAACAAGTCTCCTCCACTCTGTAGTTGAGTGGCTTCATGCTGCTCCAGAATTTGTTGTGAATTCTTCTATACAGGTATATGGGCTGTGGGTTCAGAGCTAGCATATGTTAATCCTTCTTCTCTGCCATCTTGGCTCCTCCCCCTGATGCCAATAGGATATTTTTTTTCCAGAAAATGTTAGCAATGAAATAAGAACAGACAGGAAAAAAATAAACTTTAAATGAGATATGGTTAGTAGCCTTCCAGAAAAGATGCTCCCTCATTTGTAATTTGAGAGCATAGATTTCCTGTCCATAAACAGACAGAATATTTATTTTTAGTCATTTTTGTAAGATTTTAGAATTTATAGTAAGTGTAAGAATTGTAGAATTTATGTTGAGATATAACAGTAAAATGAGCAAAAGGGTGATGAATTCTTGCGAAGTTTCTAATCAGAACTGGAACATTTTATTGACCTGTTTTGTAAGAAACCCCAGAGACTTCCTATTATTTCCGGGATCAAATATAAAATTCCATGTTGGTCCTTTAAAGCACTTTGTAGCCTAGCCACTTCCAATGTTCTCATTTTTCTTAGACATTACTCTGCGATTAAGTAGCATTGATCTCCTTGATGTTTCTTGCCAATGACACTACCCCTCCTGACTGAACATTTTAACTGGAGGTCCCATATGTCTGGAACTTTCTTCCTTCTTATTTCCAACTTTTGCTTCCTTCTAGTCTCAACTGAAGTTCCACATTGTGAAAGAAGCTTTTACCAGTTTTCTTTAATCTTGGTGCCTTTCTTCTGAGACTATTCTCAGTTTTCCTGTATGTATATCTAGGTGTAGTGTATATAAAACTTGTACACAACTCTTGCATTATTGCTCATTATTCTGTGAAGAAAAGAATATTTGTTTCTTTGTTTTTATTTTGTTTCATTGGCATGTTAAATATTTTTTCTCTTTTTACACATTTTATGAGCCTTTTTGTTTTTGTTTATGGCTTTTTAATTTTATTTTATGGGCATACCCCTGTCCCTTTCTTTGTATCACCATTCATTTTCACTATGCCTGGAACATAGTTTCAATTTAATTAATTCTTGATTATCGACTGTTGACGGGTTGACATCAAAACAAGCAAAAGCAAATTATTATCTCTCATTTAAAATACACAAAATGTTGGAGAAATTATGTCCAGTGATAGGAGTGAATGGGAATTAGAGATTCTGCCTATTGCAACTTTCTATCATCCTACAAAATTTTCTGTGTGTTCTAAAATATATACCCTTTCTTTTGTGATTGATCTCTAACAGGAGGAGATATCCCCAATTTCTTTAGTAATCCTATTTATTTTTCATATCCTTGTAGACAGATTGCCCTTTCTTTTCTCCAGTGAAAGTGTGCTTTCATCAAGTAAAGATAAAGTAAATGTGATCTTCCTGAAGATTCCAATTATATCTAAAGATGATTTTATCTACTTTTTATCCTCTTCTATAGCTTAAAACTTCTATTATCTGGGCATTTATAACTTAGAATAACAAGGATGTGAATCATAATAAAAAACCTCTTATTTAACTTTTTAGAGTAAATGTGACCTAAATTATTCAAATTAATAATATTAAGCTGTAATAAATTTCAGGTTAATTTGCTCTATAATGATAGCATCTTTTTTAACAGATTGCAAGCTCAATTTGTTTCTCATTGCTTACTAAGACTAATTTGGCATAAATTAATTTTGTTACAATAAATTATGATATTAATATTATGTGAACTAGTTAATTACTGCCTTTATTTTGAAATATATATATGCAAAACTGTAATGTTTTATTTTCAAAACAAGGATTTTTTACCAAAAATTCTGGATATAGAATATGTATATTCAATAAATATACATTTATTGAACACAGATAGACACACATACAGATACAGATCTTCTATCTTCAAGATATTTAGATATAGTTATATCTAGATATGACAGGGATAATTGAGGTGGATAAAAAAAGAAACAACTTTCATTTCCCAGAATCCCATAGCTTAGAGTATACCTCTCAGAATATGCTCAGAGCATGTTTTCATCAGAAAGTTATATGAACTGCCTTTCCCATGAAACAATATAGCCAGTGTGAACTATTGATTGTACAATAACACTTCTAGGAGGTGTAGAATAACTGAAGTCCTCTGATAGATTCAGGATCATTGCAAACAATATGTTTCTTAGGAGAGAAGGGACCACAGGAGATTTTCAGATTGACTTTCTATTTAGAGAGTCCTAATTGGAACAGATCAAGAATATAAAATACCTTGCATATAAGTAAAAGCTGATGAATGACAACCACAAGTGAAATGAAAAATGATGCCTATGGAAGACCATGCCAAGACCTGCAAAGAGATGGTGATGACTGGAAGTAATGAAATTTTTAAAAAATGTAATTTCAAGCTCTCACTGAGTTCAACTTTGGGAACTATTGAGAAATAGAAACAAGCTTTTGTGACCTTTTTCATTTTTCACTTATCTGAATCTGTATTCTTTTTGAAGACTCTTGGAGAAGGACTGTACTCATTCAGGAAATGTGACCTGAGAGGGATTTCCTTTTGTTATTTTATTATTAACTTTGTCTTATTTAATATTTAATATTTTTGCCTTGATATTTTAGCATTATAAGCTGCTATATCCTAAATTTATTTTTTTCCTACCTATATTGAGGCAAAATCAAGGGGAAAAGGTAAATTTGCACTGAAAATCTCCAAGACTTGAACTATAAGACCAGTGTATGCTGAACTCTAATCTACATAATATATCCTTCCCAACTTTGTTATCTTTTAGTAGTATTTCCACTTTTTCCCAAATAAAGAATTTTTATATCATCAATGTTCATAAATGCCACATTGGCTACCTAATAATTGCTAATATTTATAGAGCTTGTTATGTGCCAGACATTTGTTAAATGCCTTATAATTATTTGATTCACATAACAGTCCTGGGAGGTACGTATCATTATTGAGGCAAAGAGAGGTCAAGTGACTTGTCAAAGATCGCATAATGGTCTCTTGACTCCAGATCTTCCTGACTCCAGGTACCACACCCTGTTCCCTCTTCCATCCAATTGTATACCACTAAATAACTACTTACCTGAACATTCTTGCTATAAATCACTATCTGAGTATTAATTTTCCACTTCACTTTCTCTGTTAGCGTCTTTGATTAGAACACAATCATTTCCTACTTTACTATGATAAATTTATTTTTCTTGTTTGGTGCTCTTTTTACTTCATTTTAGTTATTAAGTGAATCAAGTTGATACGTATATATATGAGTCTTTGCAAATCCTTATTAGATATCCTCACTATCTTATATTTCATTAGATTCAGAGACTTCCATTTGAAACAAGGAATTTATTTTATGGATTTAAAAACTTGCCACTGAATCACTTAAAACCATCCAAAGTTCAAGATAGTAGAGTGAAGTCAGCATTTTGTCAAGCTCTCCTAATACATTCCTCTAAATAACTTCTTAAAAGGTTATAAAACCTAGTTCTTAGAGGAATAACTCACAAAGACATAGTGTCATATTTTTTCTATCCTTGGCCACTTAGGAAGACATAAAGACGCCTGAAGATTCCAGAATTAGCAAGGAACATGACATGACAAAAACAAAGTCATTTCCCTATTGCAAAAGGGTAAAATGATATGAACAGTCAGTTTTCAGAGGAAAAAAGAGTAAAAGTTATCAGTAGTAATAGGAAAAATGCTCTAAGTCACTAATAACTAGAGAAATTCAATTGAAAACAATTATTAAACTACTACCTCCCAACCATCAGATTGACTAAGATGGAAGAAAAACAAAATGGCAAATAGTGGAAGTGATGTGGAAAACAGGTACATAAATGCACTGTTTGTGAAGCTGTGAATTAGTTTAACTTTTCTGGAAAATAATTTGGAACTGTGTCCAAAAGATTATAAAACTCTCCATACTCATTGATCCAACAATACTTCTGCTAGGTCTAAACTCCAAAAAGATCAAAAAGAAAGGGAAAAAAAGACCCATAGGTATTCAAATATTTATAACACCTCTTTTTATAATTGCAAAGTATTGGAAACTGAGGGAATGTCCATCAATTGTAGCATTCAATTGGGAATTACTATAAAAAGCTATAAAGCATGAATATGATAAAATAGTATTTTATTTAAGAAATGGTGGCTAGGATGGTTTCAGAAAAAATTTTTAAAAACTAGGTAGAATTATATTAGCTGATGTTAAGTGAGAAAAAAATCTAAGTAGCAATAGCAATACTGTAAAGATAAATAATTTTTAAAAAGATCTGGCACCTCTTAACATAATGTTCCAACACAACTCCAAAGGACGCATGATGCAAAATACTGTCCACTTTCAGAAAGAAAATTGATGAACCCAGAGTGGAGATAGGAGCATATTTTTCCTGTACTTTTCTTCCTTTTTTCTTGGGACATAGATAATGCAGATATGTGTTTTGCATGATTTCATACAAATAATGGGTTTTCTATTTCTTGCCTTCTTAATGGGTGGGTGAGCAGGTAGGAGGAGGTAGAGAAATTTGAACTTAAAATATTAAAAATGTAACAAATTTAAAGAAGCTTCTCAAATTGAAAGTGTCCAATAAGATAGAACCCCCCAAAAATACACACACACATATACATACCTACATATATATATATATATATATATATATATATATATATATATATATATATATAGTAGTGAAGTTGAATAATTCCTTCAACTTCCCAGATTTTTAAGATCAGCATAATGGTAGAATCTGAATAGCCTCATAGGCTGGATCTACAAACATAGGGTCATGTGGGTGGGTGGGTAGATGGTTAAATATTAAGTACCTGTTGTCTTGTAGTCACTAAGAATATAATAATGAAAATGAAAGAATGACTGATTTTAAGAAACTTATGTATCATTAAGAAAATGGTTAAATTCAACCACTGCAAGAATTAAATAACAATATTTTGAAAAAACTGATCACAAACAAGTTATGGTTCTTTAAGTCAATGCAGCTGTTTTCAAAGTAACCATTTTTAAAATGGTTTCTTTAGAATATAACTGCAATGAAGAATAGTGATAAAGACCATGTAGAGGACCACCAGATATAGGATGAGATCTGGGTTCTTATGCTTAAAATCTAAGTGCCGTTTGAAAAGTAATTCACTTAACAATTTCTATACCCCACTTTCCTCATTTAAAAAGTGGGGAGGATTAGTAGTTTAGATGATTCCTATCTAAGGTCACTCATAACAGTAAACATTCTTCATGGCATTTGAAATAGATATTCATTAGCATTCTTAAAATTGGCCTGCCTGCTCTACCTCCCCCACCTTCTCTTCCTTTCTTCATATTTGACTAGTGGTACTACCCAAGTTAAAATCCATTCCCAAATGAATCCTCAAACCTCAGAGGTTTTTTTTTAATCTTTTCCTTTTTTACTTTCCTTTTCACAAAGGGAATCCACCATTGACTGTAGTAATAAAAAATCCATAGTAGCACAAAGCAACAGAATAACTCTGCAGACAACACAATCATGCCCATCCATTCTGGGAAGGACTGACTATTGAATCTCTCTGTTGTCAGGTAGAGAAGCTCATAATGGTTGTATCTGCTAGGTCATACAATTGAATTACGGGTATGCTAAAGTTGGTTGTAGTTCTAAGTAACAGATTCAAATTAAATATAGCTTCAAACAGTGCAGTTGCTTGTCAGTTCCTTTAAAAATAAATTTTATGAGAAAACAATGAAAGGTCTTTTGGAATAATGGTGATCAGTAAATGTTCCTTTACTATTTGTATTAATGTAGTCACTCAGAATGTGATAAGGCAAACTCTAGTGCTCACTTGAGTGCAAACATCTGATTTGTATGCAAACTTGACTGTTCTTTATCATAGTGATTTCTTAATGAATAAAGTTCAGAATAATTTCCAATTAACCTTTTGTAATAAATAGTTGAACTAAAAATTAAATAAAACACCTTTCAGTGCTAGTTGCTATGTTTTTTTGTTGTTGTATTAAGTGCCATAGAAATAAACAACTTTAAAATACAACATAAAACATCTGGAATTTAATTCATTAGAAAAGAAGAAAAGTCCAAAACCTGACAGAGGTCTTACTATAAACAACATTTAATAGGCATCAATTGTGTTTGCAACATAGGAAAACCACATTAATACCACAGAGAAACAAAAACCAATGGGAATATGAGAAAGTTAACAAGATCTTATTTAGTTTGAATGTGATGAATGGTACACTGAATTTTGTCAGTGGTGAATTGGATACTTTATGAAAAACCTAGTAAATATATTTAAAATTGTTTTTTATGTTTTTAGATATTTTTCTTGTCTAAATGTTTGTTTAAAACATTCTTTTTAAAATTTTTAGATCTAGATTCTCTCCCCCCTACCTATCCCTACTTCACTCACTGAGAAGCCAAACACAATATGCCAATCATACATGTGGTCATGAAAAACATATTTCTAAATTAGTCATACTGCAAAAAAACAAAAGAAAGTAAGAAAGTAAAACAAAGGGGGAAAATTGCACTCTAATTTGCACTTGAGTTCATCAGTCTTCTTTTTGGAGGTGGGCAGTATTTTTTTTTTATCATGAGTCCTTTGCAATTGTTTTGGATCACTGTATTGATAAGAGTAGCCAAGTCCTTTACAGCTGATTCTTATTACAATATTGCTTTTGCTGTACACAATGATCTCCCAATTCTTCTCACTTGAGTTTGCATCAGTTCATATAGATTTTGCCATGTATTTTTCCTAAACTGCCTCATCTTTCTTATAGCAGAAGAGTATAACATCACAGTCATGCCAATACTTGTTTATCTATTCCCCAGTTTATGAGCATCCCTTCAATTTCAATTCTTTACCACCACAAAAAGGTGCAAAATATTTTTTGTACATATAAGTCCTTTTCTTTTTTCTTTGATCTCTTTGGGGCACAAACTTAATAGTGGCATTACTGGACCAATGAATGTATAGAGTTGTCTAACCTTTTGATCATAGTTCCAAATTGCTCCCTAGAATGGCTGGAGCAGTTCACTACTCCAACAACATTTCATTAATATACCTACCTATTTTTCTTCATCTTCTCTAACATTTGAAACTTCAGATGGGAGTGAGATAGAACCTCAGAATTGTTTTAATTTTCCTTTTTCTAACTAATAGTGATTTCAATATTTTTTTTGTTACCAAAGCTTTGGTTTCCTTTTCTGAAAACTACCTGGTCATATACTTCAGTCATTTTTCAAGTGAGGAATGAGAAATTTTCAAAAGTTTGACTCAGTTCCCTATATATTTGAGAAATAAGGGCATATCAGATAAACTGGCTTTAAATTTTTATTGCTTCATTGTCTATATAATAATTCTATAGTTTTCAGTAGTTGTTTTCAGCATTCTACAGATCATGCATCTGAATGGTATTGTGAAAATTGGCAGCTTCAATTCTATGACTAGGATCATAGGTGAAGGGGGTTAGTAAGAGCCATAAATAATCTAGTCTAATCTCTAAATTACAGATTGAGGATCTGGGTCCTGAAGAGGTAAATTGAGATGCCTCAGACCCCACAGGGAAAAAAATTAAATCTAGTTAAGCCACTGTTTCAATTCCATTTTTATTTAAAGTTTTAATTTTTAAATTTTATATGTAATCTATTTATCTACAAAGTCTATGTATATCTACATATATGTGAATGTATGTATGTATGTATGCATCATTTTATTTATTTGTTGAGACAGCTAGGTACTACAGGTGCATAAATAACTAGACCTACAGACACAGAAAACTTCTTTGAATCTAGTCTCATATACTCACTAGTTATTTGATCCTAGATAAGAATCTCTATTTAATTCATTTTCCTCATCTGAAAAATGGGAGTAATCACAGCACTCAACTCTCAGTGTTGTTGTGGGGAAATTATGTGTGACATAAAATTTGTGAAGCATTTTGAAAACCATAAAGCACTTTATAAATGCTAGTTATGTGGCAGCTAAGCACCTCCATGAATATAGAGTGCCTGGCCTGGAATCAGGAGGACTCATTAATTTTACTGAGCTCAAATCTGATCTTAGCTTTGTGACTGTGGGCAAGTCATTTAATCCTGTTTGTCTCAGTTTCCTCATTTGTAAAATGAGCTGGAGAAGGAAATGGTAAACCACTCCAATATCTTTGCCAATACTCCTGTCTATGTGTAATTTTGATTCTTCTGAGACCACATAATACTACAATAATAATAATTTATATAATTATATATAATATTATTTTAATAAATAAATTTATTTTGTTTTTGAAAATAATAGTAAGTTTATTATTTTAATAAATAAATAATTTGTATAATTGTATATAATAATAACAATGATAAAATTTGACACAATTTAACATCACTTGAAGACTATTGCTGTTACGCAATTTTTTATTGTAATAGTTTGGGGTCATACTGTATCTAAAAGATCAAGTATTACGAAATAAATCCCATAAATAAATTTCATCATTAAGTTGGTCATGGGGTGCTAAATATTTCACTATTGTTGAGGTAGATAGAGTGTGTGAGGCAGATGGAGCAAGCATGATGCCAGATGTGACATGGATATGACCAGTCGTAGACAATGCATTGATACCCCTAGTGTGGACTTAACCTGTTTGCTTTCTGAAAGTGCTCCCTAACTACCTGACATTCCAGAGCAGTGCTTCCTTTCCTCCTGCCATTTTCCTACTCCTTATCTATATGACAAAGACACCTCTAGACTACCTGATTTTCCAGGAATTCTAGAGTCATGCTTACCCTCCTCCTATTCTCCACTCCCCCTTATCCCATGTTTTTAGACCAAATGACTAAACTAGCTAATTTGTCTACCTCCCATGGAGAGTAGCTCATAACCACAACAAATGCCATCTTTAATTTAGATGCAGATTGAGTGAATTCTTTTCAGGACAGACCCTGCAACCTATGCAACCTGGTCATTTTGGTGCACTCCAATATTTTGGGTTATCTGTGAACCCCAACAGTATCTATTAAGGCATATATCATAAATGGTTATATTCTAACTCTATGCTGAATATGTATCTATATTATCTCTGTATTTATCTATCTATAACTATAACTAAATCCATCTATATCAATATATGTATATATCCATATCCATATCCATAAATCCAGATACATGTATCTACATATGTATATAATATATATGGGTCTGCATAGCTACATATGTATATACACATATTCATACACACACATACATACATATATCTCTCTATATATTTATACATAATCATACCTCTCTATTATCTCTCTATATGACTGTATGCACATACACCCATACATATTCATATACATACATACCCACACTTATCTTTAAAGCATATAGTAGCAATGTTCTGGAAAGGAAGAATTTGAGTATTTTCAAAAGAATTATAGCTTTCTAAAGAATGTGATGAACTGAAAGAAGACCTCAAAACAATTTTTTCTTGGACCTTAGAAATGCTGTCAGTATCCTTCCTGTTAATTTCTTAGCTTCCTGGGACCAACTTTCAAGTGTTGAGTTAGGCAAACTGCAATCAGTGTATTTTATCATGGCTTTCCGAAAGAAATTACTTTCAAATTATGCAAATGTCCTTAATCAACTAGATAAATGTAAGTGTTAGCAAAAACCAAGTGTTGTTGGAAACTCATTGAAATGCATGCTCTCATATTCAGCATTCCCACTGTAAGAGAGTGGCCTGAGAGAGCCCCCAGGAGTTATTTGCTTTCTCTATCTGAGTTTCTGTCCTCTGTTATTTAGCATTGCTTTGTTGTTTTATTATTGTAACTGTCAGTCAATTTGACAACAATGTACATAAAAGCCTTGAAATAAATGGGTGGAAGGTTGTCTATTAGTTGATTATGCTTTACAGCTAATTTTTAATTTTCTATGGTAATTCCATTTCACTGACAACATAATTCATTTAACTTTGTAGTCTTTGTATTTCAAAGGGGAAAAAAAACAACATTCAAAATAAAACTACCATGTAAGAGTTACTATTAAGAGTTCAGAAAATTTAATTAAATTAAAGGTATATAAACCAGTAAAATCATATGAAAATGGAGGGAAGATACTAACAGTTTCAACCTTTTGGAACAATGAGGATAATCCTTACAAATCAAATGGTTTCATGAGCTTGCTCTTATCTTTACCTACTAGAATATTTTATATATTCTTTACATTTTTCTTCAACAAATGTATAAAGTGCTTGTGGAGTGAAATTATAAAATTCATTTCAAGATACTGCATAGTGCCTACCATAATTATTTGCACATAGTGGGTATTCAAAAATTCTGATTAACTTGTATATTTTTTAAAATTTATCTTAAAACTTGATCTTCCATATATGTGTATTTTCTTGACTGGAGCAGCTAGGTGGTACAGTGGAGAGAGCACCAGCACAGGAGTCAGGAGGACCTGAGTTCAAATCTCACTGCAGACACTTGACACTCAGCAACTGTGTGACCTTGGGCAAGTCACTTAACCCCAATTGCCTCATCCTGGGTAATCTCCAGGCATCTTGATGAATATCTGGTCACTAGATTCAGATAGCTCTGGAGGAGAAGTGAGGCTGGTGACCTGCACAGCCCTCAGTTACTCAAAATACAGTCAAATTCAAGTCATGTCATCATTTCTCTGATGGCATGGTCTTCTTTGGTAACAAAGGACAAACACACACATGTTTTCTTGGCTATGTTCTCTCTTTTTTGTCCCATCTGAAGACAACTGTATCCAATTTCTCCTCCACTCCTTATCTTTCATTTAGCTTTTTAGGCTTGAATGCACTCCTTCATTTAAAAATCTTCAATTATTCCCTTCTCTTCTAGACGCTGAATGCATTTTCCCAATTTCCTTTGATAAATGTTATTCTCTCAGTTCTTGGAAATTGCTTACCATCCTATCTACAATTCCCCTGAATGATTGTTTAACATTTACTCATCCATCTACCATTTCACTCCCCCCAAACTAAAGAGTACCAAACCCTGTAGCTATTACTCATAGGGGATATTTCACAATAATTTTTGTAATTCTCTGGACTCACTTTATGTTTTTTCTTATTTTTTTCTATTCTGTACTACTAAGAAATCAATATTAGTTATGAGACATGAGTCCAAAATGGGTATACACATAGTGCTGTACTGAGTCAAGGGAATTAGAGCACATGCTTAGACACAGCTGTTCTAAAGGAATTTTTAATACTTTTTTGATAATAGTTCTATAAAATTGGAAGACAGTTTTGGCATTGTTTTATGCTTCATTTAAGTTATTTAGGTAGCACTGAATGGTTTGGACTACACCTTAAGGAGTACCCCTGACTATTTGGTTCTGAGGTAAAGAAATCATGCTTTGATACCCAATCATGTGTATCCTAGACTTAGACATACATATACTCTCTTACATTTATCTTGTTTAACAAGACTTTGATGAAAGCAATCAGGGTATTTCTCAGTCAGCCCTGACTGTTAGTTGACTTAATGACATTTCAGGCCTAAAATCACATCTCCAGGTATCCGGCCTTGGGCTATTTCCCCATGAATTTTGAGTAAAATACCTGCACAGTAGAAACCAAAAGTTCATGTTCCTTTAAGAATTAACCACTCCTTGACCACTCCTATTCTCCCCCCAAATACCTAGTCAGCATACTTGGCACATGTCTTACTGTGGTATTATCTATATAAACTTTATCTATAACTCCTTTAAATTGCAGGTTCCCTAAGAACCTCTTGCTCACTGAAAAGCATAATAAATCTTTGCCTTTACCTCAACAGTGTTTGAGTTGGTGAATTCTTCTCTACCCATGTACAGAATTCCAGTCTTGGAGTTGCCCCCGCTTCCAACCCTCATCACTTCTTCCTGGAGCAGTGGGAAAGGCGCTGGCACCCTTTCAATCCTAGTCGAAATGGAATATTACACATACATTATAGATAAAGAATATCTATTGATCTATACTTACATGAACCTAGGTCTTGGAGTTATTGCTGCCCCTTCTCTATTATTTCTTATCAGTATGTTATGCCTTAGACAGTGAGCAGTGATATTCAGCTGGACATTTTAGCGATGGAGAAAACTGGGAATTTAAATTTAGGAAGTCCTAGGTAACAATTGCACTCAGCAACTATATTAGCTCTTCCTAGAGAAAATGACAATCACTAGGACAGTGAAGCCGGTCCTGGAATACAAGAAGACATATACCTGGAAGGAATTGTTTGGACAGAGTATAAGTAAGTATGACATAGGAATTTGCCAGCTCCTCAAAAATATTCAAGTTTTATATTTTAAATATTAGCCTATGGGGGGTGTTGTAAGTGTTTAACAGTTTGTGTGCTACTATTGTCCTTTAAAGTCATTATTAACATATGCCTGAAACTCTTTTATTAAGTGTTTATTTATGTGCTTGTATGAAAGGAGAAAACAAGCATTTAAGTGCCTACTAAATACCAGGCACCGTACAAATCACTTTATAAATACAATCTCATTTAACCCTCACAACAACTCTGTGAGAGAGAGATATCACCTTTTTAATACTGAAAAAACTG
The DNA here is from genome assembly GCA_028658325.1 of Potorous gilbertii. Taxonomy (NCBI): domain Eukaryota; kingdom Metazoa; phylum Chordata; class Mammalia; order Diprotodontia; family Potoroidae; genus Potorous; species Potorous gilbertii. Next base: position 221,538,329 of record CM053771.1, on the reverse strand, counting down.
AAGCAAATAGTGGTTAAGTGACTTGGTCAGAGTTACACATCTGGGAAGTATCTGAGACCTAATTTGAAATCAAGTCTTTCTGCTTTTTTTTGGAAACTGTTTAAATTATATTTTTTCTAAGTACAGTTAAAGCAGTTTTTACATTTTTTTTCATTTAGAGGTCCAAATTTTCTCCTACCTTCTCTCTCCTCCCCATCTTTGTGAAGGCAAGAAATTTCATATAGGTTATACATGCATGGTTATACAAAACATATTTCTACATTAGCCAGGCTGTGAAAGAAAACACACAGCAAAAAGAAAGATAATAAGGAAGAAATGAAATGAAGATGAGAAAGAAAAGTAAAAGAAAGTAAGCTTCAATATGTATTCAGCATCTATCAGTTTTTTCTCTGGAAGTGGCTAATAGTTTTTATCATAAGTCCTTAGGAACTATCTCAGATTGTTGTAATGTTCGATATAGCTAAATCATTCACAGCTGATAATCATACAATATTGCAATATTGTACAATATCATGTACGTTGTTGAGCTCCTGGCTCTGCTCATTTCATTTTACATCAGTTGATACAAGTGTTTCCAGGTTTTTCCTGAAAGCATCCTGTTCATCATTAATCTTAGTGGACAATAGTATTCCATCACAACCACATACCACAACGCATTCAGCCTTCCCCAATTGATGGACAACAATTCAATTTCTTATTTCCCCAAATTTATTAATTTGTTTTCAGTTTTCAAGAATCATTTAAATAAATTACAAATTTTCTCCCCCTCTCTTTCTTTCCCTCCCTGAGATGGCACACAATTCTATATAGGCTCTATTCTTACATTTCTACTAAACATACCTTTGCACTAGTCATGTTGCACAGAATTAAAATGAATGGGAGAAACTATGAGAAAAACAAAACATAACAAAAGAGAAAATAGTCTGTTTTATTCTGTGTTCTGATTCCATAGTTCTTTCTCTGAATGTGGATGACATTTTGCATCATGAGTCCTTTGGAAATGTTTTAGGTTCTTGCATTGCTATAAGGGGCTGTCTGTCAAGAACAGTCCTCATACTCTGTGGCTGTTACAGTGTATAATGTTCTCCTGGTTCTGCTCCCTTCACTTAGCATCCATTCATATAAGCATTTCCAGGTTTTTCTGAAGTCTGACTGTCATTTCTTATAGCACAACACTATTCCATTAACTTCATATACCACAACTTGTTCAGCCACTCCCCAATTGATGGATATCCCTTGAATTTCCTGTTCTTGACCACCACAAAAAGAGTTATTATAAATATGTTTATACATGTGGGTACTTTTTCCATTTTCATAATCTGTTTGGGATACAGACCTAGAAGCAGTATTGCTGGGTCAAAGATTATACATATTTTTATAACCCTTTGGGAATAGTTCCAAATTGCTCTCCAGATTGGTTGGATCAGTTTACAGTTTCATCAACAATGAATTATTAGTATTCCAACTTTCCCACATTTTCTCCAACATTCATCATTTTTCTGTTTTGTCATGGCAGTCAATCTGATAGGTATGATGTGGTACCTCCGAGCTGTTTTGATTTGCTTCTCTCTAATCAATAGTGATTTAGAAGATTTTTTTCTTATAACTATAGAGAGCTTTAATTTCTTCCTCTGAAGAAATCCTTTGACCATTTATCAATTGAAGAATGACTTGTATTCTTGTAAATTTCACTCAGATCTCTGTATCTTTAGAAATGAGACCTTTATCACAGTCACTTGTTATGAAAAAATTATTTCCCAGTTTTCAGTTATCCTCTTAATCGTGATTGCCTTGACTTTGTTCAAAATCTTTTCAATTTAATATAATCAAAGTTATCCATTTTGCACTTCATAATATTCTCTGTCTATCCACTCAATATATAACTCTTTGTCACCACAAAAAAGGTTTGCTGTACATATTTTTTGTCCATATAGGTCCTTCACCTTTTTATTTGATCTCTTTGGGATGCAGACTGAATAGCAGTGCTGTCAAAGGCCAGACACAATTGTATAACCCTTTGGGCATAGTTCCAAATTGTTATCCAGAATGGTTGGATAAGTTCATAATTCCATCAATAGTGCATTAGTGCCACAATTTTCCCACATCTCCTCCAACCTGTGTCATTTTCCTTTTCTTTCATATTAGGCAATCTGATAGGTGAAGGGTGGTATCACAGAGTAGTTTTATTTTGTATTTCTCTGATAAATAGTGATTTAAAACATGTTTTCATGTGATTGTAGAAAGCTTTGATTTCTTTGTCTGAAAACTGCCTATTCATATCATCTGACCATTTATCAATTGGGAATAACTTTTATTCTAGTAAATTTTACTTAGTTCCTTATATATTTGAGAAATGGAACCTTTATAATAGAAAGTTACTGTAAAAATTGCTTCAGTTTTCTGATTTCCTTCTATTCTTGGCTGCATTAGTCCAATTCATTTTAATTTGATATAATTAAATTTATCTTTTGATATCCCATAAGTTCTCTCTCTTGTTTGGTCAAAGTTTCTTCCCTTATCCACAGATTTGTCAGGCAAAATATTCCATACTCCCCCAATTTCCTTATGCCATCACTTGGTATGTGGTATAAGATGTGACTTCTGCCTAGTTCCTACTAAATATCGGATAGTTTTGATCGTTATTGATTTGCTTTACATTTTTTCATCTTATACTCCAAGGAACCCTTCCTTCACATTATTTTTTTCAGTGATTTCCTTTACGTTCTTGACCATTTCTTCTTCCAGATGAATTTACTATTTTTTCTTGCTCTATAAAATTCCTTTTTGTTAATTTGATTTGGCATGTAGTAAATCAGTTAATTTTTATTTACTTGTTTACTGGTACCTGGTATCTACTGACTTGACCTGGTTTGCTGGTGCCTCATATCTACTGACTTGGCCTATGCTGGACCGTACTACTCTCTCAGTCTAGCGCAACAAGTTTTTCTTGTTGATCTTCCAGGTTGCTTTGGGCTGAACATTTATTTCCTTCTGTCTTTTTGGGGGTCTGCTGCTCTAGAATTTGTTTAGAGTCATATTTTGCAAGTATTTGGAGAATTTTGGAGGAGAGTTCAGGTGCATTCCTACCTTTACCTGGTCATCTTGGCTCCACTTCTCCCCCTACTCCCAAGGTTATTTTTTTGGATAAATCACATTATTATTTAAGAAGGCAGTTTCCACACTGCTTTAACCACAGAATAGATAGTGTATTGGAAAATTCTTCCCATGATAACATTGCCTGGATACAATCAATGGTAATATGGAATTGAAAGATTAGTGGTAGCACATTATAGTCAATAGAAAAGCTGCTTTGGAATTAGAAAGATCCGGATTCTAGTACTACCTCTGACATATATTGACTGTGTGATTAGGAAATCACTTAACACATCAGTGACCCAGGAAGTTTTCTAAGACCTTTTACTGCTGTGAATATATCACTCCATTTTCAGTGACATGATTTTTGGTTCTACAGAGTTGGTGATAAATTCAACAACATATTTACCATTCAACAACTATGGATTAGATGACAATTCTCAATAGTACTTGTCACTTTGTAACCCTTAAAGCATGATAGAGAGAGACATGTAGATAATAAATAGATACATAAAAATGGTCCTGTGATTTCCTTTCTATAAAGAACTTCCAGTATGGAATGAGAGCTGGCATTTGAAGCTATGTTCCTTGATCCTAAGTCTCCTTGCATAAGTCTAGTATGCCAGAAGATGTGATTTGATATTAGTATTTTATATCCTTTGAGTTCTCAAAGCTGTCTGTTTTATTGACTTATATAATGGGGTTTCACTCAAAATACTTTTCAAACAATTAAAAAGTTATTACATGAAATACTCTTGCACTTTGACTAATACCTGTCTTTTACATTTCAAAATCTGAATAACTTCTTGACATATAAAAATGCTGGTAAGGATACTCAAGTTAGATTTGCTCAATTCAAATCCAATAGAATGGAGATACATTAATTTCAGAGACATATATAGCAGCTGATTGCCAATAAAATAGTTTCTGTAACTATCAAGTCACGGGACAATTAAAGATATTTGATAGTTAAGGAAATGTAAGATACAGCATTAAAGTATTTTAAATCTTTAATTAAAATGCATTGGTATTATAAAGGTGGAGATTGTAAACATATGTAGGACTACATAAAACTTTTAAAATGTCATCATAAATTTGTATTTTTATATTAATGTTAAAATTTGACTTGTTTATGTAATGGTATCAGGTCTACACTATAGTTTTAAATTCTCTTCTACTATAAAACTATTTTCCTTATTGGATACTGGTATTGGTAGCACCAGAATAGAACGTATCCAATGCAATTTACTCTTTCTCTATTTAGCCAAGTTTTCCTTCCAGTCCTTCACACACTTTAATTGGAGCTGGAGGTAAGTTTAACATGGAGTTTTGTTACTTATAGGTAATTATACTGCACAGAAAAAGACTTCGAAGAAAAGGTAACAATCAGTACTGGCAATTATAATCAACTTTAGAAAGAATTAAAGACAGGGGCGGAGCCAAGATGGCGGAGTAGAAAGACTCACCTATGCTAGGTCCGAACCCACAGCCCATAGATTTCCTGTAAAAAGAACTCCTGACAAATTCTGGAGCAGTGGAGGCCGCACAGCAACTCAGTGAAGGAGATTTGCGTTGCAGAGAGCCCTGAAGAACCCACCACAAAGGTAACCCGGACACGGGAGCGGAGTCCTGTCCGGCCGAGCGCTCCCCTTCCCCCGCCCCAGCCACGCGGCACTGAGAGGAGCGAGCAGAGCCCAGCAGACGGCAGGGACCTGAATCTCCGGGCGGCGCGAAGGTCCCTCCACCCATAGATGCACAGGTTAGTGAGAGAGACGGGCTGAGAGGGGAGCAGGGGATCTCCGGGACTCGGATCCCCTGGGAAGCGGCCGCTGCGGCAGAGGCTGAGGCAGCTCAGCCAGAGACTCCCAGAGTGGGCTGGAGCTCCACCCCAGCTCCACTACAAAGGATCTCTGTATAAACCCCCTGAGGGAACTGAGGCTGAGAGGTGGCCCTGCCCCCACCTGAGAACCAGCAGATAAGCCTGCTGCCAAAACCCCTGAGGCTGGGGAGCAGCATTTGAATCTCAGACCCC
>CM053771.1:221509953-221532704 GCA_028658325.1 Potorous gilbertii | reverse complement strand
TATCTCTTTTACCAAGGAACCCTGAGGGTCTTCCCCTTAAAGGTTGATTTTTTTTTTTTGATTAAAGGAGCTATCATTTGAGTAACTTAAAGAAGCCTATTCATTGAATGGGTGTATCTCACTCAAAGTGAGAATGTGATTAAACTTTAACCTGAAAGGGCCAGGATCTCATACTCTAATACTGCATCCTGGGCCATCTTCAGTCTTCCTGATGAATATCAGACTACTGGACACAGATGACTCAGGAGAAGAAAGTGAAGTTGGTGACCTTGCACAGCCCTCCCTCACTCAAATCAAAGTCAACTGCAAATCATTTCATCATCTTGATGTCATGGTCCTCTTCAAGGACAAAGGACAGACACAACATAACAATAATAAATGAATAGGGATTGTTATTGGAGAGATGGTGGGACTTATATATGGTTTAGTAGAGTCAGGTCAAAGGAGATGATAACCTAAGGAGTACGTATGCTCTTAATTTTTAAATAAGTAATATACAACCTGAGTTCTTGAAAGACTCAAGAGCATTTTAAAAATTGCTTTGTATCTTGTATTTTTATTCTCCCATAATCATCCATTAACAGACAATTAAAAATACTCAATCAAAAAATAAGACACATCCTGAGGGAGAAAAACTCTCCCACAAATCATTTCAGTTGTGAAAGTTTTGAAGAGATTACCATAACAGTGTTTTATGGTTTTGAATATCATTTAGAAAGTCCAAAGTTTCAAAGTGTTGCTGAGTCAACAGAAATATTGACTTGCTGTGATCCCTGACCCTGTAGTACCAGATGAGAACCATCACAACATAATATAGCTGCCAGCTAAATGATTCGTAGTATGTCTAACCACAGGCATAATTATATAGACATTAAGATTAAAATAATAAACATTTGAATACTTACTAGAAAATTGTTTTAATTATACTGACATTCTTAACTCAATCAAGTAAATAGAAAAGATTCTGTTAAAATGCCAACATTTAAAGGAAAGCAAATGAGCACTACTTTCATTAATAAGGATTTGTCCCTTATATTAATTTGTCATTGATTACCTGCAGTATTCATTAGGGTTGTTAAACTGTAGTTAAGGGTCTGGCAGAATTTTCATAATACTCCCTCCTCTCCCTATATTGAGGGCAATTAGAAGTCCACGCCAAAAAATAAAAAAAAGTAGTGTCTTCATGGACATCTAGTCTTAAGTGTTTAACCAAGAAAGACTATAAATATTTCATAGTTTCCAATGGTTTTTATTCTCTTAATTTTTTTGGAGGGTGAGGTCCGTACCTATGATTACTCAGATATAATGAACTAACCCTCAACATCAGTAATGTTATCAATTAGAATTTATTCAGAATTTTTGTAAGATCCAGTGTTAAATTGCGTGCCCATTGGGCAACAGAATTGTGTCAGAAGTACAGTGCAGTGAAAGGAGCAAATGATCAGTAATGAAAGAGCCTTAACTAAAATTCTTGCTTTGCTACTAGTTGATTAACCTGGGAGACTCAGCTTTTTTACCATATTAGCCTCTGATTCCTCTTGAGATATTTGGGATAAGTAAACATTAATTTCCATTTCAGCTCCAAATCTAAAATCCTATGATTTTCAGAACCCATTTGTCTATGTCATTCTCTTATAAATGAAACTTTATAAATGTTTATTGAAGTTTTAGAAACTAGAATTCTCCTCACCCTTCACATATGCATCATTTATTCTTCAGCTAATGGAGAATGTACCCAACACTCAGTACAGAGGCTACAAAAATTTATATTAGCCAGAAATATAGGAACACGGTGTGTTTTTTGCCCTAAAGGAGAAGGGTCAAGTATGATGTCAACAGCAGGCTAATGAATCATCATTTAATCTTTTCTTGAGATGGAAAATATTTAGCATATTGCCCATTCTGCTAATTTCTAGAAACCCTATGTTAGTTCTACTTGCTGAAGGTACACTGTATGTATGTAAATATTTCCAAATATATGAAAATACATACATACATTATATAACGTTTTTATGTATATTAGTAACTACAACATTTGAAATATTGCTAGCTTTTTTTTTTTAATAGCACCTCACTCTCTACTCTATCCTCTATCCTGAAATCTATCATTTGAAATAAGCAGTGGTGGGGGGAGAAACTGTTCAGGACAACACAGTAAGGACCACAATAACCAAGTAATCACAGAACATATGCAATGTTCTACATATATATGTATATGTATATATGTGTGTGTACATACACACATTTAGTTATATAAAATTATATATGTATGTGTATACATGCACACACACATGTATATATATGTATATGTGTGTGTATATATACATACACACACACATATATATATACATAGTTATAATTATACCCTACAGACTCATGTAAAGTAAGGGAAATAATTTCATTTTTCTTATCTCTACTTTGGGTCTATTTTTTGTCATTTTAATTACATGCTGTTCATTTTTATAGTTGTTTTTATTGCTCTTCAACATTTATATTGTTGTAGTTATCTGGTATACTGTTTAATGGCTACTTACTTCAATATCAGTTTACAAAAACCTTCCTGTATTTCTTTGAATTCCTTAAAATCATAATTTCTTATGGAGCCATAAAATTTACTAATATCCACATAGCACAATTCCTCAAATCTCAAATCACTGCCCTACTGAATGACAGTGTCCTACTCTACTTCAATGCCTAAAGAGGATGACTGAAAAATTGACATCTCAAATTCCATAATAATCTTTAGTGTCACTCATGCATCCTATTAAAATCATAATTCAAGGATCCTGAATCTGTTTATGTGGTGTGTGTGTGTAGCGGGGTGTGTGTGAGGTATGTGTGTGTGTGTGTGTATTTGAGAGAAATAAGGGGACCAATTAAAATATTAAAGGGTGGTAAAAGAAGGATTCTCAGTGACCTGTCTTCTACGTTCCACACATCCCTAACTAGTGCTTTATACTGTAGTTCTTTGTCAATTGCCTACTTTGAACTGATTTCCAGCATTTTCAACTCTCTCCTGATTTATTCTGTCTTTATCCCCACTATGCCTGCTCATTAATTTTTTTAGCTCAACTAAATAATAAAATTAGAATGTCTACTGCACATGCAGTCCTGGCATCTAAACTAATACAGTAAGCAATTGCTGAAACTATGGTGACTGGAAGTTCAGTCTTTATATTCAGCAAGTCTAAATCCATTTTTGCATATGATTTTCGAATCTTCATTTATGATACAAATATTGCTTTTAAGTTTCAAAAAACATGATTTTTAAAAGAAATAAAATACTAGAAAACAAATCTATAACCCTTTTACCATTCACCCACTATTTCCTAAATGTCTTTATGTTGTCTTAATTATGTTTTATGGAAAATTAATCTGTATACAAATATAATTTGTCTACCAAGTGTTAAACAATATCAAAATTATTGGATATCTACTTTTTTTACACTGATTTACCACTAGAGAAGTGCTACTAGAAAGATTTAACTGTATATGGGAAATTTCCATATTTGACCTGCTTTGAGTGTATGTCCATCAGTAGAATCTCTAGGTCACAAGATGAGTCATTTAAGATACTTTCTTATCATATTATTTCATATTAATTTCCAGAGCATTTAAAACAATTTGTAGCTTAACCAATAGAATACTAATGATATGTCTTTCTTTCCATAATACTACCAAAATTGAGAATTCACATATTTTATAATTTTTAACATTTTGCTAGGCATGAAATAGGGGAATCTGTTTTATGTATGTCTTTGTCTCTTAAATTCCCTAAATGTGTCCCTGATATGTTGGTCTATAGTTACTTTTTGCAGTACTGTTATCCAGTTTCTCAGCAAATGTGAAATGATGGGTTTCTGCCCCCAAAGTTTGGCACTTTGGGTTTATTAAATATTAAATTACTGTGGTCACTTACTACTGTATCTTGAATACCTAATCTATTCCACTGATCAACCACTGTATTTCATCTGGTACCAGATTGTTTAAATGATTACTGCTTTTTCAATAGTTTGAGGTCTGATATGATTATACCAAGTTCCTTCAAATTTTAAAATTGATTCACTTGATATTCTTGGACTTGTTTTTCTTATGCATTTTTTTATTTTTCTAGTTCTATAAAATAATGTTTGATAATTTAATTGGCCTGTCACTGAATAAGTGGATTCATTTAGTTGGAATTGTAATTTTTATTATTTTGACTAAGTCTACCCATGAGCAATGATTATTTTTTTTTTCCAATTGCTTAGGTCTGAGTTTATTTGTGTGAATTTTTTTTTGTTATTGTGTTTGTATAATCTCTGGGTATGTCTTGGTGGGAAGACTCCCAAGTATTTCATATTGTCTATGGTATCACTGGAATTTGTTGGCAAAATATTGAAATACTGATGACGTGTGTTTATTTTATAACTTGCAACCTTACTAAAGTTATTATTTAAATTAATGCTCAGTTAGTTCTCTAGGAATCATATTATATATAAAATTGTAATTTTGTATCATCCTTGCCTATTATAATTGCTTCTATTTCTTTTTTCTGGCCTTTTTATAGCTACCATTTCTAGTACAATATTGAATAATGTAGGGATAATGGGCAACCTTGCTTCATTCCCACTTCTATTGGGAAGAAGGGGGGCATTTTCTAACAAGAGGAAATAAAGATGAATTATTGGCTGAAAATTTTAAAGACATTCTTTTACCTTTAAATCATTTTTATCATCAAAGATTGAAATTTACAAGTTCTAACAGACATGAGACATGACAAGTTTCCTGGTTTTTTCATTACACACACACACACACACACACACACACACACACACACACACACACATATATATATTTATATGATGAGTTGTATTGTTTATAGTTCTGTTATCTAGATTAAGTATCCCCAGAAAACTGAGTTAAGAGAAATTGGAGCTTAAATATAGATATAAATAAATAGAGAGGTAACTATATATATATACCTGGAGGTAGTTAGGTGGCTCAGTGGACAGAACATATAGCCAGGAAGATATGAATTCAAATCTGGCCTCAGATATTTATTAGCTGTGTGATGTTGGGCAAGTCACTTGATCTCTATTTGCTTTAATCCACTGAGGAAAGAAATGGCAAATAGCTACAATATCTTTGCCAAGAAAATCCTGTTGATAGTGTTGGTCTGCTAAGGTTCATGTAGTCAAAAGAATTGTGTATGAGTGTGACTGAACAGCAACACAAATGTGTATGGAAAACTATGCAAAAAGAATAGCAGATCTGATTAAAAAGCCATAGAACACCTTTCTTGAAAATTAGAAATTATTAAGGCTGTAAACAAAGTGTAAGAATTCTTGCACCAAATTCATTTCAACTAATTTATTAATTCACAAAGCTGCTATATTTGTAGTGTATAGATGGATACCAATGTGACTCACTAACCTCAAAATATCAGCCTACCTAACCACCATTCCACTATCCTTGCTCTAATTTTCAAATTTCAATTGTATTCAGTTGAACTACAAATAATTTATGGGAAGGCTCATACTTTATAGAGTTTCACTCCATTAAGAATTATTTACCATTAGACAAAATTAAGATCTTATGGGAATAGGAAGCAAGACTTGTTTTTTTTTCACTTGGTCAAGGAGAAGGAAAAAGTCAGAAGGAGATGTAAAGTTATGCTGACAGGTAAAATAATGGGAAAGAAAAAACTTCTCTAATTTCAGGTTGTTAGTCCAACACTGTTTTTATAACGTCTTACATTGAAGGATGAGAAGGATTAACTTCTGATTCAGTTTAATTTCCCAAATCCTTATTTAGCACTTACTGTGAACAAATACACTGATGGAAATAAAATAACTGCTACCTTCTAGGAGTTTATATTCTATGGGAGGATATAATGTGTACATAATACTAAATAAAAGATAACTTTATTTGAGAAAGATCTTTAACAACTTTGAGGATTTATACTGGGTTTAAGAAAAGTTTCATAGAGCTGATAATACCCAAGCAAATCTTTGAAAGAATATAAAATTTTTGAGAGATGAAGATGAGGAAGAAATCAGTTTCACTCAAAATAGAGATAGGTGTTCAGGACACTAAAGATATGTTGGGTGGAAGAGAAATTATATATATGTTTCAATTCATGCTTGAATATTGAATTTTTAGGGCCAGATTGAATATACTCTTAGAGTCAAATTCATAGTTTCCTCTCAAGTTGGCAGAATATGGTGTAAACTTAGAGGAAACTCCATATAGACAACACTCAGCTTCTGTTTTCTGAAGTCTGAGTTTTGAGTCCACTCATCCTGTAGTAACCTGATTATTGGAAGTTTAGGATTGTATGTCTGTATGTATTATCCATCTATGAACTTTATATGTATATATATATATATATATATATATATACACACACACACACACACACACACACACACACACACACACACACACACACACACACACATTTGAAATATATATTCATACAACAGGATCGGAAGATAATACATATGTAGGATTGATAGGACCATATTTATAGAAGTCTATAGGTAATATGTTTATCCATGAAAACTGATCTTTTTTTCTGGAGGGGAAAAGGCAAGGCAATTGGGGTTAAGTGACTTGCCCAAAGTCATAAAGCTGTTAAGTGTCATGTGTCTGAAGTAAGACTTGAACTCAGGTCCTTCTAACTCTAGGACTGGTACTCTATTCACTGTACCACTCAGCTGCCTCCCCCACCCCAAACTGACGTTTTTTAAAGCAGATTTTTTTTCAAAAATTTCTTAACATGGCAAAATAAATTTACATTAAAATTCCCAGAGGCAAAGGTATAATAAAATTTTGGGAGTTGATCAGAATCTCAGAATATTTTTAAAAAAAGAGTAAGAAACACATAGTGGAGAAGGTAAAAGACAGATGCTTTGTTAAATATTATTGATGAAAAGACAATGGCTTAACCTTTCACTGTAATATATTGGGACAGAATGTGATTAATCCTAGGTGAAAATCAATAGGGCAGTAAGAAGAGAAAGAAAAATAGAAGTAAGGTGAATAAGGATTTGTACTGACATTATGATAATGCTGTATTTCTTGATCAATCGCCACATTTCAAGTTATACTTTTTCAATAACATCTATCAACTGCTGAATGATCTTAATGTGTTATATATTCATTTCTCTTCCCCTTTCTCTGCACTGAAAAAGAAAATTAAAAACAAAACTGTTTGAACAAATATAGCAAAAAAATAAAAATAAAATGCCAAACTGGCAAGTCCAAAAAAATATGTTCTTAATCTGCTCACTGCATGCTTCATCATAAGATCTTTTGAGCTGTGGCTGGTAATTTGGTTATTGATCAGATTTTTTAAATCTTTCAAAGTTGTTTGATCTTACTTTTAAAGATTTCCTGAGAAAATGATTGTAGAATTTAACATGAGTAGCTTCATCATCTGTACTAGTATACAGCACTGTTTACCATCAATAAAGGATTGCTTGTGTAAAACTAAATACCCCACCCCATTCTTAGTGCTATTCTTGTTTTGTCTTTATTGAATACTGTGGGAGCTGATCACCATTGTCTGTGTTTCTTGCCTTTGAAATACATGTTGACCAATCTTAAGTCATTTTTGAACCACTTTTATTCCAGGCTGAAAAAAAATCTCCTTTTTAAGTCTTTCATCATTGGCTTTATTTCCCAACCCTTTAATAATTTCTGTGACTCATTAAGTTTGTGGATGACTGTTCATCATCTTGTACATTCTGAAAATGTTAACTGATGGACTGCAGGCTGACCCTTGTTATAATGACTTATTATGTCCTCCTAGGTTGACAATGATCCATTGATAACTACATTTGAGGGACAATCTTTTTGCCAGTTTCTTACCATTTAATGACTTTGTGATCTATACCATATGTTTCTAATTATTGGTGTCATAGATCATAGGTCAGGATCATAGATCTAGAGACGAAAATAGTCAATGTAGAGTATATTTAATTTTTTTTTCTTTTAAATCTCTCATTTCCCTTTATCTAATGACAAAGCAATAGATGTGATATCATAGGAATGGGGGGGCGGGAATGGAACTTTTTCATATAACTAGCCTGGATTCTGTAAAGAATGTTTATTCATCAAAGCCATGTGTTAGAAACTAAGTTTATGATTTTTCTCTCCAAAACTCTCTAGATACTGAAACTAATCTTGAATATTTAATTCCTAGATTCTTCCATTTAAATTTTTTAAGATAAATATAGTTTAAGTTTATGGGACCATTTATTTAGAGTTCAATTTAACTAAAATAAAGAATTACCACTTGATCTAGAGGTTATCTTTGAAAACATTTATTTTAATTAAGCTCCTCAATCACTGGTATTTGCATCACACACTGAGTCCCAGATTTAGAGCTGGATGGCCCTTGGATGCAATCTACTTTAGCCTCCTTATTTTACTTCAATGTTTTATAGACAAGACAACTGATACCTAGATATATTAAGTGACTTGCCCAAGGTCGCTTGTCACAACTTCATTTAGTCTCTGTGTTGTTTTCTAGCTCTGTAACAATAGCAATTCAGATACCTGAGCCCCATAAAGCAGGACTCTCTATTTCTCCTGCTGTTACATATTTATTCAGAGTATTTCAGGTGCATCTGCTAATATGGATATACAAAGCTAACAGCTATTTTTCTTACATAAATAAAATATACAGTTCTTGAAATTTTGAAAATGTGGATGATGTATCCAGCTTTGCATACATATGCTAAATCATATTGATGCAGCAATATTGGATTAAACAGTTACCTCTGAATGTCTTAACCATAAGTTCCAACCAATCTATTTTATTAATGCTTCTCTTTTAAAGCAACTCCCTGCCCTTGGCAATAGGAATTATGGATTACTACAGTCTTTTATCTGACCTATGAGACATCCCCAGTGCAGTTTTCTTAGCTTCATTCGGGGATTTAGTGGTCAAAAATAGAAATATCAGATACCTTAGCACTACAAAGCTAATGTCCTAATCTCTTTTCCCCAAGTTCCCCTAACAAATAAGGTGTTGAAACTGTGATATCAAACTTCATTCAATATGTATGTGATTCCAGCAGTGCAGCATTGACTCACAAAAAAAATGATTGTTATCTTGCTACACTATCTCATTTTGGTGCATGATAATATATTTCAGAAGTTACTGCATTAGATATGCAATTGACGAGTTGAAAAGGACTTTTAAATTCAAAAGTCACAACTATTGAAGATCAGTGTGGTGGAATATATTGCAGATGGTTTGATAAGAGCTGTAACTAGTGTCAGGAGACTATGGGTTATTTCTAGGCTATCAACATTAGATACTACTTGCCTTGATTCTTCTGCCTCTAAACAAAAGAGCTTATCAGAGATATTGGACTGGGTTGAATTCCTCTACTCCTCTGCTCTCCTTCTTCTCCCATTCTTAGGAGTCATAGCTTCATGACAGTGCCCAAGGATTAATTTTTCCTTCTAGAATAGGGAGGAAATAAGTGAGGTGAGGAAAAAGCTTGCTCTTGCTTTTGCCAGCCATCTGTTAGCTTCCTATCTTAATTAATTAATTTTGCTAACTATACCAACCTCCTCAATGCATGGCCACTTCATAACACTTTCCTGAATTGTAGGTCTTACCCAGAGCACAGAAATTCCTAGTTGTAACTTTGTGATTGATTATAATAATGAAGGAACAAATAGAAAAAATAGTGATATATATACAGTTAATGGTAGAGTCCAGTAGCAATAACGCATCTATTATATAATCACAGCATCCTAAAAGCCAAAGGGACCACAAAAGTTATCAAGATTAGCCATGATAAATCTAAATTATAATAGGTAATAGCCTAACCAATGACTCAAATTGTAAGCCTGATATCACTGTTTTCTGGGGTTGCACCTAAATGACTTCCAGTTTGGGAAGGGGGAGGGGCAAACATAGGCTGATAGAAGCTCCATTTAATTCAATAAATAATTCAAGTACTTTGCTCTAAAAAGGTATATCGATGATAACTCTCATTGAAAGAAAGGAGCTAGAACAAGAACTGTATAGTTCAGGACCATCCTGCCATGGTGTACATTTGTCATATTTGTCTTGAATTATTGTTTCATGATCAATTGTTTAGATAGGACAATAGAAACTACATTATTTTATATAATTTTTATTCTATATTCTCTCCCATGAAGGAATTCCAGGATTAGCAGGATCTGGTATGTAAGATTAAAGTAATTAATCATTGTGTGTAGCAATCCATCAACGACTCTCTCTGACTTCCAGTGCTAATCAGGTTTAACTTAGAGTTCACCAAGTTGCTAATGATGAAAAAAAAGAAAATCAAATGCAAAATAGATAGTCTGTGGACTTCATGAATTAGTCTTTCCCAAAGTACAGATCTAACCATGTTATCCCACTACTCAATAAACATAATCCCTACTGCCTCTACTGTCAAATGCAAAATCCCCTATTTGGATTAAAAAACCCCTCATAACCAAGTCCCCTCCTACCTTTTAAGGCTTCTTACATATTAATCACCAATACATATTCTTCAGTCTACTGACACTTGTTTCCTGTCTTTTCAATGAATAAGACACTCCATGTTTCAGTTTTTAACATTTCTGCTGGCCATCTTCCATACGTGGAATATTTTCCTCGCCTTTCTCTGCCTACTGGATTCTCTGAATTCTTTCAAGTCCCAATTAAAATTCCTTCTTCAACAGGTAGCTTTTCCCAACACCTCTTCCTTCAATGCCTTTCCTCTTTGAATTGCATCCTTTTCATCCTCTATATTGCTTGCTTGTACATATTGGTTTGGTTTCTATTCTCCTCATTAGATTTTTAGCTCTTTGAGGGCAGGGACTGATTTTACTTCTTTTCATGTCCCCAATCCTTTGTGTGTCTGGCACATTATGTATAAACATTTATTGACTATTGACTAACTGCCTAAAATACATAATATGTCAATAGAAAGAAATTATATTGAAATAATTATCATCAACATGATATAATTTAATTAAAATAAAAAAAAACAGATCCTAGGTTGAGTTCCTGCTGTATATTTTTTTAATGCCATCCATTCCTTGTCAATGATTTTCTATAAACCTTCTATAGTTATTGTTAAATACCATTAGGACCCTATAACTTCTTCCTTCCCAGTGCATGCTCAGTGTGCTACTGAGAGCCCTCTTTAGAGTCTGTAGAAACAGAGAGAAAAAAAAGAGGGAAATAACACAATCAGAACAGAGATTCACTGAAGGCCTCCAGGACTGATTCAAGATACTTTCAGGGAACTCTACCTCTCAGCAGGTGAGGATGCTGTATAGCATCAGAGTCAAAATAAAGAGGCAGAGTGATGCATGAAGTGTACAAAAGAAAACAAACCCTGGGAAACCTTTTACACTCTATGCAAGCATAACCTGCCCCAAGACAAGCCAGTGGCTGTTCCTTTGCATAAGCAGTCGTGATTCTTTGCTTTTCATATTGATATTTTTGAAGTATCTGACATTGGCCATCTGTTCTGATGCATGTTCAACAGGATATTGCTGCCTTTCTTAAAAAAAATAGAACAGCAAAAAGGGGAAGCTTTGCAGAATATGGTTATGACTGGTGTTTACAATAAAATAATAACAATTAAAATACTCTTGTAACTACAGGAATCTAAACAGGTTTAGGTTTGTTGACTAAAGGGGGCAGATTTAAAGGCCCAAAGTCTGTAGCAATTTTGTTCTTGGAAGCGTAATCATGAAACTTGTGAATGACCCAGGATAATGCCAATTAGAGAAAAAAAATAAACTGTTACAATGGGTAGGGAAGATGGTATCCCCATCTGCACCAAGAAACATCATTGTCTCCTAGGTGGATCCCTAAGCTATCCTTGCCTTCATGCCTCAAATGTATGCAAGAAAATACACAGGGCAAAGTCTAACATGTTTCTATAAGAGATAAAACTATGTTTTTATTATAACAAAAGAGCATGTTTGGAAACAGGTGCCAGGTACACCCAATTCAAGTAAGGTAGGGAAAGGGACAGGACCATCATTTTTTTGTTTGTTTTCTTATTTAACTTTATTACTCAAACCATCTGAGCAAATATCCACACACACACACACATACACACACACAGATAAATAACTAAAATGAAAATATAGTCATACCTCTCTTTGTATTTATTTAGATTTGACTTTTCAGTCTCTCTTAAAGGTTTGGATTTGAGATCTTGTTGTTGTTTGCCACTGTCTCTCTGCTCATCTATGTGTCCAGGAAAAAAGCCCTGCACCATCCTTTCCCTCTCATTTTGCCCTCTTCCTCTTTTTCATGAACCCTCCTGGTAGCTGAAAAAAAATCAGCACTTTAGTTCTACCCTTGTGTAGCACCAGTCAATACAGCATACTTGAGGGCAGCTATTGTGAACACATCTGTGTATTTATTTAGGGTTAAATCACAAAGTAATAAGCTCTCTGCTTATTGAAAACCAAAGCCCATGCAAGAAACTAAAGCATTCACAGTATAACATCAAATTCCATAACATAACAACTTATTACCAGGGCCTCAAGCAGACACAAAAGTATACAACATAACATGGTATGCCCTCCATGTAATAATTCTTTGCACAATCAGGGAATCCCAGGCCAGGATCTTCCCTAACACAGGACATTCCCAGGGCTAGCAGGGAACACAGCACACTCCACCCCTAGGTTACAGTAGTTTCAAAACAGATTGAAGTCCAAGTAAAGTCGTGCTGGGGTGTGTCTTCCCCACACTGCTGTTGCAGTGCCTCCTGGCACTCTCAGCTGCACACGTTCTCTAATAAGTCAAAGTGCAAATCCAAGTGCTAACACTGGTCCAGCTCCTGCTTCCAAGTCCTGAGGGGCAGCTGGGTGAAAAAACTAACATTGTGGACCCACTGGGGCATAACACCTCCCCCATGAATCCTAACTCATCCCAGGGGAACACAGCAGGAAAGCATACTCACTGCTCCTGTCCTGCTGCAAAGCCTCCATCTTGACTTGGGGCTGAGTTCTAAGCCTTCGGGTTCCTCTTCCTGCAGGTACTCCCAGCTCCTGCCTGGATTCCCACACAGGCAGTTCTCCACTACTGCTCCATGGCCCACCTCACAGGGGAAGGGATTGTTCCATTTCAGGCTTTCCCTGATCCCACCTGAATCCAGGCTCAGTGGGCTCCAGGGTCTCCTGCCTTCAGCCTCCATTTCTGACCTGCATCATACCAACTGCAGGGTAGCTCCACCTCCCCTAGCATGTGGCAAGGCGCTACTCTGGTCTGGGCTCTGGGAACAACAAAATAATATAATAATCAGAAAATTACAGATAACTATCTCAGTGTCACTGAATCCCATACTCTCCTTTACTATCTTATTCCAGTCCAGTGATCCAGTATTCTCACAAGGCTTGGTATCAGAGGTCTCTTCTTTCTATCAAAGGTCCCCTCTACAAACCTTGAAGAGTGATAGTGATTCATATTCATACCTGGGGGGGGGGCTCTGAATAGTGGTTAAACATCCTTCAGTGAGTGATCCCCCAACACAGTATCTCACCTCAGAATACACACACACACACACACACACACACACACACACACACACACGCTTTTCAGTAATAGAGCCAGAAGGAATGAAACCTAGGTGACTCACTTAGGTGTCTCACAGCTGTGAATTATCATGGTTCAAAGAAAAGTAATCCTTCAGATGTTTACCATTTAGCATGAGCCTGGGAAACTAAACTCAAAAGAAAAAAAATCCCACTGTGCTTATGCTTTCACCTTGTTAGCTTCCTCTCTTCTTAAGCTGGGAAGAAATAAAATTCACAGGGTCTTTGGCAATTAATTGCTTCCTTACCTCCAAAGTCATGTAGTGCAAGTTTCCAGAAGACTTTCTACACTGAGTTTGAAGTTGTGCCCTGCTTACATTGCTTCTCAGCAATAAATAAGCAATGTGGATGTCATACCATAGCAGATACATTTCAGCAAAATAGTCTGTGAAGAAAATTTTTGCAAAGTACATTTATTTTTTGTTGGTTCTCAAAAAATTAGACAAATTTTCCTACAAAATAAATTGATGTAATGCTAGGTCAACCTTTATAATTGCATTGTTTTTCACCAAATACTGTTCTATTACTTTTCAATTTTAATCTATATTAAAGTCTTATAGCTTGTTTACACTTGAAGCAATTTGATCTCTATTTCCTCTCACAGATATTTCTTTTACTTTGAGTTCTGACCCATTCTATGCCCAGATTCTTCAATACACTTCTATTTTTAATATTTCCCTTCCTCAGTACCACGACTCTTCTCCATAAGAATGTGATCCAGAATTTCCCTGTGAGTCCCATTCATATATTTTTGAGTATATTTACTAGGGATGCCTCCCATCAGGAACTATCATTTAATTATTTCTCTTCTTCAGTCCTTCCTGTATCTGAGAAATTCCAAGGGATGATGGCATAACTAAAAGAAATCTGGAATTTAATATAGTGCATCTGGGACTTACTCAATATCGTGAATTTTCACTCTTCAAAAGAATATAATCCCAGGGTAGGAGCACAAGATTGCATTTAGAGTTGGAAAGAAGTATAGCAGCAACAGAAGAAGAAACAAGTAGACGATGTGTCAGGGAGATGGATGCAATATAGCATGATGGATCACAAGCAAAGTACATAAGGTAAATTTTCAGCACTCACTTTACTTAGTCTAGATCAGAGAGTGGATTCACATTCTCTCTCCCCTTCACAACACCTATGTTGAAAACCCCTATGTAGTCCAATAGCAAGGCCTCACATCCATATGCAACAAACTTAAGATAGTGCCCCCTCCAACAAAGCCTAACTTTAACATAAAAGTCAAAAAATAGGGTGAAAATGAGCTTTAAAAAAAGAACCTTATCATGGAAAATCACCACGCTGATGGAAGATGACAGCAAGATCAAAACACCTACCTGCAAACACTTAAAGAAAACAAAATGTGGACTGGTCTCAGGCTCCAAAAGCAGAAATCCTAGAACAAATTAAAGGGTTTTTAAAAATTCAAAAGGAGGAGTAGAAGAAAAATGGGGGAAATGAGAGTGCAGTAAAAGAATCATGAAAAAAGTCAACAGTTTGGTAAAGGAAGGACAAAAATTCAAATACACCAATTCACTAGATAAAACAACTGTATAAAAGGTAGAATTGGACAAATGGAAAAAGAGGTACAAAAGGTCACTAAAAGAACAACTTCTTTAAAAAATAGAACTGGAAAAGTGGAAGCTAATGACTCCATGAGATATCAAGAAAGAACAAAGCAAAATCAAAAGAATGAACAAAGGAAAAGAAAGGAAATATCTCATTGGAAAAAACAACTGCCTTGGAAAATAATAGATTGAGGAGAGATAATTTAACAATTATTGGATTGAAAACCATGATCAAATAAAGAGCCTGAAAATTAATATTTCTAGAAATCATCGAGGAAAACTGCTCTATGTACTAGAACTAAAGGGTAAAATTGAAATAGGAGGAATCCATTGATCACCTCCTGAAAGAAATCCAAAAGGAAAATTTCCCACAATATAATACTCAAATTCCAGAGGTCTCAGATCAAGGAGGAAATACTGCAAGAAGCTACAAAGAAACAACTCAAATACCATGGAGTTACAGTCAGAATCACACAAGATTTAATAGTTTTTACTTTATAGATCAGAGGACTTCTGAAGGCAAAGGAGGTAGGATTACAACCAGGAATCACATCCTAGTGAGGCTGAGTATAATATTTCAGGGGGGAAATGAACCTTCAAGCATTCCTGATGAAAACACCAGATCTGAACAGAAAATTTGATTTTTAAGTAGAAGACTCAAAGATAAACATGAAAGAGAAAACTTAAGGGATTCAATGAGCTCAAACTGCTTACATTTCTTCAAGGGAAGATGATAAGATGATACTTGAAACTCTTAAAAGCTTTATCACCCTTAGGACAGTTAGAGGATACATAGATAATGTGGGTATAAATTGACTGTGATGGGATGATATGCCAAAAATATAAGAAATGAGAAAGAGATTTGCATTTGCAGAAGAGGGAAGGTAGAGTGGAATAAATTATCTTACATAAAGAGAGGCAAAAGAAGTATTACAGTGGAGGGAGATGGGTGAGTTAGTAGAAAATTCTTAGATCTTATTCTCATTGAAATTGGCTGAAGGATGAAATAGCATATACAGTCACTTGGGTATAGAAATCTATCCTGCCCTCTAGGGAAGTCTGAGGGAAGGCTTAGAAAAGAAGGGAAGTGACTGACAGAAGCAAGGGTAAATTGGGGGAAGTATGGTTAGAAGAAAAACATGTGAGAAGGGATAGGGTGATAGTAGAGAAAGAAAGGATAAACAAGGGAAAATATGATGGAAGGACATAAAGTTACTGTTCATAAGAGTGAATGTGAATGGAATGGACTCACCCATAAAATATAAACAGATTGCCGAATTCACTAAAGAGCGGAATCCTACAATATGTTGTTCACAAAAAAACACATTTTGAACAGAGATGTACACAAAGAGTAAAGGTAAAGGACTGGAGCAGAATCTATTATGCTTCAGCTCAAATTGAAAAAAAAAAGAGTACCAATAATAAAGTGCAACAAAGTAAAATCAAAAATAGATTTCATAAAATAGATAAGGAAGGAAACTACATCTTGCTAAAAAGTATAATGGTAAGGGAATTTGAAGACCTTCTCTCCCACTTAATAGACCTATGTGACCTGTTTTGAGCTTTAGCCCAGCTCCCATGTTGAGTTACATGAAGCCCATGGTGGGAGGAGCTTGCTGAGTGGGTGGGGTGGAAAGATAGAGTGAGGTGGAGCAGAGCAATTAGCCTGGGTGGCATTTTGCCCAAGGGAGCTTGTTAGTGGGGAGACTTGATGGGGAAAGGCTTGGGGATGGTGATCCTCCCTCTGTTGGTAATGTGTACAAATTTCCTTCTTACCATGGTGCAATTGACTTTCCAGTATCTGAATGAATATTTTGATTTTGTCTTTGAGGAAAAGAGTTTACATTTTGCAAATTTATCCTGGAAATATGCCTGCATATCCATAGTGGCTGCTGTAGGTATCTCATTGGCACTACAAAAACCTACTGTAAGTAGTGAATATCAATACTAAACATTTATGCCACAAATAGTATAGCATTCATTCTTCTAAAGAAGAAGTTAAATGAGTTACAGGAGGAAACAGTAAAACTATATTAGTAAATGATCTCAATTTTTTTCCTTCTCAGACATAGATATATTTATTTTTTAATTAATTTATT
The DNA here is from genome assembly GCA_028658325.1 of Potorous gilbertii. Classification (NCBI taxonomy): domain Eukaryota; kingdom Metazoa; phylum Chordata; class Mammalia; order Diprotodontia; family Potoroidae; genus Potorous; species Potorous gilbertii. Next base: position 221,515,447 of record CM053771.1, on the reverse strand, counting down.
TTCAGTTTTCATTATTCACTTCCCTCTTTTAAATCTTCTCCTCCTGCCTCCCCAAGACAGCATGAAATCTGATATAGGCTGTACACATGCATTCCTATTCAACACATTTTCACATAAACTGTGTTACACAGAAGAATCATAATGAAGGGGAGAAACCGTGAGAAAGAAAACAAAGAAAATAAGAAAATAGTCTGCTTGACTCTGCATTTAGACTCCATATTTCTTTCTCTGGATGTGAATGGCGTTTTCCAAGACCTAGATAAATTTAGCCAAAAAACATATAGAAGAAGGGAAGGGGGTAAATAAAATTGTAGCAAAGTTTTCTATGATAAACTTCTGGAGCTTTTTGAATGGGAATATAAAAAAATATAAATTTTTCTCAGTGGTATATAGCACCTACAAAAAAACTGGTCATGTATTAGGGCATAAAAAAATCACAAGATGCAGAAAAGTAGAAATGTAAATATATCATTTTCAGATCATACCAATTACATTAAAGGACAGTGAGAAAGATAGATTAAAAATTAATTGGAATTTAAATAATCTAATCCTAAAGAATGAGTAGGTCAAAAACAAATCATGGAAACAGTCAATAATTTCATTAAAGAGAATGATAACAATGAGACAACATAACAGAATTTGTAGGAAAAAGCCAAAGCATTACTTAGGGTAAATTTTGTATCTAGAAATGTGTAAATAATTATAATAGAGAAAGAACAAATCAATGAATTGGGCATGCAACAACAACAACAAATCCTAGAAAAAGAACAAATTCAAAATCCTCAATTAAACCCTAAATTGGAAATCCAAAAACAAAGGAGAGATTAATAAAATTGAAAACAAGAACTCCATTCAACTAATAAAACTAGGAGTTGATTTTTATGGGAAAAAAAACCTAAAGTAATTTCACTAAAAAAAGAAGAAAATCAAGTTACCAGTATCAAAAGTGAAAAGTATGGGACTTCTCAATGGTGAAGTAAGCAGTAAATAAGTATGACTCCTCCATATTCACCCAAACCACTATAAAATTTCAACCCCAAATCTTGTAATAGCAGGGTAAGCAAAAAATGTGATGAAGTAATCTTTTAGCCCAAGAAACTTGGAAGAGGGGCACCACAAGTCTATCTCATAGTGGTAAAAAGGGATCACAGTCCAGGATAGAATCCTAGCAAGCTAGCAGCAGAAGTTCCACCTCAGCAAATCAGTGTGAGATTTTGAGTTCCAGTGTGGTGAAGTAGGCAAATGCTAACACTAGGGCACTTCACGTGCCTCAACATAGGCAGTGGAAAAGCAGATTTCTGCTCTGGGAACCACCACGAATGCTTCAGCCTAGCCCCAGGAGAACAGACATCTTCCATTAGCCAGAACTTCATGTTCTTCAGTCCAACTCTGAACTAAGAGGCAAAACCTATGGATGCCTTAACAAAACAGGCTGCCACCAGCACTGGACTGAAGTCACACTTCAGTGTAGTTCTGAGCAAACAGGCAGCCTCCAAAGACCAGAACACAACATGTTTCAGTCTAGCCCCCGGGAAATACACAAACACTCCACTGGACTCAGGAAATGGAAGACACCACCACTAGGACACCTGCTAAGTGTCCAGAAAGCTACCAGAACCCTATGGACTCCAGCAGTTCCAGGACCTCTCACTACATCCCCTCAGTGCTGCAGCAGACAAGAGATCTCCTGTGGACTTCAGGGAAACATCACATTAGCATCAGATAAACAGCCAGGGTCTACAGCCATTGGCATAAGAAGCTCAAATAGTGCCCCTTCCACTCTGGTAGCAGAGTTCAAATTTAAAAAAAAAGGAAAAAAGACACACACACAAAAATGAGCAAAAAATAAATATAGCACAAATAATCTGGCCATAGAAAGTTCTTATAGTGACGAGGAAGACCAAGGCACAAACTCAGAAGGGGATAACAATATCAAAAATGCCTGTGAACATAACTCAAAGAAAAAGGGCAGTTAGTCTCAAGTTCAGAAAGAACTCATGGTAGAGATAAAACAAAGGAAGTTAAAAATCATGTAAGTGAGGTAGAAGAAAAATTGGGAAAAGAAATGAAAGTGGTGAAAGAGAATCATGAAAAAAAAAGAGTCAACAGCTCAGAGAGAGGAAAAGACCACTTAAGAAGTAGAATTGGCCAAAAAGAATACAAAAATCCTCTGAAGAAAACAACTTTCTAAAAAGTACAACTGAACAAATGGAAAAGGTAACAAAAGCTAACTGGGGAAAACACCTCCTTAAAAGTTTGAATTGGACAAGTGGAAGCTAATGAATCTATGACACATCAAGAATCAATCAAACAAATTCAAAAGAATATAAAAATAGATAAAAATGTAAAATACCTCATTGGAAAACATATATATATATATATATATATATATATATAGTCTGGAAAAAATATATATATATATGTACATATATATATATATATATATATATATATATATACATATACATATATTCCTTCTAACTATACTAATAATTAGAAAGATCTTATAAGGAGAGACAATGTCAGAATCACTAGACTACTTCAAAGCTCTAGTCAAAAGTATGACCTGTACAGCATCTTTCAAGAAATTATCAAGGAAAACTGCCCAAATGGCTGGAAACTGAGAGCAAAATAGGCATTGAAAGAACCACTTGATGACCTCAGGAAAGAGATCCCAAAATAAAACTTCTAGGAGAATATAGACAAATTATAGAAATATCAGTTCAAGGAAGAGGTATTGCAAGTGACTAGAAAGGAATAATTCAGATGTTGGGGAATCAGTACTACACAGGACTTAGCAACTGCAACATTAGAGGGTGAGAGATCATGGAACATGATATTCTGGAAGGCAAGATTTGACTATCAAATACAACTTAAGAGAAGTATACAAAGGTAAAAAGGAAACAGGAAATAGCAAATAAAATTTATGGGACAATTAATGTTTAAGTTGTTTACATTCTCAAATAGGAAAATGATACCTGTAACTTATAAGATTTTTCTTATTATTAGTATAGTTAGAAGGAATATATATATATATATACATATATATATATATGTATATATATATATACATACACATATATATGTGTATATATATAGATAGATAGGGAACACAGGTATGAGTTGAATATAAAGGATGATATCAAAACAATAACATTAAGGGATGAGAAAGGAATGTACTGGGAAAAATAGAAAGAGAGAAGTAGAATAGGATAAATTATCTCACATAAAAGAGGGAAGAAAAAGCATTCATAGTGGAGTAGAAGAGGGGGAAGGTGAGTGAATGAATCTTACTCTCATCAGGATTGACTCAAAGACAGAATAACTTACACTAAATTAGGTACAGAAATCTATCTTACTTACCTGCCAAGAAAGTAGGATGGGAAGGGGATAAGAAAAAGGCATTGGGAATAGAAGGGTTGTGTTTGTCCCTCATTGCTGACAAAGACCATGCCATCAGAGAAATGATGACATGACATGCACGTGACTTTGTTTTGAGTGAGGGAGGGCTGTACAAGGTCACCAGCTTCCCTTCTCCTCCAGAGTCATCTGAATCCAGTGAACAGATATTCATTAGGATAACTAGAGATGGCCCAGGATGCACTGGGAGACCTTGTGCCCTTTAGGTCAAGGTCTTCACAGGTACTCACTTAGGATGAGGTAACACTCATTCAGTGAATAACATTGTTTAAGAAGTAGCCAGGACGTGACCCCTTTAATGAGGCAAAGAAAAAGAAAGACATCATGTTGGGAGGGAATAGAAGGAAGAACAGATAGGAGGAGGAGGTAGTCAGAAGCAAAACACTTTTGAGGAGCACCAGGGAGAAAGGAGAAAAAGAACAGAATAAATGGAAGGGTAGGATAAAGGGAAATACCATTAACAATAGTAGCTATGAAAAGATTTTGAAGCAATTTTCTCTGGTAAAGGCCTTATTTCTCAAACATATAGGGAACTTACTCAAATTTCTAAAATTAAGAGCCATTCCCTAATTAACAAATGCTTAAAAGATATGATCAATTTTCAGATGAAGTAATCAAAACTATCTATAGCCATAGGAAAAACTATTCTCACTAGTGATTGGAAAAGTACAAATTGAAACAATACTGAGATACTACCTCATACCTATTAGAATGACTAATAGGACAGAAAAGGTAAATGACAAATATTGGAGGGGATATAGGCTAAATGAGGCTTTAATGATCGGTTGGTGGAGTTGTGAACTGATTCAACCATTCTGTAGATCAATTTAGAACTATGCCCAAAGGGTTATAAATTCATGCATACCCTTTGTCCTAGCAATACCACTACCAGATTGAAAAAACAAAAAGACTGATCAAAAACAAAAAGGAAAATGACCTATTTGTACAAAAATATTTATAGAAACTCTTTTCTAGTGCAAACAATTAAAAATTGATGGGATATCCATTACTTAGGGAATGTCTAAACATGTTGTGATATGTAATTATGACAGAATACTATGGCACTAGAAATGATGAGCAGTGTACTCTCAGAAAAAAATCTGGAAAGAATTACATATGCTGCTGCAAAGTAAAATGTGCTGTGTACAAAGTAACAGTTATATTTTAAAGTGATCTGCTTTGACTGACTAAGGTATTCTCAGTAATACAATGATCCAAGACAACTCTAAAGGACTTAAGGACGAAAAAGGCTCTCCATCCCCAGAGAAAGAGATGGTATCTGAATACAGATTGAAGCATGCTTTTTTGTATTCTTTACTTTTCTTGAAGTTTTTTCTTGTCTGTTTACTTTCAAAATATGACTATTATGGATATGTTTTACGTGACTACACATGTATAACCTATATCACATTTCTTGCCTTCTCACTCAGGCAGGGGGCAGTGAGGAGGGAGAAAGGGAGAGAATTTGGAACTCAAAGTTTTAAAAATGCATGTTAAAATTGTTTTTCTATATAACTGGTGAAAATAAAATACTAAATATTAAAAAATAATGAAAATTGTTTCAGAAAAAACCCAGGACATTAATGGACACAAAATGAAAAGAATGGAACCAGGAAAACAATGTACATAGCAACAGAAATACTGTAAAACAATTAACTGTGAAAGACCTATTAACTGATCAATATAATGACTCATGACAATTCCAGAGGACTCATGATGAAAAATGCTGTCTACCTTCAGAGGTTGAACTTCTAGACTCATTGCTAATTCAAGCATTTATTTTTAGTTTTTCTTGCTTTTTTTCTTGAAACATGTCTAATGCGGAAATATATTTTGCATGATTTCAAATTTATAGTGGATATTGTTTATCTTGCGTTTTGAATGTGCAGGAGAAGAATAGAAAGATAGAGAAAATCTGATTCTGAAAATAAAAAGATAGTTATACTTGCCCCCATCACATCTTTCCCCACTGGGGTTGTGATATACTGTGGTTTGGCATAAGAAATTAAATAGAGTTTGGGAGTGGTGTGGAAGCTTCAGACAACATGCAAAGGTCAGCAGATAATACAGAAAA
>CM053771.1:221472685-221509453 GCA_028658325.1 Potorous gilbertii | reverse complement strand
TTTTCTGCTCCACTGTTGCCAACTATGTGTAGACTCAACTTTCCTTCTAAGTTAGCAACAAACTGTTCATGCTCAGAGAAAAGCTCTAATTTTTTGACATCAATTCTTCTGGTAGTCATTTTGCCTTGGGGAAGACACTTTTGATGAATGTAAATATTTAGCTTGAAAAGGATAACTCTATGATCAGTCCAGCATTGTGTACCACACATTACCTTTGTCACTCTCACATCTGTCTCTTCTCCTTAAAATCGCATAGTCTATTAGATGCCAATGTTTGCTATGAGAGTGCATCCATGAAGTTTTATTGCATTTAGGTAAATGAAAAACAGCATTGGTGATAAGAAGACCATGTGATGCACAAGTCTTCAGCAGCAAATGACAATTGCTGTTGCTGTTTCCAACTCCATTCCTCCCTAGGACTCCCTGTCAAGTCTGGTAATATGAGCCTACTCTAGCATTAAAGTCACTGAGAATAATAAACTTGTCCTCTTTTGGCACATTGATGATAAGGATCTCTAGATCTTCATAAAAATTTTTTTGACCTCATCAGAGCTTCATCATGGTGAGAGCACAGGCACTAATGATGGTGGCATGGCATGTTCCTGTGAGTGGCAATTGCACTACCTTGAATCTATCATTAGCTCCTTTTGGCAGGCATACCAGCTTACTGACTAGTTTAGTTTTGATTGCAAAACCCATACCAGCTTCACAGAATTTCCCTTTAATGCACCCACTCCCGAAAAATGTGTATCCACATTTGACATATAGTCAACTATCATACTGATGGTGAGTTCTTCAATTTATAAAGGCTATATGCCAAGACCAAAGTGGAGGGGAGTGTTGGTGCATGATTTTCTGTTTGCAGATGGCTGTGCACTCAATTCAGCCTCTGAAGCTGAGATGAAACTTAGAATGGTTCTATTCTCTGCTGCCTATGCCAATTTTGGCCAAATACTCAACATCAAGTAAACACAGGTGCTCCATCAGCCACCACCACACATCTATATGTGGAACCATTGGTTACAACAGATGGAGAAGTTTTGAATGCTGTGAATAAGTTCACTTCCCTTGGCAGTATACTTTCCAGGGATATACACGTTGACCATGAGGTTGATGCACTCAATGCTAGAGCTAGCTCAGTGTTTGGGAGTCTCTGAAAAAAAGTCTGGGAGAGAAGAAGTATTAGACTGATTACCAAACTGAAGGTCTATAGAACCATTGTGCTGACCTCATTGTTACATGACTGTGAAACATGGACAGTCCACCACAGCCATGCCAAAAACCTGAATCACTTTCATTTGAACTGTCTTAGGAGGATTCTGAGGATTACCTGACAGGATAAGGTACCAGACATTGAAGTCCTTGCCTGAGTTGAACTGCCAAGCATTCAAACCATGCTTCAGAGAGCACAACTCCAATGGGCTACCTATGATGTTCAAATGCAAAATGTAAGAAAAAAGACTATTTTAGGGAGAACTTGCATGGGGCAGGAAATCTGGGCAGAAGAAATGATACAAGGATACTCTCAAGGTCTCTCTCAAGAATTTTGGATTTGAATGTGCAACATGGCATATACGGGCACAGGACTGCTCAGCATGGTGTGCCCACATTAGAAAGGGTGCTTTGCTCTACGAGCAAAGCGAATTGAGACAGCACAAAGTAAACATAGGCTGCACAAATTTGGATAGAAATTATCTGTGCCCAATCTGTGGTAGAGCATTTCTGAGCTCATATTGGTCTAATCAGTCAAAATTGGACACACAGAAACTTCATTTCATCGTGGTGATGTCATTTTGGTCCTTTTTGAAAATGAAAGACAACAACCAACCAAGAATTGGAAATTCTTATTTCCAAGAAATTTCACAGTTTCTGAGTGAGCTATTTGACTTCAATGTCATTATTATCTACCGCTTCCATATCCACATAATCACACGTGGCAAATAATATATGATGTCACTGATTTGATTCTCTCAGATGATGAACTTATGCCTATCTATTCCATGTAATTATTATTTCATGTGCACATGCACATGCATATGCATCTAGATAGATACATATATACATGCAAGCACTATAGTTTTTCCACCAGTTTGCGTATCCTAATCTGATTAATAGATATTCTTCCTTTGGATTTTCATGTGTGGGGAGTTAGAACAAATTCACCTGTAAAGAGGTCAAAGCCTTTTGAGTGGTCAAGGCTTCGTTCTAGGTTGTCCTACAATCTTCTACGATTTCATGCAACCAGAAAAATCTGCCTCTTCAAATTATACAATGATAACTCACATTTCTCTAATACTTAAAATACTAAACCTGGTCTCTCAAAAAAAAACCTGTGAGAATGTGTTTTTTTGTTTGTTTGTTTAATTATAATCCTCCAGTTACAGAAGAGAAAATTAAACTTCAGAGAAGATAATTGATTTGTCTATGGTCACAAAACTAGTATGTAAGACAGACTGTGAATCCAGTTTTCCTGACTTCTAGGCCATTACTCTTTGCCAATATATTATACTTCCTATCATAACTCTGCATTTTATCTTGCCCTCCCTTTAATCTAGATACTTTGATAGGCTATAAATTCATTTTAAACTTTGCATCCCCAGGGCCTAGCACAATTTCTTGAATACAGTGGGTGCTTTTGTTCTGGTGTTTTTTGATGGGCATATATTTCGTAATGGATACTTGGGAAACAGAAGAATTTGGAGTCATTTTCTGGTCAAACTAGTGATTTGCCAAGTGTTCTAGGAGCACCATCTTTGCTAAGTTGATGTCTTTAAAAATTCCTGGTTTATACTATGAGGATATTTACTTGCACCCCAATGTAAGATAAGGAACAGGAAGATCTCAAAAAGTACTTTCAAATAAGACTAGCTTAATTTAAACTACATTTACATTTGGTCAGTTTTGGCTTCCCCATCTGCTCAGGAAAACTCTCTGGTCCCTCATGATGTCCATAGATGACACTCTGCTTGGAACCCTCTGTTTCCCCAATAATACACAGACCTATATTATCCCCAATGTCAAGGAGTCAATTCCAATAGAAACACAATATTTCAAGCTGTTGCATGGGATACAAGGCAGTATCCCAACACTGTGGTGGAAAGAGATCCCTCGTGCATTATAGTCCTATGAACATTCCAACTCTGGAACCCCCAAATGTTCCAAAAATAACCTGCCTTATCAAAAGCGAAGCAAGTAACCAGTTGAAAGGAGAAAGGTCAATTTGCATAAGACTTCAACAATCTGTAGGATTATAGGTACTCTTTTTCTCCTTATCTTCTGCATCCCGATATATTTATGATTTCTCTGTCATTTGGCAATTCCCTTTGCTCTTTTCTTCTGCATGGAGAGATATGACTTTCAATGTACACATAATCTTAAGACTATGTTGATCTAGTATGTACCAATTATCTGCTGTTAATATCTGTTCTCACTGCATAATACTTATGCACTTATGTTAGTATGTGACCATGGTTAAGTCTCATTCTTCAATTCTTTGCATGATATAAGGTGCCACATGGAAAGGGCTGTGCTTCAGAGAGGAGAGTTTCCAGAAAAATAAAAAACCCTTAAATTTAACAAAGAATTAAGAGGAAACTCAGTGTCAGGATTTGGATAATGGGTAATTCCAGTAACAGTAAGTATAAAAGTGTTCTTAATTTCTTTATGTTTTTAATTATGTCTTTTGAAACCCCTTTTCATCTAATAGCAAAAAGCAAACAAGAGATGCAATAGATTCAATTTCTAGAACGACATTATGATAAAGTTACAGAAATCTTCTCATGCCTCATAGTCATATAAATAGGACATTGTGATGTTGGATATCAATGATGTCAAACTCACATAAAAATGACATAAAATCATATTTAAAGATGCCTACAGGTCACATATTGGCTTAGAAAATCACTTGGTATCATTATCTATGTTCTCTTGTGTTTTTATTCATTTTGTTAAACTTTTCCCAATTGAATATGTTAATATGGTAGATAAGTTTAGATAGCTTAGATAAGTACTGCAGAAATACAATAAAAAGTCAAAATTCACTTAATACTGCTATGTAACTATGTCACCAAAAAAGTCTCAGATGCATAAAAAAGATAGGCAATGGAAAATGTATAGGGAGAATAAGCAAATCATGACCTATTACTACATAGATTTTAATTCTTCTGTCCTCACAGATAATCTTAGGAGGCATCTTATCATAATGAAAGACATGTACTTGAAGTAAAAAACCAGGAGGAAAATTTACAATTTACTAATCGTGTTCATTATAATTGTTTCGCAAATCACATCTTTCTGTCTGGATTTCAGTATTCCCATCTTTAAAATGAGAGAGTCAAGTTCAAAATCCTCAAACCAACAATGTTGCCCATAAGAACTGACATAAAAATCATTTTTAAGGACATGTATGGATAGAAAAAAATGGACCACTCACATGACAGAAATGAAAGGTCACAGATAACCCAAGTATTGCATGATCATCTATGAAATAATAAGTGAAAAGAAGTCTATCAGTGCATTGGGGAAATTCTGTATCAACAATCTATAGAAGGACTTAAATGAACATAGGGAAAGATAAGAAGACACTGATGGATTTCAAGTTTTTTACTGAAGTATGAAAACAAATCAATGTATTTCAGTGTGTAGAGGTGTCTAGCATAGTAGTAATTTTTTTTTTTTGCAAATAAGAAGTACTCAATACATATTTGTTGAACTTGAGGATTTCATATATCAACATATAACATTACATTTTAGATAATAGTGTATTTTAATTTTCCAAGCAGATCTCATGTAATTCTCAAATAGGTCTCAAAAAGCAAGAGGAAACAACTGAAGTCTCCAACCCAATACTGAAGTATCTCATCAGAGCCTTATTTAGAAATGATACTTTAAGCTTTTAATTTTACAGTTCAGTATTATTCAATTGGTATGTTGTGAGGATTATAACTAACTTTCCATCTTATTGGAAAGAATTCAGAACAAATCCAGTGTCACAGCCAAGTTAAAAATCACTGTTGACTCATCACTAATCTCTGTGTTCAGTGATGGATATTAGACATTTTTAATAGTATAATTGGTGGTATGATTCTGGAAACGTTGGTACACTGGGCAATTCATAACCGCAAAACTCTGCTGGCTAAAAAGATAGAGATCAGGAAAATGTAAGTAACAGTCAGATACAAAGGTCAGTGGCAATCTCACTGGTGAATATTGTTTTCCTTAAAAAACTGACAATTTTAAAATGTAATAAAAATTCTTTATCATAAAATCTTGGAGTTGTGTTGAACAGTAAAGCTTAAGATATGTGAGTGTTCATCTACTTTCTGCCTGTCTAAATCAAGTTGATATTTACATAGCTAGACATAACTCTGCAGGCATGCTGAGTAGATCCATAGTTCAATGCTAGACAATAAGGCAGCTGTTATCCCTAAATAACCTGGTATGTGATTAGACTAGCTTGCTATACTGAAAGTGAGTCTTTCTACACCTGCAAGGCTGATAGTTGCAAACTAGCTTCATCAGACCTCTAGTAGTGAGTCTGAAATAATAAATATTTATAATAAAAAAAACTTTACAAAAACACTCTTCATTTACTTTGTGACAGAGGGTTTGAGATCTTTTTATTGCTTCTTATCAAAGCAGCAGGTTCTTAATACACCCTTATTGAAAAGGAGCAGAAATTTCCTTTTACACATACCAGTTATGTTTTTTTCAGTGCTCTATTATTATTGTAAATAAATATGGCTGGGTAATTTAGACTTTTCATGTAAGAGGACAGCTACTGCCACATTACAGATGTTCTAGTCACAGCTTAAATGGAATGAGAAAATATTTAAGAAATAAATCAGCCTCACTTTCCTTTAAACTGTATTGTCCTAAGGGGACTTTCCAGTACAAGGTATAACATTTTGATGACAGCATTAAAGCAAAGGCACATATCATTTCACATTAGATTTTTATCACCCAACACTAAAACAGAGAAACAAGGTGAATAGTGACAGCTAATCTGATAGTAGTAAAAGAAAACCAAATCAAGTATTTCCATGAGGAAGAAAAAAACAACAAAGCATATTCACTACTCAAGTAGCCAAAGGCAATTTTTTTTATATTGGGTTTATTTGTCACAAATTTTATTTTCATGTTCTAAATAAATCTTGCTTGATTATAGTGGGTAATTCTTTTACTATGGCCTTGAATTCCATTTACCAAGATTTTCTTGTAGCTATGTTCATAAGTGAAGTGGAATTGTGATTTTCATTTATTTTGTCATTATAGAAGAGATCAAAGCATCTTTTACCATTATGTTTTGGGCAATCGGCCACATTTTACTCATAAAATGGGTTGACAAGGTATCGTTCTTTTGTACTTTGAGAGAATTATTTGTTCTTTGAAAATTTGGAGGGAGAAAAAATTTCCTTGAATTTATTATGGTCATATGTCTTTAAAATATTTATGCTTTTTTCCTTTTTTTATTTGCTTAACCTAATCATATTCTATTTTTAAATTAATGTTTTATTTTGCTATTTATTATTTGCATTTAGAATTTGGCATGTACTTATTAATTTCCTCTTAGTTATCAATTTTCTTGTAATATATTTAAGAATAGTATATCTCCAAAAATTAGACTTTATTTATAGTAATTACTTCATAACTTTATTGACTACAGCAGCATAAATAAATGTCTCCCCCTGCCATGTTTGTGTGCATGTGCCCACACAAAAATAAACACAATCAAAATTGAACATTGCAAAATTATAAAGAGAAAGAATGGTAAGAAAGAAATAATTTGAAAAGAAAAACACTATTCCTTCCACTTGCAGATACAGGGGCAGGGTTCCACAATTATTGTATATTACACATAATTTCAAACTTTATAAGATACAAGAAGCTATAAATTCTCTGTGTCACACTCTCAAAGCACAACACAATAAAATTCAAAATAAACAAAAAAATTCAACATGAAGTCATTTTGTCAAAGATGTTGTGTTGGCCCAGATTCTCTTCTTTTCCTCTTCCTTTTTTCATTTCTTATATTGAAAAAGAAAACATCTATGTGTTAACTATGAGATAGCTCAGAGGTGCTATCAGAAATTATGATAATATTAAACAAACATAAAATATTTTAAAATTACAAATAATAAAAATCTATGATAACCTGGCTCTCACCTGTCCTTATAGCCTTATTTCATACAGCTTCTCTTCATGAACACTATGGACAGGCTAAGACTACTACTATTTATTGTCTAACATGGCATTCTATGCCCTATCTCTAGGTTTTTGCAGATGCCATTCTCCCTGCATGAAATACCCTCTAAACTCTACTTTTACAATTTTAATTTCCTTCAAAGCACACTCAAGAGCCTCCTGCATCTCTGATTTCCCCATTTGCTACTATTCTCTCACTTCTCAGTTTACTTTACATTATGCTTACTAGGAGAGATATCCAAGTCTTCCTCGCTACAGGAGAAGAAAGGCTCCTTGAGACCCTGACCTTGGTTTTTACTTTGCAACCCCTGGGCCAACACAGCACCTTTCACATGATGACTTCTTGTGAATTTTTTGTTTATTTTGAATTTTATTATGCTGTACTTTGAGAGTGTGATATATAGATTTTTTTTAATCTAGCAAATGTATCTTTGTACAAATGACAAATTTACGCTAATGATCTATATACATTTAAAAAAGGGAATTTTGTTTCTTAATCATCAATCACTTCATGGCAGTTAGTTCTTTTGTATTTAATTGTATAGCTTTATAACTTCATTTTTTACTCTTTATCTGCTTGACCTGATGTTTGAATGTATAGAAACCAAACCATAATTGCATCTCCATTTCCTTTTGAATTCCTAACAACATTCTCTTCTATGTTTTATTCACAAAAGATTATCCTTTTTGATAGCCCAGATACTATACAAGGCTATAGAGATGTAATTTATTACTGCTATCCTCTTTTATTGCTGTTACTCTTTGCTGTCTCTGTTCATTTATATGATTTATCTAGTATTTTTAAGTCATTTTCTTTTAAAGTAGACCTTCCTGATGCACAGCTATCCAATATGTGTTTATCAAGCACTTACAATGTGCCAGACACTGCTTGGTGCTTGGGGTATAGAGGACAATCTGCCTTCAAGGAGCTTACTTTCTACTAAGAAGTTATCTAATCTACCCTTTTTCTAACTATTTTAAAATATCAACATGTTTTAACATACCTTTTTATTAATTATTAAGTCATCTTTCAAATACCATGGGAAATATGGAGATTTATTTAGAAGGAGGAGTGTACATGTTGCTTCTTCCTTCTTCAGTTCCTACTGCCACCTCTACCTATTTTTCTACTGTGGTAATCGGAGAAATTTTAAGAAACTATATTTTTTTATTTAACAAATTTTAAAATATGTTTTCTAATTTACTTATTGATGTTATTTTATAACATTCACTTTCATTTTCCTTGATGTTTTAATTTTTTATCTCTTATGAATGGCTTTATCTGCCTCTTATGGTGCTTTATTGATAAACAATTTCAGGTCCTTGAAGTCTTGAAATATTGTTGTGCTTTCAAAGGGGAAAGAGTGCTTAGCCTACTGTACTGTACTTGGGGGAGTGAACGCTTTTCTATTAACTTTGTGGAAATTTCCCTCAACCTCCTATCTTTTCCAAAGTCAGAAAGGTCAAGGTCTGAAAGTATCTGTAAATGTTATTTCTCCTTTTTTATTGCGCATTTGTAAAATCCTGTCTTTAAACTTCAAAGTCTTACAAGTAGGTCTCCCGTGTATTTTTCTTAAAGAATTTCTTTTGAATAGTATTCTTGGCCCTTTTACTTTACAAAGCATGCTGAGATTACCCTTCAGTTCAGGATTATTTTCTTTCTCTAACTATAGTTTCCCCACTGTTGGGTTTTTTAAATTGTTCTATGCTGCTATATTATTCATGGCTCATTCTGATCTATTGATAGACTTCCTAAAAGTTTCCTTCATTGCTATCTTTCTCACAATTTGGGTTTGCCATCTTATTGTTACTCCTGACCTCATTAGTTTTTTGTCCTATTACATTAATGTTTCTCTTTCCATAGATGTTTTCATTACAAGATCTGAAGCTTAGTCTTATTTGTTTAAGGACTGTAGCTCACCCAGTTTGCAGTTGTTATTACTTTTAAAGGAAAAAGCTATTAAAGTATAATGGAATCCATTTCCTTTCCAAGATCAATGGCAGAGTTGATTTAATTATAGTTTAAGAACTGTGAAAGAGGATAAGGCAAAGCTTATTGAAAAGATCTTTGGGAAACGACATGAATCAAGGATAGAATAGGATGTAGATGATAGAGGGAGTGGGCAATAAACAATAAAAACAGTAGAATCATAGGGCAGGAGTTCCCTTAAAACAAAATCTCCTTTATAGTAGTGTCTCAATTAGTGTGAATAAGTAATTCCCTTAAAACAGATGCCTTTTTATTTTAATTTGGGCTGCCTATTTCTATAGGATTGGAAACAACATTATTTTCTATTATTAGAATTTCTAATAGTACAATACTACAAATCCAAGTACAATACAATAATACAAATACATGCATCCACTTTAAGGGTTTCACTACTCATAGTAATCTGGGATGAGCTATAGCTAATATAAATTCCTCTTCTCTGACAATTCCTCATTTATCTTATCTAAAGCAAATAGTATTGATAATGGATAATCCTATCAGTGAGCTAAATTATTAACTCACTGAAGTAATAAAGGATGTCATTCTGCTATTAACTTATGTATAGGGGCAAATAATTTTCTCTGAGTTTCCAACTCTCTAGTCCAAGGGGGATAACATTATGCTTTCATTTCATAATTAGTATTCAAAGAAGTTGATGACTGAATTAACACGAGATAGCATTGTATGACTAGCTGAATGTGAGACATAGACATTGTCAACACACATAAATCAGTGTTTCTTCTCTAAAACTTCAGTACTTCTACGATCTTATTGGGGTGACCACTTCCTACAAATGAGGTAAAATGCCATCTACCCTTGTCTTCTTATCATAGATGACTCTTGTCTTTGCCCTCCAATAAAACCTTAACAAAGAGAGAAGATCTTATATATAGGGCTGGAATGAATCTCCTTCAAGTCCAAGCCATCATTTAGCAAATGAGAAAACCGAGTCACACAATATAAAGTGACTTGTCTAGTGTCATACGGATGATAAGTGCCTGAGAGGGGACTGAAATTCAAGTCTTCTTGAGTCCAAATCCAGATCTCTGTTATATTATGTTCTCTGCTCAGTGTGCTTAGGCCCTTACTTTTAGTTTCCTAATATCATGTTATTATCAATGCAGCATGTA
The DNA here is from genome assembly GCA_028658325.1 of Potorous gilbertii. NCBI lineage: Eukaryota > Metazoa > Chordata > Mammalia > Diprotodontia > Potoroidae > Potorous > Potorous gilbertii. The sequence goes on along the minus strand of CM053771.1, from coordinate 221,499,130 downwards.
AAATGTCAAACTAGTTGGACTATTTGAGCTAAACTGACCCCTTAATTACTGACCAAAAAGCTACTAACAGGTATTTTAATGTATGTTTGGGAATGTTTTCCCATTGTTTATTATTTCCAAATTTTTCATGCACAGTTTGTATTTTATCTCTCTAGTTGAATTATGCATTTCTTGAGAGCAAGAATGACCTTTTGCCTTTATTTGTATCTCCAGCACTTAGAATAGTGCCTGACACAGAAAATGCTTAATAAATATTTATTTAACAATTGACTGACTGAAAATTGACGAAACGGTTGTGTGTAAGTACATGGATTAAGTTTTTTTTAATTCCCCAAAAATAAGGATTGTAAAACTCAAATAAAACCAGTAAAGGGAAGATTGGGAAATGAAATGAGAATTTTGTCTTTTGTTTTTTCACTGCATGCCCTATTCACTGATCCTTTTCTATTTTGTTAATGTAAAATTTTGGAGAAATAAAATTTCCCCTAAGAACTTCTTTGACTATATCCCATGAATTTTGTCTCATTGTTGTCATTTTTTTAAATGAAATTATTGGTTGTTTCTAAGATTTGTTCTTGGCCTTATATGCTTTTGGCTACATATTCGGTAAATATCATCTACCCAAGTAATGGTAACAAAATTGAAATGAAGAGATTGTGTGAAGAGAAAGAAAGAGAGATAGGTAACGACTGTGAAAGGATATTGTGTGCGCTGTTAGGTAGTCTGGCCACATCTTTTAGTAATTATGTGTGATGGCTAAAGTGGCTCCTTATAAAATAAATGCATGGCCATCATTCGTAGGACACTGTAAGAAAGTGTGGTTCGTTTTTAAAGGTATGAGAAAATGGGGAGCAACCGTAAAAGTATGATAATGTGCTATTAATGAAGTGATAAAAATGAACTAAACGGACTTCAGGTGATGAAAGAATATCAAGCTTTTAGGATCCTAATCATTATATATAGCTGTTATTTTCCTTTTGGATGATAAATTTCCATTATCATAACCCCTTGAATGCAATATATAACACAATATTAAAACTGTTGTCCAGCTACCATAATGCCTCATGTATGATGAGAACTTAAACAAATAAGTATGAATGGACTGATGAATAAAAATAGTGCACTAATGTAGTCATGAAATTAGTTCTGGGGAATTCTAGAGATAGTTAAGTCAAAATATATCAAGAAACATTTCAAAAACCAATTGATGGTCAATAAATAAAGACATTACATATTTTTCATGTTAAGATCTTGTTATCTCAATGGTACGAGGGTGTTTGAGTCAACATACATGATTTTAGAAGGATTTCCATTAATTTTACCAACAAGAAAAAGAAAACCATAAACAGATAGGTTTCTGTAACAAAGGAGAACGTAAATCTTTTAAATTCAGCAATTTATTTAATGCCCAGCTGAAGTGCAATCTTTAAGACTCTCTATGCACTAATGGCTAACAGTACCTTTTATCATTTTTTTATATTGCCTCTTGGAGGAAAAGAGGTAGCCAAGAGATTTGATGAAGTAAAAAAAATAGAAAGTATATAGAGGATAGTACAGATTGACAAACATATGGCTTATGGACATCTTTATATTATAAGTATGAGTGAAATATTTTTCCCTATGGTTAAAAGTAGGTTTAAAAAAAAAGAAAAAAACTCACCCATCTGTGAACAATTACTTGTTATCTGAGGAAGTTTTATCTATGAGGCAGCTTTCATTGCTGTCTTTGTATTATACTTTTATGCATAGTTCTCTTCAGCTAATATTTTCAGAAAATCTAGAGCTTTCTTCCAAAATATGTGATGAAATATTACTGTTAGTATTATTCACATTAATCTTTCTCTCTGGACTAACAGTTAAGAAGACCCAAGTTCAAATCTTGCTCCAGACACCAGCTATATGACCTTAGGAAAGACATTTAACCTCTCAATCTGTTTCCTCTGTTGAATAATGGAGATGACAATAGTACCTATCTTACAGGGTCTGTGTGAAAATCAAATTCATATTTAATATATACATATATGTATGTACATATACATTCATACATATATATTCACATGTGAATATTTTATACATAAACATATATGTGTATATATGCTTTCATCTGTCACTTTTACACATGAAAGTGAAAGAAGCAAAATATATATGTTGATATATCTGTGTATATATGTAGGCAGGTATATATGTATATATGAGTGTGTCTATAATATGAAACTGCAAGTACTATATAATTGCTAGCTAACATTATTGATTTTATTTTGAGGACTAGAAGTACAGATTAAGAAGAATGATTTGTCTCTTTATTCATTTAAGTCCAGTCCAATTTTTACTAGATATGAATATATCTCTATAGTCTTCACACACTTAAAATGACCATTAATTTTTATTGTTAGGTTAATCTGGAAACTATCAAAAAAGAAGACATCTAAGATAGTAAAGAGCCTCAGTTCTCTAGCATATGAAAATTTACTAAAGAAGTTGAAAACTTATAGCTATTTTTTTAAATATCTGAAGTTATAGTGATGACTCTGGCCCCACTTTTTCAGAATAAGACCAGCTACATGACCCGCTCAGAGTTACGGCAGTATCTTCTAGGTGACAGGGTGACTTTCTCTAATCTCTTCAACACAAGTTCCCATTCCACTACCACTCTACCTAATCTTTAGGCTGTTAGTACATAGTGGTCCAGTAACATTTACCTAATTAACATTAGCTTTGGAAAATAAGATTTACTTTGAAGATACAGGAACCAGAGAAGTTTCTTACATTTTTACCCAATATTTGCATATACATACTCCCTTACATCATCCTGGGCTGAAGGGAGATTGAATTTATACTCTTAATAGAGTTTTTCACTTCAAAATACATCACAGCTTCTACATAAATCTAGGTTTCATTTATTGCTTGGCTGGGTCCTGATGGTCTTTCCAAAAGGTTTAAATTCTGAACTTGCTCAACACAAAATCTATCCTATGCTCAACTTCTGGACATCTTGATGGCTTGTCCTCCTCACATAAACATACTGGGGACATAAGCAACATTAGTGTTATGCCTTTATGGGTCACATACTGTCATCCTTGTTAGGAATGTAAAGGTCTGAGGTCTCTTTGCCCCCTGAAAGCGTAATCCTTGACTCTTCTCTTAAACACTCTAGGCAGAAATAAACAAACACAGAGCCTGATCATGTTCTGAGATCCACACCTTTGAATGTATCACAATTTCAACTCCACAACCAACCAAAAATCTTCCTTCTACATGGTTAGAAGTATTAGCCCCAGTTACAGAATCTCTGCACAAGTTCCAAAGTACATGTAGGTATTATATTGATTGAACTCTGCATACACTCAAAAGCAATTATGCTCATTGGTTGTAGTACAGATGTATTAGACTGTTTAAGTTTGCCCCTAAATGGCAGAACCAGGAGCAAAGGATGAAAGGTGCAAAACAGAGAATTACATTTGATGTTGGGGAAAATTCCTTAATATTTAGAAGTATTTTAATCTAATGGACTTCCTTATGAAGTAGTGAGTGTTTTTCATTAGATATCATCAAGAACAGGGTGGATGGCCGCTTCTCAGCTATATTTTTAGTGCATAGGTTGAAAGAGATGGCAGTTGAAGTTCCTTCCAACTCTACAACTTTTGATTTCTATGATTCTTTCTCAGTGTTTGTAAAACTTATTTGCGTCAGAGGTTTTTAGAGTTACTGGGCATATGGTTAACATGTTGATTTTATTTCTTTTCTTTGCAGAGGGAGTATAATTTTAACTTTGCAAAATATAAGCAATAAGAATGTTATTTTTCTAAAATATATTTTCATTTCCTTCACCTTTTTATATATACAGCTATATGGCATTTGCAAAAAGATTTTTAAAAAAATTTTTGAAATATGTAATTAATGTATTTTTACAACTAACAAAAGATCTTATATAGCTTATGAATGGCCTTATTTCAAGGTTACTTACAAAATAATCTAATTTTTAAATATGCACAATTTGCCAGTTAGTAAACTTTTCCTTGATAAGCAATCTTATATTGAGGTCACCCAGTCTCCTAGCATTCTTTGGAATTTTGACCAAAACCAGGCTACCTTAGTGTGCAGCATCAAATTCAGATTTATCTAAATATGTCAGAACATGTACTTATAGATAATGTTGAACAATACAGAATAAGGAAATCAAATTTTATCTCTATATTTCTAAATCAAATCATACTGGTGTGAATACAATCTGGATGCAGCCCATTTCTATGCAAAACAAAGTGGCTCTTCATTAGATTATAATTATTTTTGAGGGAAAGGCATAAACTTTCTAGATACCAACTTCTGTTGAATCTTCTGGATACCTTTTGAATCTACCCTTTCCTTCCCATTCCCATCTAGTTTGTGAACAAGTGCTGCTTCAGATTGGGAAATTCAGAAATTTTGCTTTTTGTTTCTGTCATGTTTATATTAAAAAAAAAATTACTGCACGTCATCCTGGTCCTGTTTGATTGCTTCCCCAAGTCATCAAAGATTGGTCTTCAAAAGTTTTATCCAGCATCAATGTGAAGGATAGGTAGTTGTGGATGGAGAGAGGAAGGTTATTATGTAATCAAAGTACCAGGTGAAGGGAACCTTAATTGATTCACAATGATGGGAATGGGAAGGAAAGGACAGATTCAGAAGACATCTGGAAGGGTATGCTGAGAGATGTTTAACAGGCACTGGTGGGGGAAAATATACACACATCTCATTTTTAAATTTAACATGCATTATTAATGCTTTCTCTATCACTTTCTTAAATCTAGATAATCATCAAAACAATCAAGAGATAAGTAATATTTGCTGATTTCCATGGCAGAAATGCTTACGCTGAAATATTAACAATAACTCAAGAAATGCTTTGACCTAGCTCTAACGCTTTGCTGAATAAGTTCCTTTAAATTCTTATAAAGGGAAGAATGTGATGAGTGCATATACCACTTCTGACACTCCATTTTGTACAAGGGACACCTGAAAAGTTGCCATATGTTTTAGTTTTCTGTGAGTCTGTATCCATTCAAAATCATAATTGATGAAACTCTATTGACCTGAGGAGAAAAGGGAGAAAATTCATTCAGAGCAGTCACTTAATGAAATAGTCTAGTGGGAAAGGAAACAATGAAACACTTCCCCTATAAACCTAGGGAATATTTTTTCTATAATTACACAGCCCAGACAGAGACTAGATGGCAGAATTGCAGAAACAATACTTCTTGATCCCCTTACTGACCCTTTCAAAAACCTCTCCTCCAAATTTGTCAACCGGACTGGAATTGGTCCCTAACCTGTGAGTGGCTGGACTGGAGTCAAACAAAATAGGCCAAAGATAGGAGAGTCAGTAATCAAAATGAAGTTTAATTTAAAAGTGAGGAAAATGGTTTGCAAGAAAGGATAGATGCCAGAGTCCCACCCTTAGTGATTAGGGGCTAGGCAGAGACAGTGTGGGGAGATTTTTATTGCCTTGACAAAAATGGTTAACAGTAACAATGTGACAAGTTTGATTCATAGCAGGATTTCATGAGCAGAAAGTGGGTATTAGAGATGCCTGTCCAAATTCAGAGACCACCTGATGCTGATGTGAAACAATTCTGAGATTTTGCTTCAGCTGAGATCATCCAAAGGTTGAGTACAAAAGAATGTTGTTATGTCAAACTCAGGGCACAGCTTGCTTGCTGGTCCTTAGCTCTGGAAAACAGGTTGTCTCCTAATGTATTGATATTTCCCCCTTTTGCCGGAAAGGAGGTACTCTGAAAGAACTCCTACCCTTATAGCCAATAAAGGAGAGGCAGGTAAAAGTCAAAAAGCCATGAGAGGCAAGTTAGGACAGGATGAGATGTTGCCCAGGAAGTTAGTCCCTTGAGGGGACCTATCAAGAAAGCATGTCCCAGGTATCATTGCAAGTCATTGTTTGCATATAAGCATGAAAAGGGTTGGGGTGAGGGATAAGAATGTTGAAGGAGAAAATGCCAACATATGCTTGAATCAGTATGTTGGTGGTTGGGCACATAACAAAAGGGAAGAGAAAAAAAAAACTAGAACAGCAGTACTTGACCCTCCTCCTGAATCTTGGGACAGCGGTCTCATCTGAATGTCAGCTGCTTCTGGGTCCATACTAGACAAACCTTGAGGGGTCCATAACTGAGTACAAAGGGTAATAAAATTGTTTAAGATGCAAAAATAGGTACCAATTGAGAATTTTGTAACTGACTACTCTGTTCTGTGTCACAGATCCAGGGCAGATTGAAGAGGTGACCTGTACCCAGGGGTGGTACTCTAAGATGAGGAGTAATTTCAAAATAAGTGGTGTACATTGAGACGATCAAGTTGAGAAGCAAGATGCAGCAGTGGGTCTCAAACTGCAGAGGCAGAGCAGGCCCTCAACTGAAGTCTATAGGTAAATAACCTAGGCAAGAATCTCAAACCAAAGGGAAGTCTATAATTCTGCCTCTCTCAACAAGTGCAATCTTCCAATTGACTGATCATGACTGAGTATTTTGCACCAAGTGTGATGAGTTCAAGTATGCTACTATAAAAGCTTTAGATTCTTGATACTACAATAAAAGATAGTAGGGCACCCCCTTTGTATTGGAGAAAGAGGTACCACTTTGGCTAAGCATATGTGTTCAGGGAATCAAGTACTTCTTAATATTTTTCTCCTCCATTTGTCTTTCATATCACCTATTTTTTTATACGAGATGCATTATATTTTCTCCTATTTTTCAGTCTTTTGACATTAATTTTTTTTTAATATTTCTTATTACACAGAGTTGTTTTCCTTCTATTAAGCCCTTTCTAACTTTCGAAGATTTCATTGCTTTGTCAAGGTTTTATACTACCTGTGCCAAGCTGTTAATCCCCTTTCCAATTCTTTCTTCTTTGATTCTTTTTCCTTTTCCATTATTTTCCTCTAGCACTTTCATTTTTTTAAATTAAAAATTAACTCCTTTGCACTCTTGATTCATTTGTTCTAGGAATTCTAATTGAATGTGTGCTCAAGCTATTTATTTTTTAGATTGTACATGTAGATGCTGTGGAGCACTCATCTGGATTTGTGCCTTCAGCATTCCTATCAACATAATAGATATTTTGGGGCAGGATTAGTATTACTATCTTACAGTGGTATGCTTGAACTCATCACAATAGGTAAAAAATACTCATCTTATTTTCTCTTCATAAAAAAGAAAGGCATCTGCCAATTCCCAGAGTCTTGGTTGTGACTGACTTTTCTCTAAAGTAGAGTTTCATTCCCAAGTTCTCTTAGAATATAACAGTAATCTGTGATCAAAGTACTAACTAGAGATGTTTAATCATTCTTTGAATGTTTGCTCATTCCCTCAATATGCAGTCACTTATATCCCAAATTTCTGTCTGGCAAGGTTAGAAAGTCTTTGTAACATTCACTTAATTCCATATGGGGATCCTTTATACCCATACTCATTCCAGGAGATGGATAAAATAAAAAAAACCTCCCCAGACTTTATATGGATGAGATATGTTGACTTTCCCTGACAGTGAAGTTCTCAGTGAAAGAAGTGGAGGAGAAAATCTATAGCTGAAACAGTGAAGACACTGTCTTCCATTTTGGTAACTTGTTCTAAATTCTTGTCTTTATTATGTCCAATGACTCCTACAACAATCTACCCAAACCTGAGGAAATAGATTGGAATATAATGGCTCCTCTTCCTGAATAGCCATTGTCATATTTCCCAACCATTGACTGTTTTCAAATTTGGGAGATGGGGTGAGAATGACAGATAGTGGAAATAGAAAGACAGAGGGGAGAGAAGGAAAGGAGAAGAAAAAGAGAAGACATTTGGAGGAAAGAAAGAAGGAAAAAGGAAGACTGGAGGGACATCTCTTGTCTCTCCTCTCACCTGACCTCATCCACCTAAATAACTTTTTGAGTAGGTATCCCATTATTTCAGAGCTTACCTGTGCTATATCGTAATTACTAAATGATATTATATCTAACTTATTCTCTAGCTTTAATATTTTATGGTTGCTGCTATTTCTTATAATAACATTATTAATAATAACCACTCTAATGGTTGTCTTGCATCACAGTGCTTGTCGCATAGTAGGTATTTTATAAATGCTGGTTGGCTTTACTTATATGAACTTCCAAAACATTGTCTCTTTAGTTCACACATTTTTAGTAATTCAATATATCTTATACAATGATAGTTTGAAGTATAAACTTTTGGTTTACAACTGCTAACATAGTTTCATGAATTCTTACGCAGACATCATTTTCAAAGCATTAATAAACGTTATAAATGTTGCCCCTAATAACCCTATTAAGGACAGAATTTTAAACAGTCTTCATCCTGAACAACTGTTTCTGAGACAGGCAGCTGTACCATGGATGTGCTCTGAATTCTTATCTAGTAATTAGTGCCAACAAATATCTCTAAATAAAAAAATTCCTTTCATCTAAACAACCCATCAAAAATTGACTGTCATTAGATGAAAGAAAATTAAACCATCACATTAAAAACAGAAGAATGGATATTGCAGTTTGGATGTTGTTTTTCCTGAATAAAGGCAGCTCATGAATTTTACTGTATTACCAATATGTTTCCTACAATTTTTTTTACAGTAACTCTCAGTTGGTCATTTCCATTAGCAACAGAGACTCAAAAAGCAATTGAAATAAAATCAGATAACCTTAACTATACTTGGGAGTGAAAAAAGGACTCCAGTTCTATTTGAATGGTTCAATTTCAATTAAATTGAAAAAAAAACAGAATTAAGTATCTCACCATTTACAGTACTTGACTGAATACAATTTGTACAACCTAGACTAACACCCCATTAGCAATATTGGATGTATGAAGTCAGAGTAGTTAAATCACTGTGAATTTTATCAGTCTACATCCTATGAGAGCATGCATTCCCATAGCTATTAAAGGCTTTGATGGAATTTTAAACAATTAGGAACATCTAAATAGTGTATGTATGGGAGAGCTTTCTACATCTAATAGATGTTAAAAATAGGTTAAAAGACATACTCTGTCATGTTATTATTTTTCTTCTAACATGGCAGACACATTTCTTGGCTCATTAACATTTTTGTCAATTACGCCCACTTTTAGCCATTAGCCTTTGATTCATTGGAAGAATCCTGAAGGTGCTTTCATTAATCTAAAGGACTGAAAATTCCCCTAATTGTGGTTTACTCCCACTCCTTCCCACTTTTCCTATTTCCCTTCCCCAAAAGAGAATGCAGATTCCATTAAGACTAAGTGATTCCCAAGTTGACAACAGGAAATTCATTCCTCATTACTGAAGCTGCATTTCCCCCTAGAAGACTGAAGATAATGGAATGATTATGTGAAGGAAGTGAGCTATCAGAATAACCTCCCGGTTATCTAATTACACACTATCAGTTTCTTCCACTTCTGCACACAAAATAAAATACTAACTCTAATCTCACCAATATTGTAAAATGATTAATCAAACAATATTTTAAAGAATACAAACCTGTTCATTTCGTTCATTTGTCCAACTAGTACAATTATGAATTAATTTAATATTTTTATTTATTTGGTGTATATTTTGTGTATATTCGTATATGTACATGCCTACTCCCAGTAGAATGTAAGTTCCTAGAGGCCAGGGACTGCTTCATTTATGTATTTATATCCTTAGTGCCTAGCACAGTGCTTGACATATTGATTGGAGCTCAAAAAATCCTTGTGGATTAATTGACCTTTGAATGGTTATTGAACATTGAGGCAGCTGGTGGAAGAGTGGATAGAATCCTAGGCCTAGCACCAGAAAGAGCTGGGTTCAAATCTGGCCTCATACCCTTCCTAGCTGTATGACCTTGAGCAAGTCACTTAATTTCTGTTGGCCTCAGTTCCTGCTACTGTAAATGAAAATAATAATATCACTGATCTCCCAGGTTAATTGTGAGGATCAAATGAGATAATATTTGTAAAACTGCTTAGCATGGTGTCTGGCACATGATAGGAGATATACTTTCTTGATACTTGAAGTAACCAGTACAATGTCATCTACAAACAGGAATATCAGAATGAAAGTCCTCACTATTGGGAATCACTTTTTAACTTAGACTCTGATAGATCTCCTCTATGAGAATGATGGAAATTTTTTATGATTGTGCATCCTCTGTTGTCTGCCTCTTCTGAAGTTTGAGTAAAGAGCTACTGAATGTCATTATTTCTCTTATATCTTTCAAGGAATCTTGACTGATTTTGATATATCATTACAAGACACTTCATTGGAAAAAATGTTAAGGAAGCATTTTGTCTTTGAAAATCATAAAATCAACAAATAATGAACACATTATGTTATGTTGTAGTAACTTCCCCTTTTTGAATCAATTGTGAAATAGAACAGATATTGTCCATTGCAGAATATCCAATTTTATGATGGTAAGCATGTGGTACAATATATAATACCATTCATCAAAGCCTGCCTGGTTCCTCCTAATACCCTAAATACTCGAAGTATGGATGGATTATTTTCATAATTATTATCCCCATGAAAACTTTTGTATATAAGAAAGAGAATATAGGGAATAGTTTATACTTTGTTGGTCACTTTTTTCCTACTTTAATAAAGTCAGATTTTACTTCAAACCTTTGGTAACTTCCTCTATTTTAAATACCTTAGAAATAAATTCCCCAAATGCCCTCACAATTATATGCCTCATATCCAGATGCCCTCTTATACTCAGTCCTCTCCAGTTGCTTTTTCTTGTCTTTGTTCTCTTTGACCCCCTTTCTGCCTCTTCCATCCAAGTGGAGTAGCTCTTTTCCTATTTTTGTGTGTACTATTCTGTTTCTTTCTTCTTTAAATGGCTTTGGGATGACTTTGCCTGCTTGGACCTTTTCACAAGCTTTCTTTACTCTACTTTTACCCTCCATGGCATTTACCTGCTTAAGGAGGTTAATTTGTCTATAAATGTCTCATATCTTTTCTTTGTAACACATTGTAAATTAGTTTATAAAACCATTATTGCCTTTGGCTTCCAAATATGTCAAATGCGTGACCAATAACATCTTTAAGAGTCATTTTACTTGTTTTTTCCTTACTCTGGTAATTGATTTATGATTTTTAAGCTTCTGTAAAAACAGAATGGTGTTAGTTATTGTTACTTTCAATTGTCCTTTCCTCTTTATTGATTATTGACTTAAAGAGACATGAGGTATTCAGGAACAAGTAGGTTCTTTGGTATGAAGGCTTGCCAAACCCTTTCCAGAGTTCATCCATCTTTGATGTCTACCTTCACCCAACTCTCACATGTGGCTCCAAGAAGTTGTAGCCACACCCTGGTAAACTATCTCTGCTGATGGGCTAAACCCATTAGATGGCAACCAAAATGCTTCAGATCTCTTGGTGAGTTAGAGGGATGCCTATGCTAAGCATGTGATGACTTCCTCCAGTGGAATAATAAGAAGAAAACAATTTGTTCTAATAGCCATGAAGGAAGCTAAAGTTGCCAAGGTTATCCAAAACATGCCAGATCTTTGCAAGTAGTACCGAATTTTGTCCAGCCACTGGATTTCGATGATTCAGTAAGAGAGAATAAGGATGACAACTTTGCACAACTCTGTCTCATTCATACATAAGTCAATGCCTATGATGTCACTAGTCCCCTTTGAAATGAAAGTATGAACAACAACTTAATAGTTCTTTCAATTATATGGTATAACTTGTATAACTATTGGTGCTTTGTCGAAATTTTTATTTTTTTTACTGTTTATTTATTTGTTTGTTTGTTTGTTTGTTTTTGGTGTGTCACAATTGCTACCATATAACCTAGATATTTTTCTTTCCCTTCCTCTTCCTCCCTCCCCACCATCGCCCCCCCTCCTTCTCTAAGACTGCACACAATTTTATATATGTTCTACAAGTATATTTCTATTAAATACATTTTCACCACAGTCAGATTGTAGAGAAGAATTAAAATGAATGGAAGAAATCATGTAACAAACTAAACCATGATACAAAAGAAAATGAACTGCTACAATCTGCAATTGCATTCCATAGTTCTTTCTCTGGATGTAGAAGGCATTTTGCCTCAAAAGACTATTTGGAATTTTTTTAAGTCCTTGCATTGCAATGAAGTACTAATTCTACCAGAAAAAAATCTCCCGCATTGTGGTTGTTGCTCAGTACAAAAATATCCTGGTTCTGCTCTTTTCACACAGCATCAGAACATATAAGACTTTCCAGGCCTCAATGAAGTCTTCTTGTTCACCATTTCTTATAACACAATAGTATTCCATTACATTTATATACCACAATATATTCAGCCATTCCCCAATTGATGATCCCCTTGATTTGGCCAATACAAAGAGAGCTGCTATAAATAATTTTGTACATGCAGGACCCTTTCCCATTTTTATGATCTTTTGGGAATACAGTTCTAGAAGCTGTATTGCTGGGTCAAAGAGTATACACATTTTTGTAGCCCTTTGGACATAGTGCCAAACTGCTTTCCAGGATGGTTGGATCAGCTCACAGCTCCACCAACAGTGAATTAATTGTTCCAACTCTCCCACATCTTCCCCAACATTTATCGTCATCCTGTTCTGGGTGATGTGGTATCTCAGAATTCTTTTGATTTGCTTCTCTCTAATCAATAGTGATTTAGAGGATTTTTTCATATGATTATACATATCTTTAATTTCTTCCTCTGAAAACTGCCTATTCATATCCTTTGACGATTTATCAATTGAGGAATGACTTGTATTCTTGTGCACTTGACTCAGTTCTCTATATATTTTAGAAATGAGGTCTTTATCATGGATACTAGTTGCAAAAAGTCTTTGCCAGTTATCTGCTTCCCTCTTAATCTTGGTTGCATTGGATTTGGTTGTGCAAAAACTTTTCAGTCTAATATAATCAAAATTACCCATTTTGTACTTCATAATGCTTTCTATCTCTTCTTTAGCCTATATTTATCTTGTCTCCATAAATCTGATAAATACACTATTCATGAACCAATTTGGACTTTATTCTTTCATACGGTATCAGGCATTGGTCTATGACTTTGGTCCAGTTTTTCCAGCATTTTTTTTTGTTGAACAGTGAGTTCTTATCCCAGAAGCTGGGATCCTTGGGTTTATCAAACAGTATAATGCTATATTCACTTCCTACTGTGTCTTGAGTACCTAGCATGTTCCACTTGTCTACCCTTCTGTTCCTTAGCCAGTACCAAGTGGTTTTGATAATTACAGCTTTGTAATAAATTTGAGACCTGGTAGAGCTAGGCCCACCTTTCCTGGCATTTCTTTTCATTAGTTCCCTTGCTATTCCCGACCTTTTGTTCTTTCAGATGAATTTTGATATTATTATTTGCAGCTCTAGAAAATAATTATCTGATCATTGGTATGGCACTAAATAAGGGAATTAATTTAGATAGCATTGTCATTTTTATTATATTGATTTGACCTACCCACAAACAACTTTTTCCACTTACTTAGATATGACTTTATTTATGTGAAAAGGGTATTGTAATTGTGTTCATGTAGTCCTTGGATTTGTTTTGTCAAGTAGACTCCAAAATATTTGATATTGTCTACTCTAACTTTAAATGGGATTTCTCTATCTCTAGCTGTTGACTTTGTTAGTAACATATAGAAACGCAGAATATTTGTGTGGGTTTATTTTGTAACCTGCAACTAAGCCAAAGTTATTTATTATTTCAAGTAGCTTTTTACTTGAATATCTAGGATTCTCGGAGTATATCATCATATCATCTGCAAATAGTGTTAACTTAGTTTCTTCCTTGCCTATTCTAATTCCTTCAATTTCTTTATCTTCCCTAATTGCTACAGCTAAAATTTCTAGTACCATATTTAATAATAGTGGTAATAATCGACATCCTTATTTCACCCCTGATGTAATTGGAATTCCATCTAGGTTATCACCATTGCATATAACGTTTGCTGAAGGTTTTAGGTAGATGCTGCTTATTATTTTATGGAAAGTTCCCTTTATTCCTATGCTCTCCAATATTTTTAATATGAGTGGATGTTGTATTTTGTCAAAAGCTTTTTCTGCATCTATTGAGATAATCATGTGGTTTCTGTTAGGTTTGTTGCTGATATGATCAATAATGCTAATATTTTTCCTAATATTCAACCAGCCCTGCATTCCTGGTATGAGTCCTATTGGTCATAATGTATTATACTCATAATAAGTTACTGTATTCTTTTTGCTAAAATCTTATTTAAAACTTTTGCATCTATATTCACTATAGAAATTGGTCCATAATTTTCATTCTCTGTTTTGTCTCTTCCTGGTTTAGGTATCAAAACTATATATGTATCATAAAAAGAATTTGGGAGGACTCCTTCTTCCCCAGTTTTCCCAAATAGGCTGTATGGTATTGAAATAAACTGTTTTTTAAATGTTTGATAGAATTCACTTGTAAATCCATCCAATCCTAGTGATTTTTTCTTAAGGAGTTCATTGATGGCCTTTTGAATTTTTTTTTCTGAGATGGGGTTGTTTAAGTATTCAAAATTCCTCCTCTATTAATCTGGGAAATTTATATTTTATTTAAATAATCATCCATATCATGTAGGTTGTTGAATTTATGGGTATAAATTTGAGCAAAGTAATTTCTAATTATTGTTTTAATTTCTCCTCATAGGAGATGAGTCTACCCTCTTTCATTTTTGATATGGGTAATTTAGTTTTCTTCTTTCTTTTTTTAATCAAATTGAACAATGATTTATCAATTTTATTGGTTGTTTCATAAAACCAAGCCATTGTTTTATTTATTAGCACAATGGTTTTCTTAATTTCAATTATTTTAATCTCTCCTTCAGTTTTTAATATTTCTATTTGGTATTTACTTGGGGATTTTCAATTTGTTCTTTTTTGAGCATTTTCAGCTGCATGCTCAATTTATTGATCTCCTCTTTCTCTATTTTGTTCATGTAGACTTTCAAAGGTATAAAGATTCCTCTAAGAACTGATTTTTCAGTATTCCATAAGATTTGGTGGGTTGTCTCCTTATTGTCATTCTCTTGAATGAAATTTTTGATTGTTTCTATGATTTGTTATTTAACTCCACTCCTTCTTTAGGATTAGATTACTTAGTTTCCAATTAATTTTTGGTCTGTCTTTCCATGGCCTTTTATTGTATATATATTTTATTGCTTTATGAACTTAGAAGGATGCTTTGACTATCGCTGACTTCCTGCACTGGACTGTGAGGTTTTTCTGCCCTAATTCTTGGTCAATTTTTGTATGTGTGCCATGTCCCTCAGAGAAAAAGGTATATTCATTTCTATCCCCACTCAGTTTTCTCCAGTGATCTATCATATCTACCTTATCCAGAGTTTTATTCACCTCCTTAACTTAATTCTTGGTTATTTTGAGGCTAGATTTATCAAGTTCAAAGAGGGGGCAATTGAAGTCCCCTGTTAATATATCCTTGCTATCTATTTCTTCCTAGAACTCCCGTAACTTCTCCTCTAAGAATTTGGATGCTATACTACTTGGAGCATATGTGTTTGGTAATAATATTGCTCCATTTTCCATCATGCCTTTTAGCAGGATATAGTTTCCTTCCATATCTCTTTTAATTAGATCTATTTCTGCTTTTGCTTTCTCTGAGATTAGGTTTGGTACCCCTTCTTTTCTTACATCAGCTGATACATAATATATTCTGCTCCAACATTTTACCTTTACCTTGTTTGTATCTCCCCATTTCAAATGTGTTTCTTGTAAACAACATATTGTCGGATCATGGCTTTTAATTCATTCTGCTATCCATCTCTCTTTTATGTGAAAATTCTTCTCATTTACATTCAAAGTTATGATTACTATCTGTGTCTTTCCCTCCATCCTCTTTCCCACCATTTATAATTTTAGTTCTCCCTTTCCCTTCCCCTCCACAATAGAGTTTTAATTTTTAACTACCACCTCCTGAAGTCTTCTCTCCCTTCTTTCAGCCACTCTCCCTTTTACTGCCCTTTATCTTACTACTTCTTTTTCTTTTAGCCTCCCCTTCACTTTCTTTCCTCTTTCCCCTCCTACTGTTTTTAGTTAGATTTATATACTTAATTAAGTTTATACAATTTTTATTATATATATAAGTGTATAGTTTTATACTAAATTAAGAGTTCCCTCTACTATAATGTAATTTTGTACTTCTTCCTGTAATGTAATTTACAGTTCTCTGCTTCCTCCTTTTCACATTTCCTGTTACAATCCCTTTGCATGCTTAAATCTCATATTTATCATCAAATAATTTACTTTATACAAGTTCCCTCCATCTAAGTATATCCATTTCATATTTCATAATACCTATACAATTCTCAAAATTAACAAGTATCATTTTCCCTTATAGAGAGGTGAACAGTTTGCCCAAATTGAGCAACTAGTATTCTTTTCCGTTTACCTTTTTATGCGTCTCTTGACATATGTGTTTGAAGATCGAATTTTTAATTGAGCTCTTTTCTTTTTATCAGGAAGGTCTGGAAATCAGGAATGTCTTATTTCACTGAATGTCCATTTCCTTGCCTGAAATGTTATGCTGAACTTTGCAGGGTAATTCATCCTTGGTTGTAAACCCAGCTCCATTGCCTTGTAGAACATCATATTCCAGTTCCTTCCATCTTTTAATGTAGAAGCTGTAAGGTCCTGTGTGATCCTGACTGTAGCTCCTCAATATTTGAATGGTGTTCTTTTCTACTGACCTGTAGTATTTTCTCCTTCACTTGATAGTTCTGGAATTTGGCAACAATATTTCTTAGTACTTTTAGTTTGGGATACCTTTCAGGAGGTGAATGGTGGGTTCCTTTGAAGACTATTTTCCCCTCTGGATCTAGCACTTCTGGGCAGTTTTCTTTGATGATTTCTTGGAAGATATTGTCCAAACTCTTTTTTTCATCATGGTTTTCTTGTAGGCCAATAGTTCTTAAATTTTCTCTCCTGTATCTATTTTCTATGTCAGTTGTTTTTCCAATTAGATACTTTACATTGTATTCTATCTTTTTATTCTTTAGATTTTGTTTGACTGATTCTTGATGTCTCATAGAGTCATTAGCTTCTACTTATCCAATTCTAATTTTCATCAAATTGTTTTCTTCAGTTAACTTTTGCCTCTCCTTTTCCAACTGTCCAATTATTCCTTTTAAGGATTATTTTCTCCAGTTAATTTTTGTACTTTCTTTTCCATTTGTCCAGTTTTCCCAGTTAGGTTTTGTGCTTCCTGTTCCATTTGTTCAATTTTCCTTTTTAAAGAGCTCTTCTCATCAGTGAATTCTTTTTTCATACTTTTAAAATTATTCATCATATTTTCCTCTATTTCCTTCTTCAGCTATTCCAGGAGTGCTCTCTGTGCATGTGAGAAGTTCATAGTCCCTTCTGAAGTTTCAGATGAGAGTACAGTCTCAATACTGACCCTTTGGCATTCATATTTTGGTCCTTGTCCCTGTAGATTCTATGGTATTTTTCTTCCTTTGCTTCTTACTGAAAATGGTTTGGCTTTATGTGTTGTTGCCTCTGATTCTTTCAGCTAGAAGCTAAAGAATTTGATGCTGAACTGGCTGGTCTGAGAAAGCAAAGGCCAGGGAAATTCTATTTGTGTTTCACCAGATTAGCCCTGGAGCTAGCTTGGTAAATTTGAGGAAGGGGTAATCTGTTCACTGAAGATCTCCTCAGCTGAGCTAGAGCAAAGGCAAGCTCAGCTCTTGGTGACCCTGGCTACCATAGTTTCTTTCCAATTCCCCTGGAGCACAAAGGCACTTTCATCCTTATGTTGGTTGTGAGGCTCCACCCCCTTGGAATTCCATTCTTCCGCCATAGTAAGACAAATACTCTTTAGTGATTTTGCTAGCCTCAGGTGCTACGAGTCTGTTTGCCCCTTCTGCTGATCTCACTGATGCAGGATTTTTTGGGGAAATATTTTATGAGTCTTTCAAGGTCAACAAGGGGAGGGGGAGAGAGCATTTACCTATCACTCCTCCATTTTGGTTCCCAAAAGTTCAAGTATGTGACTTACAGACATTTCATCTGTGGGCTGAAAGTCTCAGGTGCTGCTGCAGAGATTCCTGGGGCTCAGTCCCAGCTCTCACTTGCTCAGCTCTGCTTGACTCTTGCCCTGAGCTGCTATCTTGCCATACTGCTCCTTCCTCAAACAGCCCTGGGAATTTCCTGCTCAGCCCACCAAGGCCAGGATGCACTGCACTGTGTTCTGTATACTGAGTGCTCCTCCACTCCCTTGTTTCTTTCTGTCAATCTCCCAGTCTGTCCTGGGCTGTAAATCTGCCACTGTCTGTCTCCTATTGGATTCTGCACCTCCAAAATTTGGTCAGATTCTCTTTTTAGCGGTATCAGTAGGAGTATCTCTAAGAGCTTAGGTGAGTAGTTGTTGTTACTCCACCATCTTGGCTCCAGTTCTTTGTCTAAATTTTTAAGCTAGTTCTTATCTTAACTGTGACAAATAGATAATCTGACTTAATATAGCAGATGCAGAGATGATTCTTACATTTCCATGATTTGCATTGTTGTTCTCAAGCCCAGGAAGCTCTTTCTCCTTATCTCCTTTGCTTAAAATCTCTTGCTGCCTTCAAGGTTTAACTGAAATGATTCCTTCTTCAGGAGACCTCTACTAATCCTTTCGTTGTGAGAAGTTTTTATTGCTAAGGGAAATTTTCATCATTGTCTATATATCTTGTATGTACCTAGTAATCTATCTCTTGTCTCCTCAATTAAAATGTAAACTCCTTGAGTGGAGGGACTATTTTTCTTTTATTTTTTATGTTTTATGTTTTATTCATTTATTTAAAGTTTCTTTGTATTTCAATCACTGAACACAACACCTGATGCATAAATATGTAATAAATGCTTGTTGACTGGTTAAAAATGACAGGATTTCTTAATTGCCCTTAATCTTAGAGCAATCCCTCAGAGACTAACTTTTTTTTTCTTTTTTAAATATTTTTTCTTGGTCTTTGTCACTTGAGGGTGTCACTGACCTCTTTCTGTAATAAAATGCTAGATACAACCCTGGGTAAACAGGTAATCTCCAGTGGCCAGACTTCCATGTGTTTCAATACAGCCCAGAGAAAACAGGAATCCTCCAGCAGCCATACATCCATGTTCTTCAGGGAAACTCCAGGGAAACATAGAAACACCCCACCAAACCTCAGCATATACCAGAAACTACTAGTAGAATCCCAGTTACAAGACCCCTATGGCCTTCAGCAACACCAGCCAGGTCCCACCCCCTCAGACATCCCCCCTAGGGATATCACAGAAACATCAGTGCAGCACCAAGTAAAAAGCCAGAGCCTACAGCTACTGGTACAAAAAACCTGAGATGATGCAGTTATTGTTCAAACAATTGTAAACAACATTCTCTTGGTTCTGCTCATTTCACTCTGTTATTTCATGCAATTCTTTCCATGTTTTATTATTCTAATATCAACCTGCTCATCATTTCTTACAGCACAATAGCATTCCATCTCAATTTTTCTTGTGTATATCTTCTTTATACGTTTAATTTGCATGTTGCCTCCCCCATTCGACTCTGACCTACTTGACAATAGAAACTGTTGCTTTTTTCCTTTTTTTGCTTTTCTTTATATCCTCAGTGCTTAGTTCAGTGTCTGAAATATAGTAAAACTTTAATAAATGTTATCTATATCTAGATGTAGATTTGATATAGATACGATGTTGTAGATGTAAAATCACAAGCTTTAGCAGTTGACTGGACACGAGATATAAATCTTTTATTCATAATTGATCTTCCCAACACTTTGAAGACTTCTGATGTTTTAATATTTTGAATTTACCAATGTGCTAAGGGAAATTATTTTTCTCTATGATGTTAATAACATTTACTAAATTAGAATTAAAGGATTTTTCCTTTTATTGAAGGACCAGAACCTGTAGTCCAGTCAGTCAGTCAGTCTCTGAAGGACACTGCTGATAAGATTACACAAATCCTCCAAGAACACTTTGGGCTCCTTTATTTTAGCAGGACTCCACCCAATATAATTGACTGTGGTAGAATTTTAACACATCTTTTTGACTGTATGTAGTCTAATATACCAATTTGCTTATCTCTTCAAACTACAAACTGCAAACCAAAGTAATGTTCCTAAAGCACAAGATCAGACTTTTCATTCTCTTTTGCATAATTACCATGCAACTCTATGGTCAAGTGCAATCTCCTCTATTTGCATATAAAGCCCTTAATAACATGGTTCTAACTTACCTTTCAGCTTTATTAGGGTGAATCTCCCTTCATATATATTCTTTAGTATAGCCAAAATGATCTTTCTATTATTCATTATTTACTATGTTCTACCTCCCAACTCATTTTCATGCAAAACATACTTTCCTTTGAGTCGCCATGATTTTAAAGTATTTAGGGATGAATTTCAAGGCATCTGATGGATCAGAACATGTCAAAACCATGGGGAAATTCTCATTTCTTCTGTATATGTGCACCTATATGTATGTTCATATAGGTGTACATATACGATCATATATACATGCATATAGATATACAACTTTATATCCATAGGATCACACTTACCTATGCATATCCACATGCATGTATAGGTGCACATATTCATATGGATGTCATGAATGTGGATTGAAAATATATTAGATCAACAGAAAATGAAAGAAAGAAACAGTGAGATCTTGGGCATTTATTTCAAAAAGAAAATCAGATGAACCTGAAATTGAAGTGGAGAATACACTGGATTTCCTATGGACAGTTTAATGTGTGTGTGTATGTGCATGTGTGCGTGTGTGTGTGTGTGTGTATGTATGTGTGCTAATGACTCTCAGGCTCCTTTATGAAACTTCTTTTATTTACTCTTCTCAGTATGACATCAAGAAATTGAAGTTAAGAATCAGTCATGTAAAGGAAAATACAAAGGGAGATGGAGAAGATGATCAGGCTGTACCATATTTAATGGAATAAATCTAGATTTGAGGAAAAGCAAATCTTCCAAAAGTTAAATGAGATGCCTTTGGAGATTATGGGTTTTCTCATTCTCTGGAGATCTTCAAGCAAAGGTTGGGATGTCTGATATATTATGTAGAAATAATTTGTTTTGTTTTTTAATATGGACAAGATTACATGAACTATGACACCCTTTTGAAATCTGAACTTCTGTGATTCTAATTTCTTATCTTCCAACTCTGATTTTCTGACCTCTCAATCTATCTTAGAAACTTATAAAAATATGTACTTTGATAAGAAACAAAATCTTCTGCTGTCATCAAACTGGCAGTAAAACTATGATAACTTTAATTAATCCTTAAATTGTGTGGTCATTTATGTATAATTATTGGTAAATGATCTAGACCATAGAAAGTAATACATTAATGTCTTCCATATTGAGAGTAGATGGTAATACTCATATATTTTTTAAATGATTGGGATGTGAGAGGTTAACAACTAGCAGAGTTGAGGTCAGGATTATGATAGGATATTTTCAAATATGTAGTATAAGCCAAATTTATAAATGAAATTTGATGGAATATACAGGAAATTAGGGAAGTTAAAGAGCTTTGACCCAAAGTAGCAAAAAGAAGAGAAGAAAAGAAAATTACTGAGACCTGGACTGAAGTTGAGAACTGAGAAGAGATGAACTTGGAAAACGAAAAAAAGAAAATCAAAAATGAAAATGCTGAGTTAAATACATAGAGAAAATGAAACAAATACCCAGAGCTCGGTCACCATGGAGGCAAAATGTTGAATGAGAAGAGACATACATCTGCAATCTCTTTTAGACTGAGTGATTGATACAGTATCCACACTATTATTTTGAAGTACTCATAGCAGAGAAGACCATGATCCTAACAGATTATTTCCTGTTTTCCAGAACCAATTCTTCAATATTATATATTAAGCAATATTATATTATTTACTGTCTTTTCAAATTCAGCATATATAAATAACTGACACATCTTAGAAAGCATGGACAGAAGTACATCGCTGAGTGGCTGAGAACCATTGAAAAGATAGTTAGCAAGCAACACTGCATTCTGGAGAAAAAAGAAACTAAACATTGCACTGACAATCAGTTTAGCAGCCCTTTTATTTTAGTGTAACTTTGTGTAAGTCACCATTCCTGGGCTTAATTTTCTATTTTCTATGCAATTAAATTGTATGGTCCTAACTCAATATTTCCTTTCAACTTTAAAATCTCAATGATTATATCCATAAACATTACTTAAAATTATCAATATAGGGAAAGATAACAAGGAAACACATGTTATTGTAAACAGAGAACTTACAGTATTTATCCTTTCTAGTTTCAATGCATCCTGGTACAGAAATTGATCATGATTAATTAAGATTAATCACATTCTGGAGCTTCCCACAGTGAATGCATGATAGTTTATCCAAAAACCCAGAAAAATTCTGATTAGCATGAGCCTCCAGACTAACAGATATCCCTATTGCTCCGTGATCCTTAAGGCAAAAAATACAATTTTTAAATCTACAGTGTATTGGTACTAAGGTAAAACTTTACTACTTATTATTATAGACAAAACAATAATTTTTATGTGATGATCTAGCAATCAGATAAAATTATACTTTACTATAAGCAAAATCATAAGTAGCCCCTTTTTGACCAGGAGTGGTTCCAGTATCTCATCAAACCACTTCATTCCTTTAAAGCTTCACAACCAACTATCAGCAAGGATGGTAAGATTTTGTGACCCTGCCAAAATAGAAAGTTCCCAAAATTTAACAGAAGAGGAAAAAAAGTGGTATCTTTCTTCCCAACCTGTAAGTTATTGTTATTCTTTTTCAGCAAAACATACCCAAATAAACATTTAACAGTTTTCGAACTTTGTGACCATATTCTTTAATACTTCAATTCATAATCTAACACTATCCAGATTAAAATAGAAATTGATATTCTAATGACACAATTGTATCACCATCTGGTTACCTGTTAGCAATTTCAGACAGATAATTATCAAGTTATAGCATTTACCAACTGGAAATTATAAAAAAAAATTTGCAGCACAGAATAATTTGAGTATGCCATACAAAAATTCTGTCCTTGAAGGACTGTCTAGACTCCTAGGGAGCATTTTTGAAATCAGTCTGACCTCCACAGCGAGCTTTTGGGTTAGACAATTTTCTAATCACATAAAGTTAGGTTCAAACAATATTAATAAATAAGATTTTCTGAACAATTTAATTACATATTTCCTACACTCTCCTTCAGTTTACATAAATTTTTCAAACTTCCTTTGAAATAAACTTCTTTGTCATTTCTCATATTTTAATAATATTTTATTATAAGTATATACCATAACTTTTTACCCGTCTGACCAATTGATGGACACTTTCTTGGTTTCAAGTTATTTGTTACCATTAAAAAACATGTTATAGCTATTTTTGTGTAACTATAGAATATATTTTTTAATTTCTTTGATATTTTGGCAGATGTGAGAAGGTCAAAAGCTATTTAAAATTTACTAACTTTTGGGGCATAGTTCCAAATATCATTTCAAAATGGCTGGACCAATTAATTCTCAAGTCTATTAACTATGTCATTGTTCCTTTTTCTTACAGTCCCTTTAACCTTTGTTGTTTTTGTTCTTTTTGGAAAACTTTGCCAGTCACATGGGTACAAGATTGAAAATCATAATTGGTTTAATTTTTTAAATTATTACTTTTGAGCACTTTATGTGGTTGTGTGTGGTTTGTTCCAAAATTTTGGAACAAAATTTATACCACAAAACAATGATCATCAAAGCAATTTTAAAAAGGTGCATTGGAAAAGATTTTGGGAAGATTTCTCCTTCCAGACAGTGTAAGAAGTTGGGCATATCAAGTTATAGCATTTACCAACTGGAAATTATAAGAAAAAAATTTGCAGCACAGAATAATTTGAGTATGCCGTACAAAACTTCTGTCCTTGAAGGACTGTCTAGACTCCTAGGGAGCATTTTTGAGCAGGGGGACATAGAGGGAAACTCTACTGACAAGAATACCAAGTCCAGTTGTGCTGCTGAGATGTGGACTCAGATAAGAAGGAACTAGCACATGCTTTGTGAATACAGTACCAGGTAATAGGTGAGAACAGAAGGAGGATGTGAGGTCAAAGGCACTATGTCTGATATTCCAGAACTATAGGTGATTATAATAAAAAGCTGCTATAAATTTAAAAAAAGAGCAGGCAAAGGAGAAAGAACCCAACTCTTCAAAGTTACTATCAGAATAGAGAAGACTCAGTCAGGGTCAGGGGTGGTCTTCAAAGGAAGATACCAAAACACTAAAAGAGCCTCTCCTATGTTAAAGAGTAATGTCAAATGGTCACCTGCTCAAAAAGAATTCATAAAAACACTAAAAGACTTTAAAAATCAAATGAGAGATGTTGAGGAAAATCATCTAAAAGTTAACAAAGAAATAAAAGCAAGAAGATTATGAAAAGAAAATCAACTAACTGGAAAAGGAGATCTCGAGTCCTAAGGAAGAAAATAACTCCTTTAAAATTAGAATTGGGCAAGGGTTACAAAAATATGCATGTCCTTTCATGCAACAATGTCACTTCTAGGACTATATCCCAAAGAGATCATAAAAAGGTTCCACATGTACAGAAAGATTTATAGCAGCTCTCTTTGTGGTGGCCAAGAAGTGGAAATCAAGGGGTTACCCAAAAGAAAAACAACTGATATAGAGAGCAGATCAAGACGAGAAAATATAAGAATAATCAGGCTACATAAAAGCTATGATCAAAAACACAATCTTGATAGCAAAACAAGAACAGCCCAAGGCAGACTGAATAAGAAGGAACAATGAGTCTTCCCAAGCCTTGCAATGCAGGACAAGAGTCCAACAGAACTGAGTGAAAGAGAAGCACAGGGCCCATGGTAACAGCAACATCTACTCTTAGGGCTATCAGCCTACAAATTAAATGTTTGAAAGTCACCTACTTGAACTTCTGAGAGCCAAGATGGCAGAGTAAATTATAAGGCCTCTCACCTTCTCCTAGTTGAACTTGAAAAACCCAGAGAATATTTCCCCAGGAAGAATCCTTGAATAGTGAAGTCAGAAGAAGGGATAAAAAATATTTTAGCTTGGGAGGCTAGGGAGACAACTGGGAAAGGTCTTCCTTGCAGTGGCTGAAAAGGAACAGAGCAGGACCAGAAGTGACCAGGCAAGAATGACCTAAGAGAACCAGTAGAAGAACCTGAGCCACAGGGGTTGGAGACAATAAGCTCCAACACCAGGCATAACTTAGAACAGCCAGGTGATTAGGCATGCAGCAGCAGAGATGGTCCTCATTATCCACTGCACCTGCCTGTGCTCTAGCACAGACCTTGAGGAGGAGGAGATCCCCTCTTCAATACCTTACACCAGTAGCTTCAGTGTAAACCCTAGGAAAGCCAGAAAAAGTTCACCTTGCTTCAATCGTGGCACACATCAGCCAGTTCAGCACCAGGTGAGCTGAAGCATTATAAAACTTCTAGCTGAAAGAAGCAGAAGCCACAAAACACAAAGCCGGAAACCAGAACCCAAACTTCCAGCATAAAAAAATCTGGCACAGAGCCCTCCATGTCCCAGAAGCAG
This sequence comes from Potorous gilbertii, assembly GCA_028658325.1. Classification (NCBI taxonomy): domain Eukaryota; kingdom Metazoa; phylum Chordata; class Mammalia; order Diprotodontia; family Potoroidae; genus Potorous; species Potorous gilbertii. The sequence goes on along the minus strand of CM053771.1, from coordinate 221,473,551 downwards.
AGATCCATTTTAAATGACAGGAAAAAGGCAATCCCCATGAGCAAGAGGAAAATCAGAAAAGCAAAGACTATTGAATCTTACCACAGGGGCAGGGTAGATAAAGATACAAATTCAGAAAAGGACGGCATTGGCATGTACTCACATCTGAAACCTCAAAAGGGGTCCAAAGAGCATTCTTTGAAGATCTCAAGAAGGAATTTTTTTTTATTTTTTATAAATTTATTTATTTAACTTTTTACATTCATTTTCATAAGATTTTGAGTTACAAAATTTTCTCCCCATTTGTCACCTCCCCCGTCCCCAAAACACTGAAGATTCTAATTACCCATATCACCAATCTGCCCTCTCTTCTTTCATCCCTCCCTTCCCTTACCCCATCTTCTCTTTTGTCCTGTAGGGCCAGATAACTTTCTATTCACCATTACCTGTATTTCTTATTTCCTAGTAGCAAGAACAATATTCAACAGTTGTTCCTAAAATTTTGAGTTCCAGCTTCTCCCCATCTCTCCCTCCCCACCCACTCCCTTTGGGGGGCAGGCAATTCAATATAGGCCATATCTGTGCAGTTTTGCAAATGACTTCCATAATAGCCGTGTTGTGTAAGACTAACTCTATTTCCCTCCATCCTATCCTGCCCCTCATTGTTGCCATTCTCTCTTTTGATCCTGTCCCTCCCCAAGAGTGTTAACTTCAAATTGCTCCCTCCTCCCATTGCCCTCCCTTCCATCATCCCACCTACCCTGCTTATCTCCTTCTCCCCGAATTTCCTGTGTTGTAAGATAGGTTTTCATATCAAAATGAGTGTGCATTTTATTCCTTTCTTTAGTCGAATGTGAAGAGAGTAAACTTCATGTTTTTTTTCTCTG
>CM053771.1:221455262-221472185 GCA_028658325.1 Potorous gilbertii | reverse complement strand
GGAAATCTCCTTCACTGTGTTGCTGCGTGGCTTCCACTGTTCTAGAATTTGTCAGGAGTTCTTTTTACAGGAAATCTATGGGCTGTGGGTTCGGACCTAGCATAGGTGAGTCTTTCTACTCTGCCATCTTGGCTCCGCCCCCCGACTGTCTACTTTTTATAAGAAATATAAAACATGTGTCTAAGATTGTTAATAGTATTTGAGCAGTTTGAAAGAAAGATTGGGGAAGACCTGAGTATGATGTGATTCTAAAAATAATACTATTTAGGAAAAGGTAAGAAGGATAATTATCTCATATAAACGATGTGAGAGAAAGAACTGACATGGAGGAATTAGATGGAGGAGAAGGGCTGGTAGTTATGGAACCCTACCCTCTTTGGGAATGGGTTAATAAAAAGGAACAATAATCTAAACTAGCAAGTTCTCTTTTTGTTTTCTCTAATCTCTGAGATACACCAGTTGCCAGCAATTTAGGTCAAAGATTAATCCAATTTTTAGCAGATGTCTCGGCAGCTAAAGTCTCTCATCAGTACAGGAATCTTTCTTCTATGCAAATTTTATCATTTGTATTAGAAAAAAGCAAACAGCATTTCTATACATAAATCATAGTGTTCATAATTCAGTTTTTATACTGTCATATATGTTTCAGATCTCTTCCTATGATAATTTATCTTCATCCATTTCACCTTGCTTTCTTAGGTAAGTGGATTTCCATATAGGTAAATCTGTTTGTTACTATCTCCATTATATCTTCATGATTTGCTTCTTTTAAATGTAGTATGTTTTCCATTGCCACATTCCAATCGTAACCATCAACTGGTCTGGTCTCTAAGATGCTTATAATTTTTGTTTTTACCTCTTCGTGTCAAAATTTCTGATCTTCTCTTTTATCCAGACTATATTAGTCTAGAGATATCTGTATTCATTATACACACACACACACACACGCACGCACTCATATATATTTACATGTGTTTGTGACACCTGTTATTTTCTACATTTTCACAATGAATCCTACCATTTAGCCACTGAGTCTACTCCTTGTATGTATATGTGTATATATCCTCCTTGTCACTCATTCATTCAAAGCTTTCTTTATCAAATTATTACCAAATTGTGCTCCTTTGAAGTTCTGTAACTTCTTATGATAGTATCTGGGTGACTGAGTTGTCTAAGATTGTTCTAATAAAGCACAGTCCTGAGCACTTCATACATATATATATATATATATATATATATATAGATAGATAGATAGATAGATAGATAGATATCATGTGAGGATAAGTTTAAATATAAGGAAATCTGTTACCAGTTTGGTCACAGGGTGATGAAATTTAGGCTGACATCACATGGGAGGCAATGAGTACAATGGCAAGAAGGTTGAATTTGTAGTTTGAAGAACTGATTTCTGCTACTTCCTACTCATATGACTTTGCACAATTCTTCTAATCTCTCTGGCTCCCATTTTTCTACTTTTTATAATGAAGGGTTGGGACTGGATGACCTCTGACATCTATTGTAACTCTACATGAACCTACTAGACACAGAAAGATCACAATCTAATCCAGTGTAGGGAAAACCCACACCTATGAATTCAAGGATTCATTTAGGTATTGACACACACATAGTGTGCTTCCTGCTAAGGGGGAAGATAAGATATCTAAAATTTAATTCTTTGCTAAGGAGAGGATAACCTGGTTTTATAGTTTGCAATAGTTTTGAAATCCCTTTTGATAAGGTTTTCAAGAGGTTTTCAAACCTCTTGACAAACTCATTTTTCTAAGTCCTTATTAGATGGACTCCATTTCTTAACAGGAGGGCATGCTTTTTAGGAGCCTAAGCAATTGTCCAAAATGCAAAATCCAATCCTTCAAAGTATCCAAATATCTGTATCTTATTTTATCTTTTCTCTTACAGAGACAGATTCTTCAACTAGAAGAATAAAGGAAAATATTACCTTCTGTGTGAAGATCTTCTGTTTTGTCTTCCTAATTTCAAAGTTATTAGAAATACATCCCATTTTTGTTATGGCTTTATCATTTCTTCTGACATAAAAAAGCCTAATCCTCCTTTTTGAAGTGATATAGCCTAGAACTCTTGGCATGCTTTTTGTGACGTCTCATATACATATAGGAAGAAACAATTTATTTCCTACAATTAACAACACACAGCATATTCCTTTTCCATCAAATCATTTATAGACACTACTGAGTTTATTAATGCATCATTCAGTTTATTCATCTACTCAAAAGCCTTCAATAGTATGAGAAGAATTTTTGTATGTGACAAATTATCTGTGGCCTATTGCCTTGAGTTTTCCCCTCTGTGGCGTTTTCTTATTATTGTTTGATGTAGATGTCCATTTTTGTAACATCCTCTAGGATTCAGGCCATGTTTCCCTGTTTTTTTCATCTGTTTCTGGATCTTGATCTCAGGGCTTCTTCCTGTTTACAATCTCAGATACAAAGTCAAGAGTGTCAGTATTTGGATGATACACTTTCATTCTAGATATTCTGATTTTCTCTTCACCTGCAAGAGGCAGCCTAGGATAGTGGTTCAAATCTTCAACTTGACACCAAGGCGATCCAGTTCCAAATCTTGCACATGTTATCATCTGTCGGACCACAGGAAAGTTAATAGGTCTGTTTTCTTCTCTTCCATGAAATGGAAATAATAATACTTGAAGCACCTCTTTCAAAGGATCAATAGGATGTTCAAATACGAAAGCATATATAAAGCACTTTGTAACATTACTACAAATATTACTTTATAAGTGTCTTTAGCCTACATGATCACGCCAGTCTTGGAACTCTGACCTTATCGGTTCCTTCTGTCCCTGGGGCCCTTTTGATTGGAGGATTGAGAGGAGCAGGCTTTACAGAGACTCTGGTTAAGAAGTTGTCCAAGATCACTTCATTTCTCATCCCTTTGGATTTAGCTATCATTTTTCCTTCTCTCCCCCCCTCCCCTTTCATCTTCTGTTTGTGAGTTACTTTCCTCCATTAGATTGTAAGCCTCTTAAGAGCAAGAACTGTCTTTCTTTTTCATATTTATGTCCCCAGAACTTTACACAATATCTGGTGCTAAAGGCACTTAATAAATATTTAGTGGATAAGTTGTTATTATCGTTAATCCCTAGTGCAGAATACTTCTCTTCTCTGCCCAAAAGACTCACCTAGAGGTATTTTCAGCTGAAGAACTCTGCCCAAATAACGTTTTTTTTGTTGTTTGTTTTGTGTGTCTTTTCTCACCAGTACACATATATTCCTATCCATCTTCCCTCTCTGAGAATCTGCTGCCAATGATTGCTGTGTTCTAGGAGAGGGGAAAAGAGACAGAAAGGGGAGAGTGCAATCTAAGAAAAACTGGCATTGGAAACAGTGTTGTACCATGGGTAGAGTCCTGGATGTGGAGTTAGGAAGACCTGTTACAGAGATTTAATAGCCATTAAGCCGTGATCAAGTTTCACAGCTATTAACTGAAACTGAAGTTTCAGTTTGCTCTTGTTAAAACAGGCATAATAATTGCAGTATTTCATAGATTTTTATGAAGTTTAAAAGAGAAATTCCATGTAAGGGGGTTTGCAAATCTTAAGGTTCTTTATAAATGTTAGTTGCTATTGAATATTAAATCTTCAAGCTACAAGAGTCTTAGAGATTATTGGCTCCACCCAAGTAGTATACAGAGGGGGAAATTCTGAGACCTAGAGAAGAGGAAGGATTCAAGATCACAGTGATTATGTACCCAGCACATGCCAGGCACCTTTTCAAGCACAAGATACAAAGATGAAAAATGACCCAATCAATCTGTACCTTTAAAAGCTTGGAGATGGGAATACTACCAATGTCCCTGATTGCTATAAGGATAATGTGAAAAGCACAAAAGGAAAAGGACTCCAGCAAAATTTGAGGGGAAAACACTTTCAGCAGGTTCATCAATGAAGAGATGATATCTGAGCTGAGACAAAGCAAGAGAAAGATTTGATGCCCTCTGGAAAGGAAAGAGATTAAAAAAAAACTTTAAGAAAAGAAGAAAAGGAAAGAGAATAGATCAGGGGAGTATCTAGTAACAATGTAGAATGCATGAAGAATGATGAGAAATAAAGTTGGAGCAAGGTGTAAGGTCTTAAATATTAGACTAAGGGAGGTGGTATTTTTTTATCCTCAGCTGACTGAAATCAGAGAGCCTCTTACATATATTAGCAGTCTTAATGCCCCTGGAAACATTTAAGATGGAAATCCATGAACCACTTAAGGAAGAGAAGAATGACTGCACTTCCCCTCAATCCCTCTTTGCCCTCCCACCCTGGCATTGTTGTCTTTTGCTATTAGAATGTAAGTTCCTTTAGAACAGGAAGTCTTTTTACTTTGTATCTCATCACTTAGGACTGGGTATGGCAGGCACATAAAAAGAGCTAAATAAACTCATAGATTTGACACTAGACATTAAGCCATGATGCTTAAATTACCTGAAAATTTAACAGATTGGCAGGTTGGCATGTAGGACCTGAGGTGATAAAGTACTTCCCTAAGAATATGTGATGCTTATAAGGAAAACAATGAAGTATGAGGGGGTAGATTTTGAAAGGAAGTTTTAGAGAAGATAACTTTCACATACTTATCATTTGGATTGGTGGTATCTTTTTCTGTAGGGAGGCATTAAAGATTAATTTGGAGGTAAATCTTTTAATGTTGATTTAAAAGTTCATTATTTTCCTAACTAAACCAAGAGAGAGCATTGTGTTTGTTACTATTTTTAGAATTACTCATATTAAATATTTCAATCACCAAGAATTTATTAAGCATCTATAATTTGCAGCCCTTTTTTCCCAAACATATCTATAATGGTTCAACTAGAGCATGACAAAAATTTAAAAAATTTTTAAAACCATATTACCCAAAGAAATATTCAAAGATAATTTGAAACCTTGAAGCAAAAATTACTTTGTAACACATGAAAAATAAAACTAATTTACAATTTTAGCAGGCCTTGAAGAGAAGGAACCTGAAAGTCCTTCAGATTTAGCCTGTCTAGTATAATATTTAACTGGAGATTAAAGCAAATTTTCTTTTCAACTGACAGCAGAGGAGCTAACAAGGGCGTTGTTAAGTATGAAGTCATGTCAGGAAGAGGAAGAAAGAAAGAAAGAAAGAAAGAAAGAAAGAAAGAAAGAAAGAAAGAGAAAGGAAGGAAGGAAGGAAGAAAGGAAGAAAGGAAGAAAGGAAGAAAGAAAGAAAGAAAGAAAAAAGAAAGAAAGAAAGAGAGAGAAAAAGGGAGAAAGAAAGAGAGGGAGAGAGAAAGAGAGGGAGAGAGAAAGAAAGAAAGAGGGAAGAAGGAAGGAAGGAAGGAAAAATGTCAGCTGTTACAGGATAGTTACCAGATAATAACCTGTCATCAAATGAAAAATAAATGAAAAAATATATATTTGCAATGTCATTATTGTTCAAAATAGAATGTTGTTTCATTTAGGAAAAAATGGCAGAAATTTAACAATATTAAAAGGTCGTGAGTATATGAATGATTCACATCTGTAAAATGCCCTTCTCACATTAATCCTTTGAGAAAGAAGGTGCAAATATTAGCCTCTTATAGATAAGATGATGTTACTTATCCAAAGTCACATAGCTAATGATTACTATAGCCAAGGTGTGAACAACATTCTTTGATTCCAAGTCCAGGACCCTTTCCGTTATATCATGCTGAGAAGTGAGATGGTGTAGGGGATGAGAAAGAAAATAATATTGGCATTCACAATCATTTCTACCCTTGTTTTTGTTTTCTAGTTGAACTTGTCATTTTCTCAAATACATGTTACATATAGGCAAAGAAAAAAGGGATCCATAGATTTTCTTCGTATGTAGCCAAAAAAAAATTCTGTATCATTTTCTTAACTTGTATTTCTTTCCATTCTGCTAAATATAATAGTTCTACAAGGTGATTACTATTTGACTATATAAGCATGAATGATCAATAGTCCTTTGCAAATGGACAATATGGAAAAATTGTTCAATTATTTTATGTGTATATAACTCTGTAATTATGTTTCTCATTAGCCTCCAGCTAGGGGATGACTCTCAGAGTAAAGGAAAAAGATCCTGTCATTCTCTTTTTGTACTTGCTCTCTTCAAGTAATACCCACAGGCAAAAGTCATATGATTTATGTGCTTTCATTTGCTCTGAGAAAGCACATTAACTGCATTATGTTCTAAAACACACACATACACACACGCACACACATGTGCATACGTATGCCACATATTTAAACAAACACACACATCAAATATATCACACAATCTATATATGTGAATGTGTGTATATGTATATATATATATATATATATATATATATATATATATATGTGTGTGTGTGTGTGCGTATATGTGTGTGTGTGTGTGTATATATATACATGTATATCATGTTCATAATTAATAATGTTCTGAGTAACGAGCGAACCCAGGAGATAGGTAATTTCACATTTTGATACAAACAAAATTATAGGCATTTTTAGTCCGTTCAAAAGGAAGAGGCTTTCCTCCTATCTCCTATGCTCTCTCCTTAACGGAAGCAACCACTCTCTCCAATTCTGCTTTCTCATAGCCTGTGTTTCTTCCTAGTTCAAACTAGAACCTCCAGTTCAAAGTTTTTTGGAAGAATGAACAACTCTAGTATTTGTGGAAGTACAATGACAATACCTGAACAATTATGAAGCTATCGTCAAGGTCAGAACTATTACCTCAGCCTCAAAAACATAAAAGCAAAATTCTTTTTTATAGTCTTTTGATCCATCCCCATTCTACGTTATTAATTAAAAAGTAATGCTTTGTTTTCAGGAGGGATCTTCAAAGGCAATTGAAAGAAATTGCTTTCATCAATAATTGAGAGGAGCTGGGACGGCTATAGGATAAGGTTTTTGTCTTGATTTTTTTTTCCTGGATGACATTATACCAATTCATCAGCTATCCATTTTCAACAAAGAAAATTGCTGTTAAGATTTTTTAGACATGAGTAAGTGACACTATATTGCTTTTTCTCCAAAGCCAAGTAAGACTTTGTCATTTGGTTTAAAACTAATATTTGTTTACTTCACTGATAGAGAAACAGTTTCTGTAAGCATGAGAATAATTGATGAAACATTATGCATTTCTTAACTTAGTACAAGTTGGCACTATGTTGTTTGGCATTAAGGCATTAAGGCAGTTTACTTTATATGAAAGTATAATGAAAGGAAAACGTTATATTCTATTGGCCATCATTAAAAAAACTAAGTATTTCAAACCTTATATTTTATCTTTCTTTTTTTTCCTTTCCTTGAGTCCTGTGCAAAGAAAGTCAAGAGGCAGAGTATACTATTTGTTGCAAATTCTGAAGCCAATGACAGATTAGCAGATGTGGAAATTTCTGGAGCTCTTTTTTCTCAAATACAACAAACTGCTCCCAAAGTTAGTGGTTGACTTAACATGAACTCAGCATGACTATGTTTTCTTCATACTATAAGAACTTATAAGGAACAGATTGTATTCAAATGCCTACTTTATTTATGTAACCACATTCCTCAATGTACCAAATGACACTTCTTCATGCCTTAGCTTTGTAACAATATATGGAGTAAAATATATTTTAAATTCTAATAAGGTAGATTTTCTTTTTCTAATAAATTTTATTGGTGTTTTTGTTTATTTATTTATGATAGTGAGTTTTCTTGCCATGATACATGTTTAGGGTTTTGTTTTCCAAAAAAATCTTTTTTTTCCTCAAATATTGAAGGATTAAATGATATTTGGGTAATGGACTATCACAAAGTGGTTGCTGTAAACTTAACAGCTGAGATTAAAATGGGAAATAGCAAATTCATTCTATGAATACTTAATTATGTAAGAAGTGTCATTAGTAAGGCATATGTTTTCAGGACCTATTTTTAGGTCTGGGAAATCATTAAACTGACATGAAGTAAGAGTAAGAAAAATAGGATGTTTTGCTGTTTTAGTATAAAGTGCCACTGATTAAATAATGTGATTAAAGAAGTTCTTCTAGGAAGGCCCACACCTTTTGTTAATGAGGCACTATTTTTCAAGGGTTGTTACTTTACTTTGGGGCTTACTGACTGGAAATGTTTGTTTGGCCGGACTAGACTCTGGAAAGCTGCTAAGGTGCCATTCCCACCCCCCAATCATTGAAAACTCAGACGTTGGTGCTTCCCTCTCTAGTAATTATGTATGTATGGTCAGATAGTTATCCGTCGATCTGTGGTGTATGTCAGACGGTTTGGAAACATTGTCTGTTTATTTAGATTTCCTTGTATTTTCTCTGACTTTTCCCCCTGAATTAAGTGAATGATACATGTGCTTGATTAAAGGAGATCCTTGACCCCTCAAAAGCTGCCTTTCCTTTTATAAATTTCAGATCTAAGAACCTGTGGCAGTAGGTCACCCTGTATATGTTAGGGTGCTTATTGTTATATATGAGCATATCAATCACTATCATCCTAGAAATCAATAACACCCTGAGTCAGATTTAGATAATCGACACATGACCTGGGAGAGCACAGGGAAACAAGCTTCTCTTTATGATTTGAGTTTGCCATATGAATTATAAACAATATTACCACTATAGTCATTAATATCATGTAAAAATATACATAACCATACTTAAAAGTAGGGATTTTGTAAATAGAAGAAACATTTTTTTTAATGAAAGTTAAGCTGAGAAGAGCATTAAACCTCTTTATTCGTTGATTATACAGGAGACAAAGTAGCATCCTTGGTTGGTTGTTGTCATTAGTTCTCAGAGAAGAACAAAATGACATCACCATGATAAAGTGAAGTTTCAGTGTGTATGACCATGGTTGATCAGACCAATATGAGCTGGGAATGCTCTACCACAGATTAGGCACAGAGAGTCTTTGTGAACATTCAGGGTGGTGTCTCCCAGGTTGCACAATCAAATCCAAAGTTCTTGAGAGAGACCTTGAGAGTGTCATTGTACTGCTTCTTCTGCCCACCATGTGATTGCCTGTCCTATGTGAGTTCTCCATAAAATAGTCTTTTTGGCAAGTATTCATTTGAACAACGTGGCCTGTCCTTCAGAGTTGCCCTCTCTGAAGCATAGTTTGAATGATTGGCAGTTTAGTTTCAGCAAGGACCTCAGTGTTTTGTACCTTATCCTGCCAGGTGACCTCCAGAATCTTCCTAAGACAGTTCAAATAGAAGCAATTCAGTTTTCTGGCATGATGCCAGTAGACTGTCCTTGTTTCACAGGCAGGTCAGCACAACAGCTCTGTAGATCTTCTGTCTAATACCTCTTCTCTCCCAAACTTTTCTTCTGAGCTAAGTCTGGCAATGCATGTGTCAGCCTCATTGTCAACCTGTTCATTCCTGGAAAGTGCGCTACCAAGATAAATGAACTTATCCACAGCATTCAAAACCTCTCCATTTGCTGTAATCAATTTAATAAGAATGTCCTAATAGATTTAATCACAAATATTGGGTCAGAGCATTGTACTAATAAATTTAATTGATATAGCTCCATTTAAAATAAAATTAAAATTAGAAACCATGAAAATATTAACATTTTGATAATATACATTTTAAAATTCTATATAACTTAATAGTTATTTGTTCATTAAATAACACTTTTTTAATGCCTCCTATATTATAAACACTGAATACATAAAACAAAATTCTTCAAGGAGCTTATAGTCTATTGAGTAGAACAATATGAAGATAAAACATTAAATACAAATGCAAGTAATATAAATATGAGAAGACATTGGCAATAAACAGGAGGAGGGGACAATTCAGGTGCCCACCGTTACCTGCTAGGGAGGAGGGACTGCCACTCCTGAGGCTGAAAGAACCATGGAGGGAGGGGAGATGGGGCAGGGAGGGGAGCAGTGTCCCGAATGGCTGACGGCCAGAGTCCTGCTTCCCTGACCCTGGTCGGGGCAGGCGTCCACACCATCCAGAGCATGTAAGGCTGCGAGGTGTCCTGGAGCTCAGCTTCCAGCGTGGGTTTTTCCAATTCGTCTACGACAGGTAGGACTACCAGGCCCTGGACCAGAAGACAGAGGCCCTGCCCCGCACCGTGAACTCTAAGAGCAAGTGGGAGGCAAAGGGGAGCATTATGGAGACAATGAAAGCCTAACAGACATGTGCACTGGCTGAAGGAGTACCTAGAGATGGGGAAGGAGACTGATGAGGAGTACCGCCGGCCCCGCTCCAGTGTGCGTGACACTCAAGGCCCCGACCAGTCCTTCTCCACCTCCTCTGCAGCCTCAGCCTGACTTCTCGACCTTAGGAACCTCTTGTACCTCAGGGTCTACATTTAGGGTTGTTCCTACTGACTCCACCTGTGCTTATTTCCCTGGAGGGGAAGGGGAAGGGAAGAACCTGGAAATGCCTCTGACCTTTGCCTATAGATCCACCCTCTGCCTGAGTGACCCAACACACTGCCTCCAGTGGGAAGGTGATCCTGCAGTGCTGGGCCCAGGACTTTAACCCTAAGGAGATCTCCCTGACTTGACTCAGGGATGGGGAAGAACAACACCAGGACATGGAGTCATTGAGACCAGGCCTGCAACAGAGCAACCTTCCAGAAGTGGACAGCTGTGTGGATGACCTCGGGTCGGGAAGGGAAATATACCAGACAAGTTCAGCCAGAGGAGCTATCTGAGCCCCTCATCCTGAAGTGGGATCCATAGTCCTCATCCACCTGGCTCATTTTGGGGGGCACTGCTATCCTTGGGTTGTTGTATTGACACCTGGTCTCTCCCCAGTGCTAGCCCCTGGGACTAGAGCTCCCTGTTTAGGCCATAGTCTGGAGAAAAATTCATAGAGTCAAGCATTGTTAAGGTCAAGGTGGTTAAGATTTACTGTGCTTTTCAGTGGGCAGTTTCTTAGGGAAACTGCAACCTTAGAGGGGTAGAGGTAAAGTTTATAGGATATCTATAGCAAAATATGTGCCAAGTATGTTAGCTAGGTATTCAGGGTCCGATTAGGGAGTGTTTAAGGAGTGGTTAGTTCTTAAAGGAACATGCACTTTTAGCATCTATTTTGCAGATATTTTACCCAGAATTCATCAGAAAACAATCCAAGGGAGAAGGGGCTACAAGGAGGTGTGATTTTAGGACTGAAACTTTACTAAGTCAACTACCAGTCAGGACTGATTCAGGAATACCAGGCTGCTCTCATCAGTCTTATTAGACAAGATAAATATAAGGGAGTATATGTATGTCTAAGTCTAGGATACATATGATTGGTTATTGAGTAGTAAATGTTGTTATGACCCAGTACACAGCCAGTTCAGCCAGTACAAAGCTGGTTCAGAGTAATAAATTCTATAGGTGTAACTAAAGCAGGAAGGCAGATAATGATTGATTTTAGGGTAGGCTGTGTCCTTGGGCAGGGGAGAAACTGCTTGGAATAGTGTTTTGATTTTTAAAGAGAAATGTGATTTTAGAATTGGGGTCCAAGCACATGCATCCCCATCAGAATCATCCCTGGACTCTACTGGCCCAAGCCCAGGCAGCAGCATCAGGGCCTTCACTGTGTTCTCCAAGGAGAGCTTTGGGAATGATCCTCCTTCACATTTGAAGCTGCCCTGACCTCTGGCGTCTCTGTCTGACCGCTAAAGTAGCCTAATGAATCACTGTTCTGGAGCCTTCAGCTTTTCTCCATAATCTCAGCTGAGCTTCACATTATGGGGGACAGAATGACCATGTGGAGATGTTCTAGTCATGTCAAGGGGAAAATAAATGAACGTTTGGAGGCAAAAAAAGACTGGGATTCATCTAGTCACTTGACCTGGGATGCTAAGAAGCAAAGGGTAAGGAGACAGTAAGGAAAGGAATGAAAAAAGGAAGAGGAATGTGGGTGAAATGCTATTTATGCATTTCATAACAGCAAGGCCAGTTTATCTAGAAAAGAGTATGCCTGAAGGAGTTTCCTATGTAACAAACTTAAGAAGGCATATTTCTCCTCGAGTTACAGAGTTTGATTTTTTTTAATGTTTGTTTAGTTTGATGACTAATATCATGCTGTCCCCAAATTTCCCCAATCATCTAAATCAATTCAGACCAGGAGTTCCTATCTCTTTTGTACTGTGGATTCCTTTGGACATTTGGTGCAGATGAAACTTCTTATCACAATAATATGTTTAAATACATACAGTAAATAGGATTACAAAGGAAAACAATTAAATGGTAATGCAGTTATAAAATATTAAAAAACAAACGTACAACTTCATGGATCCCAGGTTAAGAGCCTTTGATTTATATATTAACAAACCATCCTGGATTAAGAACACTAGTTAATTTTCTGTATCGTGAATCATCTAACTCAATATCACTTTTCTACCATTTCCTTTCTTCTTCATTTTTTGAAAATTGTGAAGTTGTCACATTCCCTTCTTTCCTTTGTCTTTCATTCTTCACAAGTGATAACCTGATCTCAAGTGATTTCTTTCTCACTTTTTTAATTTCCTTTCTCCTTCACTTCTCTCTTCAAATCTTCCAGAGATATTTTAGAAAAAAAATATTTTATCTTCCTTATCTTTCTGCCTCTTGTTCTTCTCTTTGAAAGGGGGAAAGATAAACTAAGGACTAAAGATAAGTATGGTTAATGATAGCATTAAATATTTTTTAGCAGAGAAAAGACCACAAAAATACATGGAATACTATATATAGCAAATAGCCAGTGCCATGAATTAGCACCTAAGTCTATTCAAAATGTCCAGGAGTCCCCTATATATTTCAACATGTACAACTGACCTACTTTCTCATCTGACTTAATTCAAAATTTTTCCTGTATCCAACCACGTTTATGATTTAAAAAAAAAAATTTTACTGAATTTTGTGGGGTTTCTGCTTTTCTTAATTACTTAGTATTTCCTTCTAAAATGGTTCATTTTCTCTATTAAAGTCCTACTCTACTGCTTTATCATATTGTGCCATCCACTCTGAGTTCCTGAAAGCTATGCCAGAAGAGTTCAATCACTGGAAGATCTTCTCAGACTGAAAAGGTTTCAAATATAGGCCATTCAAATGACAATATATCATTGTGAAAATGAGCTAAACTTGGAAAGACTTATCACCAGCTCTTTAGCCTGATGGAAAAACAAACAAAATAGCATTAACAAATTATGAAAGGGATCTTTCATAGACTTGAAAGGCTTGGAACGGGCTGTGATATGTACACAAAATGATCAAAATGTTGTTTCTTAAATATTGAAATAATATTTTCAATGCAAATATTCAGCATTTCAGTTGCATTATGGTCCATGTCTCTACTAACAAAACTACCATCAGCCTAGCCTGGGATTATAACGAGAATAGATAATATTTCTCTCACTAAATACAACGTTCCAAACAATGACTTCTTGTAATATGATACATTTTTAAAATTTCATGCCTTATACTTACTAAACTAATGATCTTTAAACTTTCTGGTCACATAGCTTTTCAATCAGTTATACATACATATATATATATATATATATATATCTGAGTATACACACATATGTAGAGAGAGAAGAATATTCACCTCTATTTGTGTATATTTACTTATTTATAAATTACAGAGCTATACAACAATATTGGGGTTTACTAAAAAGAGGAATGTTGTGGTCAGACCCATGATTTAGAAAAAACTCCTTTGGAGAAAGAATTGTAGAAGGGAGAGACAATCCACAGAGACCAATTAAGAGGATTTTGCAATAGTCCTGGAGAGAGATGTTGGAGGCCTGTACTAGGTTGGTAGGTGTATAAATACAGGAGGCAAATGCTAGAGGTTAGAAGTAGGAAACAAAAACAAAAAACAAGATTTCCCACATGATTGGAAATGTAGGCCTCACTTCTGTAAGATGATCCATTTATATATCTGTAATTAACCTACTATCCTATTCCCCACAGAAGCTCTTCCAATTCCTTACATCTCTCCTCAAAATTCCCATAATTTCCTTTCATCCACCCTCTCAGCTGAAAGCCTTGTCTCATTTTCCTGAAAACAGTTGAGGTCATTCTCTGAGAGCTCCTTTTCCCTTCCTTATTTTACATCACCTCAGTGCCTTTTGCCACTATCTTCTTCACCATGGTCTCATATGAAGTGGTGACTCTTCTCCTTGCCAACACAGAAACCTTTCCATGTATTAAGTGAACCCATTTTATCCTGAATTTTCTAGCAGGGAGGTTTTTTGGGGCAGTAAAGAGAGTTCAGTTTTGGACATGTTGGATTTAAAATGTCTACAGGATATCCATTTTGAGACATCGAGTGGGCAGTTGGAGGTGCAAGACTGAGATTATCAGAGAGATTTAGGATTGATAAAAAGGTTTGAAGTGAAATAGTAGAGAGGAAGAAGAGGGTCCAGGACAGAGCCTTGTGGGCCATCCTTAGGAGGCTTGTTAGATGACACATAATTAATCTTTTGATTATTTTTTGTTTTAGTAGTAGAGAACTGACATTCTAATGAGGTAAATAAATCTATTTAGGTATATACAAGATGCTTAAGATACATATTCAGTTGTGGGATCAGTGGGTCCAAGAATATGACCAATTTGATGACTTTTTCTGGTAATTCCAAAGTGATTTTATAATAGTTGGCCAACTCCATTAACAATACATTAATATAATGTGTGATCCTCTAGATCTTCTAGTGCTATTACCTGCCTTTTCTAATATTTACCAATTAGATAGATGTGAAATGTAAAATCTGAGTTTTTAAAATTTCTATTTTCATTAGTAGTGATAAGAGAAGATATATAAAATTTATGTATATAGACATTTGGTAAAAAGAGATTGATCATCAGCCTCTGACAGAACTTCTATGCAGTTACCAAACTAATTCATTTCCTTTTTTTAGTGTAATCCAAGTCATATCATTGGAAAAAATATCTATCTATCTATCTATCTATCTATCTATATATATATATATATATATATATGTCTATCTATATCTATCTATCTAATATAGGATCTGAAAAGGAAGTAGGAACAACTTGAAGAACAAAGTTCTCAACTGGTGTCCATAAAATGTAGAAAGACATAACATAAGACTTCTAGAACATTGCATCAGTCTTCTATTGTGGATCTTTGGAAGAAGACATACAAATCACACATGATGAGAAAATATGGATGGGTTGTAATATGAACTGACAAAAACAATACATACATTAATCATATTACAACTCTACATTAAATAGTTATTCAAAGAACTGTACACCAAAAGAGTTGTACTAGCTGTACACCAAAGAGTTGTAACTAGAACATTTCCTTTTTTTCTTAATGAGGATAGCAGGAAGCAGTCCACCTGATCAAATATTTAGAGCTGGAAGGGACTTAAAGATCACCTAATCAAACTCTCTAGTTGTGTAGACAAGGATATTGAGTTCCAAAGAGATTAAGTGACTTATTCATGGTTACAGTGGTGATCACAGAGGATGACAAACTGGGGCCTCTAGCTCTATATCTAATGCTCTTGTCTTTGTATCTTGTCTTTCCTGGAATGGTGGAGAGCACGAATGCAGTGGCCAGAGAACAATCTCACCTTTAGTATAGTTCTATTGGGAAAGAAAATTAGGATCAAAAGGAGAAGCAAGCCTGAGAAAGAGGTATCACGACAATGGCTTTCTAGGTATGGTAGCTACACTGTACAGTTGCTTAGTCTGGAAGAATATCACAGTGCAATATAGTTAAGTAGGCAGAGAAAAAGCAATGGCAGAGAGGAAGGAACATGAGTTCCTACGAGGAAGTACACTCTCCTGAGGAGGAGTAAATGGATCCCTTCCCTCCCCTTCCCCCCTTTGTCATTTACCCAACTAAGACTTAATTCACCATAATGAAAACAAAAAGTGTCTGGAAAGATGTGCTGTAATTCTATAGCTGTCACATAAGACTTGCTTGACCATGGGCTAGCCATTTCTCAGACCTCTAGCTATAAGTTTCCTTAATTTGAACCTAGGAATAACAATAGCACTGACTGATGTAAAAATTCAATGAGATAATATATATCAAGGGCTTTATAAATGTTAAAGCAAGAGATCAACATCAATTGTCAGCATTCATTACATATCTAAGTTACTACAACTAGCAAGTTGGCTTTTGAAACCATTTGTGAAAAGATGGGGTGGGGGTGGGGGGGGCAGGCCTGGGTACTCTTAAGAAAATTATTTCCTTAACAAATATCTTCATGTTTCTTTTTTTTCAGCTCTCCTCTTTTTCCCTCCACGAGTCTCCTGCTTGCCTCTTCTATGAGAGATAACTTACCCCATTCCATTTCACCCTCTCGTCTCCCACTACATTTCTCTCTCACCATTTACCTTGATTTCTGTTAAGATATGAGCCATCCTATTCAATTCACTCTGTGCTCTCTGTCTACGTGTGTATGTGTGTGTGAGTGCATGCATGTACATGTGTGTGTGCGTGTGTGTATGTGTGTGTGTAATCCCACCAACTACCCAGATACTGAAAAATTTCAGGAGGTACAAATATTGTCTTTCAATATAGGAATGTAAACAGTTCAACTTAGGTAAGCCCCTTGTGACTTATCTTTGCTGTTTATTTTTTCATGCTTCTTCTCATTCTTGTGTCTGAAAGTCAAATTTTTTTTTCAGCTCTGGTCTTTTCATCAAGAATGCTTGAAAGTACTCTGTTTCATTGAAAGCCCATTTTTTCCCCTGAAGTATTATACTCACTTTTGCTGGGTAGGTGATTCTTGGTTTTAGTCCCAGTTCCTTTGACTTCTGGAATATTCTATTCCATGCTTTTCGATACCTTAATGTAGAAGCTGCTAGATTTGGTGTTACCCTGATTGTATTTCCACAATAATGGAATTGTTTCTTTCTAACTGCTTGCTAGCTTCTTTTCTTCTTGACCTGGGAACTCTGGAATTTGGCCACAATGTTCCTAGGAGTTTCTCTTTTTGGATCTCTTTCAG
>CM053771.1:221432978-221454762 GCA_028658325.1 Potorous gilbertii | reverse complement strand
TCCTTCTGTTCCATTCTAATTTTGAGAGAACTATTTTCTTCAGTGAGCTTTTGCACCTCTTTTTCCACTTGACTAATTCTGCTTTTGAAAGCGTTCTTCTCCTCATTGGCTTTTTGAACCTCTTTTGCCAATTGACTTAGCCTATTTTTCAAGGTGTTATTTTCTTCAGCATTTTTTTGGGTCTCCTTTATCAAGGTATTGATCCGTTTTTCATGCTTTTCTTGCATCTCTCTCATTTTTCTTCCCAGTTTTTCCTCCACCTGTCTAACTTGATTTTCAAAATCCTTTTTGAGCTCTTCCAAGGACGGAGCCCATTGGATATCTATTTCAGATGTTTGGGTATGGAGGCCTTGACTCTTATGCCTTTACCTGATGGTAAGCAGTTTTCTTCCTTGTCAGAGAGGAAGGTTGGAATCATCTGGTCCCCAAGAAAATAACCTTCTATGGTCTTATTTTTTTTCCCTTTTCTGGGCATTTTCCCAGCCAGTTACTTGACTTCTAAGAGTCCTCTCCAGCCCCAGCCTAGGTCTGCCCAACTAGTGCTTGGGGTCTGACATTCAAAGCCTCTGGGCTTTCAGTGGCAGCCCTGGCTGCTATTCAATGGGAGCTTAATTTCTGGTGCTCAGGTGGAGGCAGGGCCACCTCCCAGGCTCAGTTCCCTCATGGGGTTTATGCAGAGACCTTTTGTAATGGAGCTCCTGTGGAGCTCCTGCCTGCTCCAGGAGCCTCTGGCCGCCTGCTGCCTCTGCCGCTGCCTCCCGAGGGGACCTGAGTCCCAGAGACACCCTGCTCCTCTCTCAGCCCATCCAGACATCTCTTTCACTGACCTGTGCGTCTGTGGGTGGAGGGACCTTCATGACTGCTGGAGATTCCGTCCCTGAAGCCTGCTCGGATCTGCTCGCTCCTTTCAGTGCCCCGTAACTGGGGCAGGGCAGGGCTGGGCTTTGCTGCCGTCTGGTGTGCCATGGACCTTTGGGATGGTTTTTCAGGGCTCTCTGGAAGGGAAATCTCCTTCACCCCGTTGCTGCACGGCTCCACTGTTCCAGAATTTGTTGGGAGTTCTTTTTATAGATAATTATGGGCTGTGGGTTCGGAGCTATCATATGTGAGTTTTTCTACTCTGCCATCTTGGTTCTGCCCCCCTCCTTAACAAATATCAATGCAAGGCTCCTATGAAGGATAGTGCCCTCTTAGAAGAGGATGTTCATCCAATAAATTATAAGTGTCGTGATACAATTAAAACTGATCTCCTCCAAGGAAGTCCCTGAGAACCTAAAGTGTAGCAAACAACTATCTTAAAGCTTTCTGAATGAAACCTAGTTCTCCACCCAACCTCTTTTTGTTGTGGGGCTAATTTGTGATAAGAATGAAATAACATATATTATTCCCAACTTATCTCATCTTGCTTTTTTTCTCCATAGCATATCTCTGGTGAAGCTCCACACAATGCCTTTTAGTTTTTATATCCTGCATATTTATGGAATCTTTCTCCATATAATGCCAGAATGAAGTAAATACGTGTGATTAGGAAGAAGCCCACCTATACTTAATTAAAACATGCTTGACTACGTGTTCTAAGCATTGTTACATTTGTATAAGCAATTTCTCATGGTTAGGACTGTCCAATTACTTTTTAAAATATATTAGGGAGGCAATGTAAACATCATGGTGTGTTAGTTTAAACAGATCAGTATAATGCACATCAATTTAAGCAAATCATCCTGTTGCTTTGTTTGTAGCTATTGCCTGTCCCAGCTTCGTTAAAAACTAAGTCAGCTAAAAGGTCAAAATCAATGACTATAGGATGCATGAAGGCATAAACTGACTAGATCTTTTTTTGGTCAATCTAATTATCCTGCTTTAGAAAAAAAAGTAAGCTAAACTCTTTATAAAGATTAAATCTACTCTGGAGGACAGGGTTCTGCATCTGAAAGCCTGGGGTTTGCCTATTAAAGTAGAATCTGTGTTTTAAAGGCTGTTTTTGTAATTATAATCTACTTTTTTTCTTTTTTAGCAAATGAATCATTTTGCCAACCCATTTCAGCAGCCAACCTTTCAAAGTACCATTTAAAGAGTGCCCACATGTGTCAGCCCACGAGCTTCACTATCATTAACCCTGTCTGAATTTATGCCAAGCTGCCACTTTACTTCAGCTGGGGAAAGTACAGTGGAACTGTTTGGCATTAGTTGTCTCATTCAAAATACCTATGTATCAAGGAGGAGGTTCTAGTCTGTCATGTTGGTTTTTTAAAGCTGTTTAAGTACAAAAATCAAGAGGTAAGGTGCAAAAGTACATCCATGCTCTCCTGTACTTGAATTTAAATTCAAATAATGACAGTTCCTAGTCCACATAGGTAGTTTTTTTGAGAGAAAATATAATAAATGAATCTATGAAAAGAAAATGAGTAAGACTAGAAAATGTTCAGGCTGTCAAAGTGAATTGGCTTCCTTCTGAATGAAAATAGAACATACGAAAGCCCTGTGTTCTCTTAAGTGGTTAAGTGGCAAATACATACTCACTGGATATACAAATTGGCCCAAGTTTTTCTGCTTCCCAGATAAGTTTCAAATTGGGCACTATTCTTTCTCCTGAGCTCCAGACCTACACTTCTCCATTGTTTTCTAGCATTCTTCATTTGACTGTTGTGGAAAACTAATTTCAACTCATATCCAAAATCGAATTTGTTTCATCCCCTCCAAATCCGTTCTTCCCTCTGAACTCTCCATTTCTGTGGATGCCACTACTCTCTTTACAAGACTTCGAAATTCTAAATCATTCTTACTTTTCTGTACTTCACCTTCACTATTCAAATAATTCATATATAATTTCTACCTCCGTAATGTCTTCCATAGCACCCCATTTTCTATATCTGTTACTTCTGTCCTCACTCAAAACATTATTCTATCTTCACTAATCTATTGTAATAGCTCCCTAAGTATTTGTGATGGTAATCAATATAGGATCTTTTGCTGGTTTTGTTTTACTGAAAGTGCCTCTGATTGAATAATGTGATTAAGGAAGATCTTTTTGGAAAGATTGATTAGGGGAGTTGTTTTGTAGGAGGGGCCCAAATACCTTTTGTTTTTTCTATTGAGGCACTGGGTCAGAGGGTTATACCTTCTGGCTCTAAAAAGTATATGAATGTATATTTCAATATATGTGTATACATATGCACATTTCTACTGTATGTGTTGTGTGTCCATCCTTCATTGCCGAAGAAGACCATGCCATCAGAGAAATAGTGACATGACTTGCACTTGACTTTGTTTTGAGTGAAGAAGGACTGTGCAGGTCACCAGCCTCACTTCTCTTTCATCTGAATTCAGTGACCAGATATTCATCAGGATGACTGGAGATGACCCAGGATGAGGCAATTGGGGTTAAGTGACTTGCCCAAGGTCATACAACTAGTAAATATCAAGGGTCTGAGGTGAGATTTGAACTCAGGTCCTCCTGACTCCTGCACAAGTGCTCTATCTGCTGCACCACCTAATTGCCCCTCTAGATGTTTGTCTATTTCTATCAATATAGAAGATTCAGATTTGGGTTGATATTACCTCCTGGGACCATTTCATTTATCCTTTTGGGGATTTTATTGTTGGATTCATTCTGTCTTTTATCCTCATTCTAATCAATATGGGCAACTTTTTTTAATATTATAATATTATCCAGGTTTGTTTGGTTTTGTAATCATGGTTTTCAGGGAATGAAGGAATAAAGCATTTAGTAAGCACTTACTCTATACAACACATTTACAAACACTGAAGATACAAAGAGAAAAGTAAGAAAGACCTCGCTCTCATGGAGTGTATATAGAATCCAGTATAAATCACTTCTACTTAACCTTTTTTTAGGTCAATTATTTTTTTTTGTTTATATCTAATTTTTTTCTATCTTTTTTTTCAGTCTTTTGATTTTTTTATTCTAATGTTTTTGTTGTGTCCTGGAGTTGGTGATTTCTATTTTTTCTGTTCTAGTTTTGAGGTACTATTTCTTGGTTTACCACTTTCTCTATGATTCAACTCAGTTTAATAAACATTTTTCTAGTGCCTGGTCAGTGTCAGGCACTGTGATAAGCTCTAGGGATTCAAAACAAAGCAAAAGACAGTCCCTGACCTCAAAAAACTTACAATCCAATGTGAGCAACACCTGAAAATATGCATAAAGCAAGTAACATACAGGATAAGTGGTTGGCTGTTTGTCCTTTGTTCCCAAAGAGAATCAAAATCATATCACCATCATAAAGTGAAATTTCAGTGTGTTCAACTGTGGCTGATCACACTCAATACAAACTTGGAATATTCTACCACAGGTTGGGCACAGATAATTCATGTGAATATTTGGGGTGGATACTCCAAATTTCCACATTCTATGTTTAGTTTGTGCTATCTCAGTTCTGCTTTGTTCCTAGAGCACAGCACCCTTTCTGATGTGGGCACACCATGCTAAGTGGTTCTGTGCCAGTTCTACCATGTTGCACAGTCAAATACAAAGTTTTTGAGAGAGACCTTGAGAATGTCCTTGTATGACTTCTTCTGACTACCTTGTGATCAGCATGTGAGTTCTGCATATAATAGTCTTTTTGGCAAGCATACATTTTGCATTTGAACAACATAGTCAGTCCTTCAGAGTTGCACTCTCTGAAGCATAGTTGGAATGCTTGACAACTTAGTGTGAGAGAGGACCTCAGTGTCTGGTACCTTATCCTGCCAAGTGATCTTCAGAATCTTTCTAAGACAGTTAAAATGGAAGTGATCCAGTTTCTGGGCATGGTACTGGTAGACAGTCCATGTTTCACAGGCATACAACAATGAGGTCAGCCCAACAGCTCTGTAGACCTTCAGTTTGGCAGTCAGTCTAATACTTCTTCTTTCCCAAACTTTTCTTCAGAACCTCCCAAACACCGAGCTATCTCTGCATGCATCAACCTCATTGTTAATGTGTATATCCATGGAAAGTACACTATCAAGGTGCATGAACTTATTCACAGGATTCAAAACTTCTCCATTTGTTGTAACTAATGGTTCTGTGTATGGATGGTGTGGTGGTGGCTCATGGACCACCTGTGTTTTCTTGGTGCTAATTATTAGGTCAAAATTAGCACAGGCAGCAGAGAATTGATTCATACTTTGTTGCATCTCAGCTTCAGAGACTACACTGAGTGCACAATCATTTGCAAACAGAAAATCATGCACTAACACTCCCTCTACTTTGGTCTTGACTTGTAGCCTTTACAAATTGAAGAACCTACCATCAGTACAGTAATTGACCTTGATGCTATGTTCATCCTCATTGAAAGCATTTCATAACATGGCTGAAAATATCGTGCTAAAAGTCATGAGAGCAAACTCACAGCCATGTTTCACTCCATTGGTGAATGGGAAAGTTTGAGAGCATTGTCCACTATCTAGAATCCGGGCAAATATACCATCATAAAATTGACATACAACATTGATGAGCTTCACTCAGCAAGCATATTTTGATATAATTTTCCATAAACCTTCATGACTAACAGTGTCAAAGACCTTGGTCAGATCTACAGATGCTGTGTCCAGACCTCTGTTCTGCTCCTGACATTTTAACCTGAAGTTGTCGGGCAGCAAACACCATATGGACTCTTCTTTGACTGCTTCTCAAGCTACAGTGGTATATGACCATCTTCCAGGTGAAGGACCAGTGAATTAAGGAGAACTCTAGTGAGAATTTTGCCAGCAATGACTAAGAGAGACACCTCTCCTGTGATTGTCGCAGGACAATCTATTTTCTTTACCTTTATGGAGATGGACAATGAAGGCATCCTTCAGCTCCTGGGGGATAGCCTACTCTTGTTATATAACCTGAAAATTTCAGTCAGCTTTTGTATGAGCAATGGTCCCTCTACCTTGTAAATCTCAGCCTTTTTGACTATCTTTCCACCTTTGCTGCCCACCTGTTCCACCCATCTCTCACCTGTGGCTCCAAAAAGCTGCAGTATTTGCAGCAGCCACACCCCAGTAAACCATTTTAGCAGATGGACCAGATCAGGTTGAGGTTAACCAAGGTTCTCAAACCAATTGGTGACTTAGGGGGGCATCTACCCCAAGCATGTGAACACTTCCTCTGGTGGAATGGGCAGATGAGAACAATTTGTTCCAAAGGCCATGAATGCAGATGAAGCAGATGATGTGAAGTGCTTGGAGTTTAGTTAGACACCAAATCCAGGATTAATAGGAAATCACTGAAAGATAAAGCATTGGAATTAAGAGAGTTTAGGGAAGACTTCCTATAAAAGGTGAGGTTTTTAGTTAAGACTTAATGGAAGCCAGGGATATCAACAGTAGAGCAGAGTAGGGAGAGTATTCTGGGCTTGGGGGATGATCAGAGAAAATTTCTGGAACAGAGAGAGATGGAGTGTCTTATTCAAGGAATAGACAGGAGGCCAGTGCCATTGGATTGAAAGGTATGTTTTTGGGAGTAAGGTATAAGAAGACTGGAAAGGTAGGAGTGGGGTAGGTTATGAAGAGCTTTGCCAAAAGCATTTTGTATTTGTTCCTGCAGGCAATAGGCAACCCCTGAAGATCATTGAATAGGGGGTGATATGAACAAACTTGCATTTTGGAAAATCACTTTAGTGGATGTATGAAGAATTGATTTAAGTGGGGAGAAACTGAGGCAGGCAGCCTCACCAGCAGGCTATTACAGGAATCAAAGTGATGGGATGCTTGGGTGATTGTGCTTAGACTCCAATTCCAGGATCACATTTCTCCCTAAACTCAAAACCTTATCCCTGACAGTTTTATCCCCAGTCCAAGGACACTATACCTAGCAATAACTCAAAAATGGGACCCTATTAAGACAAAAAATCTTTCTCCCCAGATACTTATGATCAGGCTCCTAGTAAAAAATCAAAGAAACAGAAAAAAACCCTATCTTTCTCGAAGATCATTACTAAACTTTGAGAGGGAAATTTCAGTGGAATGATAAGATCAGAGACCAAATTGTAACAGGTTAAGAAGATAGTGAGAGGAAAGGGAATGATGGTACATATTGTACATAGCATTTTTAAGGAGTTTAGCTATAATGGACAGAAGACAAAAGGGATGACAGATAGAAATACATATTGAAGGGGTTTGTTGTTCCTGTTTCAGGAGATGGACAGGTGGGCATGTGTCTAGGGAACAGGAAATGAACCAATAGGAAGGAAGAAATTGAGAACAAATTATAGAGCAAGGATAACAGAGGGAGAAATCTGTTGGAGGAAATTGAACAGATTAGGATCACTTGAATAAGTACAGGAATTAGGTCAGGAGTAAAGTAACATCAGCATATGGAACAGTGGTAAAGGAGGACAAAATGGCAGCAGTCACCTGAGTGATAGGAGATGAGGAAGAGAAAGGGGAGTTCATGGTGAATGACCTCAAATTATTTTTCTGTAAAATATGAGGCAAGGTTCTCAGCTGAGAGAATATGTAGGAGGGTG
Organism: Potorous gilbertii; assembly: GCA_028658325.1. Classification (NCBI taxonomy): domain Eukaryota; kingdom Metazoa; phylum Chordata; class Mammalia; order Diprotodontia; family Potoroidae; genus Potorous; species Potorous gilbertii. Next base: position 221,447,302 of record CM053771.1, on the reverse strand, counting down.
TTAGGTTAATGGGATATAAAATATTCTGTGCCCATTAATAGGTCTCACATGGAACTCTGATGCAGAGTCTATTAGGCTGGCAGTCAAAGGAATTCCCATACCTTTCCAATTCAGTACTGATTTCAAAGTTACTGGGCACTAACCAATCAAGGATTTAGTCTTTGACTGGAAACAGTATTTATTGTATTGCTTGCAGGGAAAGGTGTGGGCAAGGAGGAAAGCTTTTGTGAAGGTACTGGTTAAAAATTAAAACTCATCTGTGGAAGGGAAGGGAGAAAAGAAAACTAAAAGCACAAACGATGGAGAGATGGAGGGAAAGACACAGATAGTAATCGTAAATGCAAATGTGAATGGGATAAATTCTCCCATAAAATGGAGATAGATAGCAGAATAATTTAAAAGTCATAATCCAACAATATATTGTTTAAAAAAAATGCATTTGAAACAGGGGGGTACACACAGGGTAAAGGTAAAAGGTTGGAACAGAATATATTGTATTTCAGCGGATGTAAGAAAAGCAGGGGTGGCAATCCTAATCTCAGAAAAAGTAAAAGCAGAAATAGATATAATCAAGAGATAAGGAAGGAAAATATATCCTGCTAAAAGGCATCATAGAAAATGAAGCAATATCATTACTAAACATATATGTTCCAAGTGAGATATCATCCACATTCTTAGAGGAGAAATTAAGGGAGTTACAGGAAGAAATAGAAAGCAAAACTATACTGGTAGGGGAACTCAATCTCCCCCACTCTGAACTTGATAAATATAACCTTAAAATACACAAGAAAGAAGTTAAGGAAGTTAAAAAACACTGGATAAGGTAGATATGATAGATCACTGGAGAAAATTGAATGGGGATAGAAAGGAATATACCTTTTTCTCAGTAGTTCATGGTTCATATTAAAAAAATGACGATGTACTAGGCCATAAAAACATCACAATCCGGTGCAGGAAGGCAGAGATGATCAATGCATCCTTCTTAGATCATAAAGTAATAAAAATCACATGCAATAAAAGCCATGGAAAGATAGACCAAAAATTAATTAGAAACTAAATAATCTAATCCTAAAGAAGGAGTGGGTTAAACAACAAATAATAGAAATAATCAACAACTTCATTCAAGAGAATGACAATAATGAGACAACCTACCAAATCTTATGGGATACTGCAAAAGCAGTTTTTTAGGGGAAGTTTTATATCTTTGAACGTCTACATGAATAAAACAGAGAAAGAGGAGATCAACGAATTGGACATGCAGCTGAAAAAGGTTTGAAAAAGAACAAATCGAAAATCCTTAAGTATATACCAAATTAGAAATACTTACAACCAAAGCAGATATTAATAAAATTTAAATTAAGAAAACTATTGAACTAATAAATAAAACTAAGGGATGCTTTTATGAAAAAAACAATAAAATTGGTAAGCCTTTGGTCAATTTGATTATAAAACAAAAAACAAAGAAGAAAACCAAATTACCAATACCAAAAATGAAAGGGAGTAACTCAGCTTCAATGAGGAAAAAATTAAAACATTAACTAGAAATTACTTTGCCAACTTTATGCCCATAAATTTGACAGTCTAAAGGAAATGGATGATTATTTTGGAAAATATAAATTTCCCAGATTAAAAGAAGAGGAAGTTGAATACTTAACCCCATCTCAGAAAAAGAAATTGAACAAGTCATCAATGAATTCCCTAGGAAAAAAATCTTCAGGCCTGGATGGATTTATAGGGAATTCTATCAAACATTTTAAGAACAGTTAATTCAAATAGTATATAGACTTTTGGGAAAATTGGGAAAGGAGTCATCCCAAATTCTTTTTATGATAGAAATATGGTTTGATACCTAAAGCAGGAAGAGACAAAACAGGGAAAGAAAATTATAGACCAATTGCTCTAATGAATGTAAATGCAACAATTTTAAATAAGATTTTATCAAAAATACAGTAATTTATCACGAGAATAATACATTATGGCCAGTACGATTCATGCCAAGAATGCAGGGCTGGTTGAATATTAGGAAAAATATTAGCATTATTGATCATATCAGCAACAAACCTAACAGAAACCAAATGATTATCTCAATAGATGCAGAAAAAGCTTTTGGCAAAATACAACATCCATTCATATTAAAAACCCTGGATAGCATAGCAATAAAAGGAACTTTCCATAAAATAATAAGCAGTATCTACCTAATATCTTCAACAAGAATTATATGCAATGGAGATATGCTAGATACATTTCCAATAATATCAGGGTTGAAACAACATGTCCATTATCACCACTTTTATTCAATATAGTGCTAGAAATGTTAGCTGTAGCAATCAGAGAAGATAAAGAAATGGAAGAAATTGGAATATGCAAAGAAGAAACTGAGTTATCACTCTTTGCAGATGATATGATAATATACTTAGAGAATCCCAGCGATTCAAGTAAAAAATTACTTGAAATAATAAACAACTTTGGCAAAGTTGCAGGTTACAAAATAAACCCACACAAATCTTCTGTATTTCTATATATTACTAACAAAGCCCAATAGCAAGAGATAAAAAGAGAAATCCCATTTAAAACTAGGGGAGACACTATAAAATATTTGGGAGTCTACCTGACAAAACAAATTCAGGGACTATATGAACATAATTACAATACGCTTTTCACACAAATAAACTCAGGTCTAAGTAAGTGGAAAAACATCAGTTGCTCATTGCTAGGTTGAGGCAATATAATAAAAATGACAATTCTACCTAAATTAATTTGCTTATTTAATTCCATAACAATCAAACTATCATTTAATTATTTTCCAGAGCTGGAAAAAATAATATCAGAGTTCATCTGAAAGAAGACAATATCCGGAATAGCAAAGGAACTAATGAAAAGAAATGCTAGAGAAGGTGACCTAGCTCAACCAGATCTCAAATTGTATTACAAAGCCACAGTCATCAAAACCACTTGATACTAAGATACAGAAGTGTAGACAAGTGGAGCATGCCAGGTATTGAAGACATATTAGGCAATGAATATAGCAATCTACTGTTTGATAAATCCAAAAACCTCAGTTTCTGGGATATGAACTTAGTGTTTGATAAAAACTGCTGGGGAAAATGAATAACAGTGTGGCAGAAACTAGGCACAGATCAATGCCTGACATGGTACACAAGATTAAAGTCCAAATGCATACATGATCTAGGTATAAAGAGTGATAATATAAACATATTAGCGGAGCAAGGAATAGTGTGTTCATCAGATCTATGAAGAAGGGAAGAATTTTTGACTAAAGAAGAGATAGAAAGCATTATGAAGGGCAAATGGATACTTTTCACTATATTAAACTGAAAACTTTTTGCACAAGCAAATCCAATGCAACCAAGATTAGGAAGGAAACAGAAAACTGTGAAAGAATTTTTGCAACTAGTGTCTGTGATAAAGGTCTCATTTCTAAAATATATAGAGAACTGAGTCAAATGTACAAGAATACAAGTCATTCCCCAATTGATAAATGGTCAGAGGGTATGAACAGGCAGTTTTCAGAAGAAGAAATTAAAGATATCTATAGTCATATGAAAAACTGCTCTAAATCACTGTTGATTAGAGAGATGCAAATCAAAACGACTCTGAGATAACCCATCACACCTATCAGATTAACTAACATGACAGAACAGGAAGATGATAAATGTTGGAGAAGATATTGGAGAGTTGGAACACTAATTCATTGTTGGTGGAGCTGTGAGTTGATCCAACCATTCTGGAGAGCAATTTGGAACTATGCCCAAAGGGCTACAAAAATGTGCACACTCTTTGACCCAGCAATTCTGCTTCTAGGACTGTATCCCCAAGAGATCATAAAAATGGGAAAGGGTTGCACATGTACAAAAATGTTTGTAGCAGTCCTTTTTGTGGTGGTCAAAAACTGGAAATCAAAGGGATGCCTATCCATTAGGGAATGGCTGAATAAATTATGGTATATCAATGTAATGGAATACTATTATGCTATAAGAAATGATGAACAGGAAGACTTCAGAGATGCCTGGAAATACTTATATGATCTGATGCTGAGTGAAAGGAGCAGAACTTTGTACACAGCAACAACAAAGAATGTGAGGATTGTAGCAGTTCATTTTCTTTTGTATTGCCTTTTGGTTTTGGTTTGTTGTATGATATCTCCTGTTCATTTTAATTCTTCTATACAACATGACTATGGTGAAAATTTATTTAATAGGAATGTATGTGTAGAACCTATATAAAATTGTATGCGGTGTTGAGGAAGCAAGGGGAAGATGTGGGGGAGGAAGGGGAATGGAGGGAAAGAAAAAATCTAGGTTGTATGGTAATGAGTGGAACTCTAAAAATACATAAATAAATAAAAATTTAAAAATGTGGGGATTGTATATCTGTTAGTGATGGTTCTTTTGAATACTTCCAGTGACAGCTTTTTATAATATTCCTTTTTTTGAGTTTAGTTCTTCAGAACCTAGTCTTCATTTAAAAAAACAAAGTTTTCTCCTTTCATTCTTTACTTAAGTTGTTACGGACTAAGTTTTACAATAATTGTTGTTATCAATTTTTCCCCATTAATTACTCATCTCATTGTGCATACATTTATTATACACTTACTATTATGTGTCAGGCAGTATGCTAAGCAATATAATATAAATCAAAATAGAAATAAAACAGCATCTCTCCTCAAAAAACTTACATTCAATTGAGGGGAAACTACATATAAAAACAAACTGAAAAGAGAGGAGGATAGTACAGAAGAAAAGGTACCAGGTGCAAAAGCATGATAGAGGAATCTTGAGAGGAATAAAGTAAGGTCTAAAGAACATCTTTACATAAAGGTTTTTAGGAGAAACCATCCCCAAAGAGAGAGAGGCTATAAGGGCGGAGGATACTTACAACATCTTAATTCTAAAGTTGAAATGACACTTCTGGATGAAGAGCTGAAGCATGAAAGTGGAAGACTGGAGAGTAGCTACAAAGGCCCACCAAAATTTAATTATTGAAATTGCCCTTTGTGCCATCACCTGGCTCCACACATGCTGTGTTCTTGGATAGAGTAGTCAGCCTTCCTTTGCCTCACCTTGGGTCAGCTCAGTTCTGTTCTGACCTGCACCTGGATTTTGAGGTTCAAAGTTCTGGATCTTTAGGGTTCTTTTTGGAATCTCATGACCAAATATTAGGGACCTGTTATGTCCATTTGGAACCAATTTGGATACTTCAATCTCTTGCAGATGCTTCCCATGGTATCTAAAATCTCTAACCCAAGTTTTCTCATCAGCTTAGGGTATTTTTAGGAAATTTCACTGTTCCTTCTTCCACTAGATCCAGAGTTTTGCAGGCTAAATGTGAGTATACATGTGAGTATACATCCAGAGTATGCAGGCTACATGATCTCTGATCATGCTGAGATATTATTCAATATTGGTGATAGATTTGGGTTGGAGGGTCAAGGAGTATAGAGAGGAATTGAACTCATAATTCTAGGAAATAAAACAGTATAGTTTCTTTTATTTGATTTACTGCTTATTATTCAGTCTGGTCATACCTTTAGATTTGGCCTAGATGTGACAGAGCTGAGTTTTCTGACTTATTCAGACAGACATCTTAGTAGGAAGTACAGTTCATACATATTTAAATGCATAAGAATGAGGTTTTTATTCCTTCATGTATTTTTTTTATTATTTTAAGATTTTTTTAAAATTCCCTTCCCCTTTTAAATTAATGCTTTCTCTCTGACATTTACTTTACTTAAACTATTTTGACGTAATTCCATTTCCACAGGCTCTTCTTCACTATGCCTCCAGTCCTCTTTGCTTATTCTTTCCCTAGTATGAATATTTTACTTAAATTATTTCTTCTTTATCCTTGTTTTTATTTACTTCCTTCTTTTTTACTTCTCTTTCCTTTATGTTGAGTGTCACTCAAAGTCTTCTCTCTTCTCATATTTTTGGTTTTCTTTTTGCAGCATTGTTTTCCAAAAAGCTTTTCCTTGTTTTGTTCTTTTTTTATTTCTTTTCTTTTGAATTCTATTCTGAAATTTTATTTCCTGATACATAGGGTATATCTTTATTTGTTATATTCAAATTTTCTTATATTTCTCCTGAAGTTAATGATTCTTATAAACAATTTCTGCTATTGCTTTCATAAATCTTGAACATCATCTCTCTTTCTATAAAAATTTTATTTTGAAGAGAATGAGTTCATAAGTAACAAGCAACAGAAACAGTCCTAAGTAATAGAAATTATTCTATGTGCCCAGCTGTGTGGTCAAATTCTACCCTCTTCAAACTACTGCCATGAATTTTTTCCTTCCCAGCTGTGATACCATCTCATCTCTGGATCCATGTTCCTTCCCCATTCATGAGCAGCATCTACTAATAGGAGATCATTCATCCCTTCGGCCAAGCTGTTATGCCAACACAATACCTACAGAAGACACTATGGGTATGCATGTGTATTTCTAGGGTAAATTCGCAAAATATAAACTCTCTTCCTCAAAGATGAAACCAAGACATTTATTCAAACATCAAAAAGCCAAATCCATTATAGTAACAAAGAAACTTATATACATTATCTATGCAAGGAACACAGCCATCCCCAAGACTTTCTTCAGTTAGGCCCTCCCCACAAACAAGCTCCCTTAGCAAAATCACTCGCTCTCTATCTCATGCTAGCTGCTCTGCTTATTATCTCTCAGCTCTGCCTCACTCTCTCAGCTCAGCCCTTCCTGCTCCACCCATTCACTAGGCCCTGAAACCGTGGGCTTCATGTGACTCATTCTATGGGCAGGGTCAAAGTTCAAAGCAATTCACATGGGCCTATTAAAGGGCACAGAAGATCTTCAAATCCCCTTACCATTACATGGACCAGGAAGTCAAACATAAGAACACAACATAATCTCAACAAAAATAGTTTTCCAAACTCTAACTCTCCTTAAAATAAGCCCACTGTCAAGTCCCAATCTCCTATTCTGGACACACATATCTTTCCTCATAAGAAGACTTTTCAGTATAACTCTTTCCCTGAACTGAATTGAGACAATACCCCCTTTTGGTCATTTATACTCAGTCCCTTCTTTCTGCTACCTCTGATTCAACTGTAGCTCCACTTCTTAAGATGAATCGTTATCCCTTTGCTATATACCCATCAACTTGGTAGCAGTGAATCATTCATTCCTCCCTATTTCCTTTGGTCTCCTACCCCAGTTATGCCTTCTCCAGCTCTGTAATTCCATGAGACAAAATATATCAATGCAATACTGCTCCTATAATTTTATTTAACCTACTTCCTCATGTTCTGTACTAGATAAGCAACAATGGGCGGAACTGTCCTTATTTTCTGGTCACCTGACAGTTTACTTAAAAATCTAGGGCATGAGCAAAGAAAATAGTTGAAACAGTAGTTTTTGTAAAGTAGTAGGATGGAGAATAAAACTATACAAATCAATGACATTTCTATATAGCAATAATTAAATTCAGGAAGGAATGAGTGAATGGGAAGTCAAATTCAAAGTAATAACAAAATGCATAAAATACTTAGACACCAGTGTACAAAAGTATACTCAGTAGATAAAACTGCAGTGTGACCCTTAAGAAATAAGATAATCATTTAAATAACTGGAAGGATATTCAATATTTATACCTAGGTCATGTCTTTATAATAAAAAAAATTATGAAATTAATTTACTGAATTCCTGCTATGTTAAATAATAAAGGAGATGCCTTATATATCTGAAAGTTGGGTATCTTGATCCATGTGTAAAACTTAATATTTTTCTCTATAGTATTTCATATTTTTAGATGTGGCTCAAATCCTTAGTCTGTGGAAATATTTTCACATCCTGTATTCCTGCATATAAAAATGTCCTGCCAAATTTTGTCATTGATAAATAAAAGCACACCATCTGCAATTCTATCCAAGTCATTGATAAATGTATTAAAAAACAGTGAGCAAAGTACAGATCCCTAAAACACTCTATTAGGGATCTTTTAAACTGACATAGAACCAATGACACTAATGCATGAAAATAAAGCTAAATTATGCATGGTGCATTTAAAAAAAAGGTAGTAATGTATATAACATACTTGAGAAAACTTTCCTCAAAATGATTACGGTAATAATATTTTCATATTTTAAGGGACATACTTCAATAATCTGTTGAATTCATTTATGTAGATATACTGCTTCTGCAATTTTCTTTCATAAATGAGATTATATCCACTATTTTCAACATCACTGCTTGCTTTTCTTAAACTCCAAACTGATTCTTTCAGACTTCAAGTACACAATGATTTGCATGACTGCCCTAATAATATTCTGGTGGCTTATTGAATTTCAAGTTCATAGATGTCAATGAGTAATATTCTTGTTAATGATGGCAATATTGTGAGCATGTATATGTGATTTATATTGTCATTCAAAAGAGTTACAGTAAGGGAAGTGAAATATATTATTTAACGTTGGCTAGAAGGGGAAGTTAATCTAAACTTCTTAAGGATTTAGAGATTAAAAGGAGAGATAATGAAACCTATCTTCATACTAAACGGTATGTTGGACTTCTTGATGAGATGTTAAAAGTCTAAACTTTCTGAGGTGAAAATATAAGGTTATTATTCATCTTAAAAAACAATCAGAACCAAATACCATAGAGATTAATTAATTAGAGCTGAAAGTTCATTGAAGGATTGACACTACCAATTCCATAAGAAAGTTATCTGTATGACTAAACTTTTACAAACAGGTGGGAAATAATATTTCATTAGAATCCTTTAGTAATTCTTCTTCCTCTACCTGCCCCACCACCTCCATCACTAGTTTTATGAAACTGAGGGATCTCTTTTAATTTTCCCTGTGATCCTAAGTCTAAAAGTAAATGTATTAAGGTAAGAGAAAATAGTAGAGTAAGTAGAAAAATATTTTCTTAAGCTGAAACTGAATTATTAATCACTTTTATGTGGGTCATTTGTAATCAGCAGATATATACACACATCTTATTTATGGCTGCACTGATCACACTCATTGAGATAATTGCCTGCAAGCATCCAGATGATCTCTTGGAATTGTACAATAACCTTTTTAAATCTTAGGCAATCAGTACCATGTTGAAGTCAGTGGCCCCCATGCATTTTGCATACTGAGCTATATAGTATCTCTTGCAGAAAAGACAGCTGGTCCTTTGTCTGGAAAAAAAAAGACCTCCTGTTGAAAGCTTTTTGTTGCAGGTAACTTTGAGTGCCCATTAATGCTAAATTGCAAAGGGACACTTATGGAAACATGTAAAAGCCATTCAAAATAATTGAATTAAAAGTGATAGGAGGCTTAAAGTGTTCTCAGATTACGTAGTAAACAACAGTTCGTGGAAAGATACACTAAATGAATAAATGGATGCTGTTTTATTAGATTATCCTTTGGAATAGTAATGACAACTTAAAAAAATTAACCTGTTTAATACAATAATACTACCATGGAAGTTGGACAAGGTCCTACTCTGATATCTCCTGCCATGTAGTAACTCTCAATTGAAAAGCTGTATATAAAAATAGAAACTGCCAAAGATTGGAAGGGGTGGAAGTAGAATTCCATCAAACAACTGAGTCTTACTAACAAAAGTAGTCTAGGTAAATACATAGAAGCTCATCACCCACAAGCTATTATTTGGTAATGGAAAATGAAGAAACAAAAGGGTGAAAAAAAGTTTGACTCGGGCTCAATAATTCCTCTTCTTCTGTCATAGTGACATTGGTAGAGATGCGTAAAGGAGTACAGAAGGTATTAAGAATCATATGATGTTAAGATTATTTATAAAAAACCCTGATTCTTAGTACCCTAAAATGAGAGATCTTTGTTTTAATATAAACATTTAATGTAAACATGTACATACTACTGGAAGGACAGAATCATATTGGTCAGTCAAATCAGTTAGTCAGCAAGCATTTAAGTGCCTATTATATGTCAGATACTATGCTAAGTACTGGGGATACCAAAGAAGACAAGACATTAAGGTCTCAAGGACATTAAAATATAATAGGAATAAAACACATATGAAAGTATGTACATGCAAGTCATCCGCAGGTTAAATAGGAAATGATCAAGAGAGAGGGTACTAGAATTAAGAGGGATTGGGAAAAACTTCCTGAAAAAGATGAGATTTTAGCTGGTATTTTAAAATAGCTGAGGAAATCAGGAGGCAGAAACAAGGAGGAGGGCTGGAGACAGCCAGAAAATAATGACTGGAAAGAACTGAAGAGTACATGAGAGGATTCAAAGTAGAATACAGAACAAGTGGTTGAGGATGGGGGTGGGGAGGAGCTCTAGGTTATGAAAAGCTTTGAATATCAAACTAGCCTTTTTATTTGATTTTTTGGGTAATAAGGAGCCACTGGAGATTACTGAATAGGGGATTGATGTGGTCAGATTTGTACTTTATATTATTGATATAGGAAAATAACAAATAGGAGTCATTAAGAGCAAAGTGAGAAAATGTTTTAGAGGGTGGAGTCAGGATAATGGCGTAAAAGGTCACAACTGCCAAGCTTCCTCTAAAACTTCTATAAAACAACCACAGAAAACACCAATCAGAATTCTTAGTGGGAAAGCTAAGAAAAAGTCAAAATGAGTCATTTTTTTCAGCCGAGGGCAGTTTATGAAGACAGAATGAGAGGTATGTATACACTGGAGTCGGGGCTTACAGGAACACAGAGCAAGAGCAACTGTGGATTGTAAGCCAGCAACAGTATGAGTAAATAGTAAGGTGACTAAATATTTGATCAAAAAGACATCTCAGGGCCCTTCCATACTAGCAATGGGAGTAAAATTGGGTGCCATTTGGCTGTTCCATCACACACTTCTGCTTCAAAGTTCCAGTACACAGAAAAACAATCACAGTTACAGTGGAACAGGGGCCCTATTTCTATAACAGTCATAGTTTAGAGAAAGAGGGTAGTGACAAGAGCTCCCTTGGAGATAGTAGGGAACCACCATTGTTTATCAACATTCTACTTGAATGCTAGCATTAGCAATAAGGCAAGAAAAATAAATAGAAGGAATAAGCATAGGCAATGAGAAAACTAAACCATTATGTTTTGCAGATCATACAATGGTATACTTAGAGAATCCTAGAGTCCACTAAAAAAACAAAACTAGTGATTGTCAACTGTAGCAAAGTTGTAGGATATAAAATAACCACAAATTACCATATGTATCATTGTCATTTTGATATACCTTCAACAAAATACAAGAGGAAGAAATAGAGACATTTCATTTTAATTGACTGTTAACAGTATTGAAATTCATGGGAATCTATGTGTGTATACACAGGAATATTATGAGCACAGTTACAATATATTCCACTCAAATAAAGAGAGGTCTAAGCAAATGGAGAAATATTAAATGCTCATGGGAAGAACAAGCTAATATAATAATGTAATAAAATGACAATGTTACCTCTAGAGACATGTCACTCAAACCACCGAAGAATTACATTGTAGAACTTAGAACATTCATCTGGAAAGTCAAGAATATCAAGGAAGTCAATAAAAAAAATCTCAAACCATATTACAATGCAGTAATCATCAAAATCATTTGGTACTAGATAAGAAATAGAGTTATTGATTAGTAGAATAGACTAGGTACATATTAAAACAAGTGAGCAAAAAAGAATAATGAAAAATGCTAGAGAGGGTGTGGGAATATAGAGACATTAATGCATTGTTGATGGAGCTATGAACTAGTCTAACCATTCTGAAGAACAATTTATAACTATACCCAAGGACTATAAAACTATGTGTGACCTTTAACCCAGCAATACCAGTGCAAGGTCTATACCCCAAAGAAGTCCAGGAAAGAGGGAAAGGACTAATATGTTTAAAATTATTCATTGTTTCTCTTCTTGTGGTAACAGAATTGGAAAATGAGGGGATGTCCATCCATTGGGGAATGGCTCAATCAACTGTGTTGTATGACAGTTATAGAATATTATTTTACTATAAGAATGATGAATAAACTGGATTCAGGAAAAAAAATCTAGGATAGTATATATGAACTGAAGCAAAGTGAAGTGCTCAGAACCAAGAGAAGGATGTATTCAGTAAGGTCAATATTGTAATGATAAATTATGAAAGGTTTAGTAACTGATCAATACAATGATGTGTAACATGTTGAAAAATACTCTCGCCTTTAGAAAGAGAACAAACAGACCCTGAGTGCAGAGTGAAACATATTTATATTTTTTCTTTATTTTTCTTGCTTTTTGTTATATGACTACTGTCAAAATATGTTTTGCAAGGTTTCATACATCTAATGAGTAAGATATTGCCTTCTTAATGAGTGAGGGAGAAGCAGAGGAAGGAAAAGAACTAGGGACAGAAAATTAATATTTTTTCTAAGTGAAAAATTTCACTAGTTTGTCTTAGAGAGTTGAGTTTAAAAAGTTTGCGGAGTTGCTTTTGTCAAGATTACATGACAGAAAGTAAACGGAAACATCACTCACTGGGACATTTGACTGTTTTATCTTGAAGTAATCCAGATATTTGCCAACAGATCATACTGGAAATAAGAGCCACATATGTAGCAAAATATTTTACAGGACATCAGGAGGTGGAATAATAATGTTATGAAATCCGATAAGAGAAATAATAATATATATCAACCTAAATCATACTATATATTTTCTTTTTATTCAATGCCCAGTGCAAATGTAGGTTTAGGTAGGGGAACTGAAATATATATATTGGAAATATATGGCCCAGGAACAAAGAATGAGAGATACCAAATATTTGAAGAATTTGTCAATATATGATGAACATTTTTTTCGAGAAATAATTATAATGGGCCCAAAATGGCAAACATAAAAGGAAAATGATTACAAAGATTTAAATCTGCGCTGAGACTTTTGGGGAATGGCCTATGCTTTGACAAAAAAGAAATGACTAATTTTAGATATTACAATCATATCCAAATAAACTTCATGTACAGTCAGGATACCGATGTGTTAAAGCAACAATACAATCATAATAATACAATGCTAGAAAGATTTAAAAATGAAAATAAGATATGGTGTGCAATTAAAAGAATTCCAACTTTTAAAACTTCCTAATGTGATCTACCAAAAAACACCAAGAAATTTGTGGATGAAAGTATGTTGAATTATAACCCTTTCATACTGAAGTTAGAGAGACAGAGACAGACAGAAACACAGAGAAGAAAAATTTGGGATCTGTGCTTCAGATAAGGTAATTTTGAAAGTACTGGTCACATTTTATCTCCATCTTTTTATACCATACTCTGTACATGTATTCTGTGGTCCGGTGACACTGGTTTTACTGTTCCATATTCAAGATACTCCATCTCCCAACACATATTCCATCTTCTATGCCTGGAACTCGTTCTTTCTTCATCTCTGTCTTCTAGTTTCCTTGACTTCCCTCAAGACCCAGATAAAATTTTACCCTCTTCAGGAATCCTTTCTTGACCTTCCTTAACATTACTATCTCCTTTCTGTTTGTATTTCCATTTCTGTAGCTTGTTTGTACAAAGTTGTTTGCATGTTATCTCCCCCATTAGAAAGTAAATTCTTTGAAAGTGGAAACTTGTTTTGTTTTCTTTTGTTTTTGCCTTTATTGGCATCCCCCTTGCCTAGGAAAGTGCCTGGAACATAGTAAGGAGGTAACAATAACTTCTTGGCTTGACTTGACTCCTAGATATTGATTCCCATAGTATGTGAAGGAGTCCAAGATAACAAAAGAATGTAAATGAAAATCTCACAAAATGAGCAAGCACAAATAAATTGTATTTAAAAAATTGTAAGAAATGCCCAAAATGAAAAGGTTGCAATATATTAGAATATTAAAACTAGTAGTGACAAAATTTCAAGCCAATAGGTTGCCTTGAGTTGAGTAAGAGTGGATAAAAAATATTCGTGAAATAGGTAAATTGTTTTAGTTTTGTATGCTCTAAAACAAAACAGATTAACTGACTTGGAATATCTGTTATTTCTTTCCTTATAGTTCTTCTCTATTCCTCAAATCTCAGTGATAAGCAAGGCAAATGATAACAATGAGCACCTGTAACTCTCATGCCTGTTATCACTTAGTCCCTCCTACCTAGTCCATTAAAAGCCATCTAGATTCTGGATTCCATATTTAACTCAGATTCCCTAGTCAGTTACTTCAAGATCTAAAGATTATATATGTGTGTGTATGTATGTGTGTATATATGTACATGTGTATATATGTAGGTGAATGTGTATATTAACATCCTAAGAAACAATATAAATAAAATATCATCTGTTATATTTTATTGCCAAATATTAAAGTCTTACATAATCA
>CM053771.1:221359034-221432478 GCA_028658325.1 Potorous gilbertii | reverse complement strand
ATGGGGTAAGGGATGGGAGGGATGAAAGAAGAGAGGGCAGATTGGTGATATGGGTAATTTGAATGTTCAGTGAATTGGGGAGGGGAGAGGGGACAAATGGGGAGAAAATTTTGGAACCCAAAATCTTGTGCAAATGAATGTAAAAAGTTAAATAAATAAATTTATAAAAAAAAAGATTTAAATCATTTCTCTGATTAACTTATTTACCTATTTGTATGGCCCTGGGCAACTCACTTAACATTTATTTATCTCACCAACTTCCTAGAATTTACGTATCAAGTTATACACAAGCTGAGACTGATAATTATCGTAGAGCCTTCTTCAGCTTTCCTGTTTCACATGAGTCAGTCATGGTAAGCTAATATTTCTCAGTTGTTACCTCTGCAAGAAGGATACTCTCATATTTGAGCTGACTCTTGAACTGTCTCATACCCAGTCACAGAAGGCATCTATTATAAATGTGATAGACTTTTACCCATCACTCAAATGTGGAGAATGAATATGAAAATATGGGATGTTGTTATAATATATAAAAGTCTTATGATTCCAAAAGCAGTAGTTAGTTGTTTAACTAAAGAATAACTGATTACTTCATTATTTTTGGCTACAAATATTTTTTAAAAAGACAGAATGCTTATATTGATTGCTTTGTAAACAACAAATTGAACTTTTTATACAAACATGACAGTGAAGTTATTTAAAATTATTTTGATGATATTAAAATTTACGTTTGTTTTCAAAAATGTGGATTTTCATAGTAATGCTAATTAGTAATGATATTTGTAGTTAAAAATTTTGCATCATTTTTACATGCTGGAAGCACGACATAAACAGCTTTTAATCTCTAGTATGTTGGTATATTTGCAAATAGCCTCTGGGATCATGAGATTCACTGCCAAAAACTATTTGGTCACAGTAATGGATGATGTCTAATAATTATCTCTTATCCACTCTGCAAATGGCAATTAGGGTCATTTCCTCACTGGAAGCTGTAATGCTTTATTTATTTGACATTAAAAGTATTATTTCTTTTAAGAGTTGCAAAATGGATTAATCAATACAAATGTTGTTTATGCTATCCTGATAGTGAACCATTATCTCTAATTCTTATCCTGAAGTCACTTAAAGATATAAAGATACTTTTCTAAAATGAAAATTATATTTAAAATGATAGGTACATAAAAAAGCTGAATGAGTTTGTTGTTGATTCATTTCATCTAAAAAATAAATCAAAATATATTTTTAAAAATATTAGTTTTAAATATATAAATGTGTGTGTGTGTGTGTGTGTGTGTGTGTGTGTGTGTGTGTGTGTGTGTGTGTGTAAGAAAGAGATAGAGAAAGGAGAGAAAGAGACTGACTTTCTGAAAAAAAATTAGTAAAAATTTATTTTAGATAACTTCAAGCACTGGTCATCGTTTTAACCTTGGAAATATACTGATCTACAGAATGGGTGATAACACCAATGGTAGATTTATGGTAAACTAAAAATACGCCTTAGTTTGACATTCAGCCTCCTTAATGGTATCTTCTCTTGTCTTCTAGGACATTAAATTCTTAGTTCTCCAACTTCTGTGATGTATTCCTTCTCTACACTCTCTTTTTTCTGTATTTTTTTCCTCTGAAGGAAGAGATTTTGTTTTTATTATTTTCTAATTACACATCAAAACAGTTTTTCATTTTTTTAAATTTTGTTTTCCATATTCTCTCCTTCCTTTCCTCCTCCCTGCTCTCTGAAAAGGCAAGTAACTTGGTATATGTTATACATATACAGTCATGTAAAATATATTTCCATATTAATCATGTTGTGAAAAAAAAACAAAAGATGAAATAATAAAGGAAAATAGTATCTTATAATCTTCATTCAGATTCCATCATTTTTTTTCCTCTGTAGGTGGATGTCATTTTTTATCATAAGTCCTTAGGCATCTTGTATCTTGGAATTGCTAAGAATAGCTAAATCATTCACGGTTGATCATCCTACAATGTCTCTGTTACTCTGTACAATGCTGTCCCAGTTCTGTTCACTTCATTTTGCATGAGTTCCTGTGAGTTCCAAGGTTTTTCTGAAAGTATCCTGTTCATCATCACTTATACTACAATAGCATTCTGTCACAATCATATACCACAACTTGTTCAACCTTTTCCCAGTTAATGGATATCCCCTAAATTTCCAGTTCTTTGCCAACAAAAAGAAACTGCTATAAATATTTTGTTAATATAGGTCCTTTTCCTTTATTTTATCCCTTTGGAATAGAGACCTAGCAATTGTATTGTATGGTCAAAGGGAGTGCACAATTTTATAACCCTTTGGGCAAAGTTCCAAAATGCTCTCCAGAATGGTTGAATCAGTGCAGCTCCAATAGTGCATTAACGTCCCAATTTTGCTATATCACCTCCAAAATTTCTCATGTTCCTTTTCTATCATATTAGTTCATCTGATAGGTGTGAAGTGGTACCTCAGAGTTGTTTTCATTTGTATTTCTCTAATCAATAGTGATTTATAGTATTTTTTATATGATTATAGATTACTTTTATTTCTTTATCTGAAAACTGTCTGTTTATATCCTTTGAACCATTTATCAATTGTTGAATGGCTCTTATTTTTATAAATTTAACTCAATTCTCTATATATTTGAGAAATGATGCCTTTATTAGAAAAATTTGCTGTGATTTTATGCCAGTTTTCTGCTTTCCTTCGAATCTTGATTACATTGCAGATATTTGTGCAAGAACTTTTTAATTTGATATAATCAAAATGATCTATTTTACATCCCATAATAGTTGATATCTTTTCTCTGGTCATAAATTCTTCCCTTAGATCTTTCCATAGATCTAAAAGGTAAATTATATCATCCTCCACTAATTTGCTTATAGTATTATCCTTTTTTTCTAAATCATGTACCCATTTTGATCTTATCTTGGTATATGGTGTGATATATTAGTTTGATATATTAATGTGATATGCTTAGTTTCTGCCAAACAGCTTTCCAGTTTTCATAGTAATTTTTATCAAATCCTTCTGTATTTTTAATGCCCATTTCTCCCACATATTTATATTCTGTCCTCTTGTGTTCACTAGATGTTCTCCCTTGATGATCTCACCCATTCTCTTTATATTATATATTTCTAAGTACATATATATATATATATATATATATATATATATACATATGTAGCACTGTCTGAAGTTTTATTACTGAGATTGCAAGACATATTAACATACTCCTTTAATTACAATTCTAGGGAGTCTGAAACTGACAGATTTCTTGAGCTCTGGCATTCTCAACTAAGATGAGTTATGTATGTCAAGTATGTACACTGAATTCAACATCAATAGTGAGCCCCTGGTGGGGCATGTCTGTACTTTCTTAAATAATATCTGATAAGAAATGGGAAATTCAAAGCTCTCCTGACCATCAGTAGTGAGATAAGCCCTAAATGTAGCTCCTTTACCTCCTCCAAGATTGGGACACTTAATCTAAAAAACAAAATAAGATTTGAATGTATCATCATTTGTTTCCAAAACTTATTCTTATTCCAACTTCCCTATTTCTAAGGCGAGATAAAAAAAAGTTCACCTCAGTGGCTTTCATCTTCTCAGTCTGAGTCAAGGTCATTTTCTAAAAATAGGAAGTTGGAAGGGAAGATCAAGTTAGACATCTGATGAGAGAAGAGAAGGTTTGGGAAAACTGCTGTGGGGAAATATGATAAAAAATCATTAACAAATTAGGGAAAGACTTGTCCTCCTGCAGTGCAGGCTTTGACCTTAGAAATATGATAATCAACAGAATGGTTGATCACACCAATAGTAAGTTTATGATAGACTTAAAATATATGATAGACTTAAAATATAAAAAATTCAACCAATTGAAGTCAGAGAGCATAAATTTGTAATAGACCCAGTCAATATAAATTCATGACTTTTTCTAGCTTTGTGGTTCTAAAAATGTGGCCTTCAAGACCACTAGGAATTCCTGAGACCTTTTCAAGGAGTCTTTATGATCAAAATAGGTTTTACAATAATACTAAGGGATTATTTGCCTATGAGAATTCTCCTCCCTTTTCCACCTATATATCCATTTGAGGCTGAATTTTCTTCCTATATGACAGTCAGAACAATGCATAAAAAGAAATTGAATATTGAAGCAATTAGGAGAATCCTATTGTCTGCTTTTAATACAAGAAATAAAGAAATTTGCCACAAAAAGTACAAAACAACGTCACTCATCTTACTGTTTTTTGTTTGCTTGAAATTTTTTGATTGGTTTGGAAAATATAATTATTTACCATTAAAAATTCCTTTATGTTAACATGTATAAGTTTTATCATTTTTATGTTAAATGTATTAGTAAAAATATTGAAACATTTATTGATTTCAATTTCTAATATGAAAAATATTAACCACCCACATAAACAAAAGCTCTTGAGGTTCTCACTAATTTTTAAGAAAGGAAATCCTGAGAACCTCCTCTATAGTAGTCCTTGGAACAAGAGCAGAAAATATATATAATGAGAGTAAACTAAAGTTATATATTAAAAGGAAAGTGAAAGAATAATGTCTTTTCTTATATTAAAAAACCTTACCTTTAAAACAAAGGACACTGAAGCACACACAGACAAAAAAATTAACAATTTCCTATCTGTGTCCATGTTGTTCCTCTCAGTAAAATGCATGTTCCTTTAGGATAGGCACTGTATTTGTATCCCCTGACCCAACCTTAGTGCCTGGTACGTAGTAGGTGCTTAATAGATCCTTATCAAATGAATGGGGTTCAGGGATTGAGAGATTAAAAGGTGTAGAGTAACATATATAGAATTGAGTGAAATCTGATTTAAAACTTTTGGAGGAAGCAAGTGAATCCAAAATATCTGTGAGATACTGAGATAATAGGGAATGTTGAAGGGACTATGGATGTAAGAGCAAAGAGTTGGTTTGGGGGGACCGAAGGAATATGAAAGGTGGAAAGGTAAGAGATTGTAATCAGGAAGCTGAATTTCAAAAATGAGGGTATTTGAGATTGAGCAGTTTTGAGTGATACTGAAGTATAAGAGGGGATCATCTCAGATGACAGGTGACTTTGAATGAAGATGAGTTATCATAGGAATTGAAAAGTTCAAACAATTGTGAAGATACTTTGTTGAAAAAGTGACTGATCAAAATATTGAATTCTCTAAGATTAAGGAGAGAAGAAGTGATGATAAGGATGGCTATGATCAAGGTAACAAACTCAATGAGGAAAATGAGTGTTCTGCCATCAAAAGATGGCAGAGTCAAGAATCAGGAGACAATATTATTGTTGTATATATGTATATGTGTTAGACTGACAAAAAAAGCTAATGAGTGCTCAAGGTTAAGTTGTGTAAAAAATAAGTATGTAAGAGGCCTAAACTTACAGAAAATAAGAAAAATATATTTTACTTATACATGCAGAAGTCCTAGAAGTTCTTTCACTACTGAGTGTAATTATCATTTGGCATTAGATTACCAGTAGTCCCCAATACCATGGGTCACCCTGGACTAGGTGAACAGTGAGGCCTGTCACTATGCAACTGGCTACTGCACCCAGAACACCTGCCCCAAATTCTAAATGACTCATAGTTTTCTCTTCAAGATCTTTGGGGTGTAGGAGCAGCTTTTATACTCAAAGGAACTGGGTGGAAAAGAATTGTGCACCTGATTTTCTTTCCCTAAGACTTACGTAGTAAGAAAGATTCTATATGATGGGAAAGCCCAAGTGTTATGACTGTCAAGGGCTTCACCTTTGTCTCAAAGGAACATCATTTTATGTCAATTCTGCACAATTGAAAAAGGAATTCTAGACAAGCAGTAGGACCGGAGACGTCCGAAGCCCCGAGGGCAGGGGAAGGAGGGTGAGGCGGTACTCCCAACGAGGGGGGGTACAGGGGGTCTCTCAGCCCGCGACACAAAGAAGCAAACAATGTAGTGAATAGTGCCAAGGCATAGCAGTAACAATGAGGCAAAGTTGTCTCTTGACAAAAAGTCCATTAATAGCAGGACTTCATGCCTGGGTCTGTTGGTGCTTGCCCAAGCTCAGGGACTATCAGTACCATGCCCTAAAAAATATTTGAGTCCCACAAAATTTCCAGTGCTAGACAGTGATCTATGATGGAATGCTAATACAGGGACAGCTTAGCCTGTATCTACCCATGAATAGGTTTCATGACTTCTCTTGTCCTCATTTTTCAGGATTCCTCAACCTGAGTAATAAAATTGCATTTACAGAAAATCCAAGTTAGACACATAGCAACAACAAATGTAAACTTGCAAAAGCAAAATAAAGGTTAACAGCTGCATTTCAGAAATGCTCCTGGAGTGTACAAAGAAGTTAATTTTAATAGACTATGCTAAATTTAAGGATAATTAAGGAATTGGCAAATTTATATTTATATACCAATTATATGTATATTAATTATATTAAATATTATATATTATGGTTCTCCTGCACATATATTAATCAGTATAATCTGGGTTTGTATTCATTTATTCAGATCAGGACTACTCAGTCTCAGGATCCAGATCTGAAACTCACTTGATTACTCTGTTTCAGACCAAGCCCTATAAGATGTTCCATATTCTGTCTCTGTACCAGAAGTGTCTTATATTTGAAACTCTTCTTCTCCTTCCTGCCCACTAGGATCCCAGCTTCTGCTAAACCACACAAACACCACCTCTGATAAGTCTGATAAGTCTTTTTTCTGACCACTGAGCTGTTAATATTCTCTTCCTCCTAAATTTACTTGGTGTATATTTTGTGTTTTTTTCCCTGCCCTAGTGGAATAAAGAAAGCTTTTTCCTTGTAATCTGTGTGAGCTCTTTATATTTTTGGAGATGAACAAATATATATATATATATATATACACATATATATATATATATATATATGTGTATATATATATATATATATATATGTATATTGTAAATTCACTCCTCTCAGGATATGTCAAAAACTATTTGAAAAGTAAAATCTGGGAATGTGACATCAAGTAGTTTGTTTGCCAGGATTTTTTTAACTTCATTATTTCAATGCTTCCATGAATCTGAGATTTGTTCACTCCACGAAAGGAGATTATAATATATTCATATCATCTTGTCCTGTATTACTCTAGTCTATTTCTTCCCACAATTCTCTTAAGAGTATCCACTGAATACACTCACCATCTTTTTCTAGGTTAATTTATGGTGGGTAACAGTAGAATGTACAGACTGCCAATTCATTATCTTGTACTCTCCCACCATGATCGACCCTTGAAGGCAAATCATCTATGGCAAAGTGTCACAGTACTTTTATGTATACCACATCCCTCTGTTCTTCCTTTCCCTTCAATTCAAGAAGCACTTATGAAATACCTACTATATGCAAGGAATCATTCTAGAAACAGACAATGCAAGGCAAAAATGAAACAATCCCTGCCCAGATGGATGTTGTATTCTCCCACTGAGAATGAACTTATTTGTTCACACAATTTTCACTGGTGACTATAAACATTCTAATTTACACACACACACACACACACACACACACACAATTTACTGTTTTACTGTTGTATTGACATAGTATTGGTGTATGAGTTATTGTTGATGTTTTTTGTCTTTTGTTCTAGAAGAGGACCACTGAAGTCAGGAAGGTGATGTCTTTACTTGCAAATGAGTTGATTTAAGTGAGGTGTATTTATAAAAGTAATTAGCTTCAATCTCTCCTTCAGAGTCATCTGGGTCCAGTGGCAAGATATAGATCAGGAAGACAAGAGAGAGAGAGCTAGATGCAGTAGGAGATCTTGACCTTTTTAAGCTAAGGTCTTTCCAAGGTCTCAGCTTGTCCAAGGCAATACCCACCCAATGATTAAGGCTGGTAAGAAATGAGCAAAAAAAAAATTCCTCTTTCACCTAGACAAAAAACAAAACAAAACAAAACAACCTGAGAAGGAAAACCCTTCAGGGTTTCTAGTCAAAACAGAAACAATTGTTATTTACACTCACTCTGAACCATCAAAACCCAAACAATGACAAAATGAGATTTGGTCCTATTGTTGGCCAATCAGTGAGAGTCAGAGTGATTTGGGATTAAGTCAAGGCCAAGTAGATTGATTTTAATCCCAATGGACTTTATCAAAGCCAGCTTTCCAATCCTGTATTTTAAGAAATCATAAATTAAACTACAAGAGGCAAAATAGTTAATTGTCTGAGTTTTTGTTTTTGTCTTATTTTTTAGTAATAGAATAAATAAGAAGGTGTTTGAGTTACTACTTAGAGAAAGTTAGATACACCAACTTCTTCCTGACTTCAGAGAAGGGAGATATCATTCTATTATGCTCCCTCAATCTATCTACCTCTCTCTCCAAAGTCCCTAATGATCTTTTAATAGGCTAAATCTAATGATTTTTCTTGATACTCAATCCTTTTCTTGAACTCAGCCTTATTACAACCTTTGTAACTATTGACCACCCTCTTCTTGATGTTCTCTACTCTCTATATTTTTATAGCACTCTTCTATCTTTTATCATAGATTTCTTTATCATTTCTATGGGGATGATTCTCAAATCTCTTTATTCAGTTCTAATTTCTCTTCTAACCCCCTAGACTTGCATCTCCAGATGCTCTGGAGTTTGATTATGAGTATGTCATAGATATCTTAAATTCAGTATGTCCAAAAGTAAATTCGTTTTCTCCCTCCCATTTTCTGAACTTGCCTATTACTGTCAAGTATACCACTATCCTCCCAGTCATCTAGACTCAAAATCTAGTTGTCATCCTTAAATCTTCCCTCTTTTAACCCCCTCCAATATAATCTATTGCCAAGTCCTATCAATTTCACCTTTGTTGAATCTCTTCAATGATACCCACTGTCCTCTAATGTTGCCACCACCATGGCTGATGAAGGATCTCATCTCATGCCTAGTCTATTGTAACAGCCTTCTTTTTTGTCTCCTTATCTCAATTATCTCCCTGCTCTAACCATCCTCCAATTAATTGTCGATATGATCCTCCTAAAGCATACTTCTGGCCATGCTATCTTGCCCTCACACATTCAATAAATTCCAATGGATCCTTGTCAATTCAAGGTTCAAAATCTCCTGGCCTTTAAAACCCTGTATAACTTCAACACCATGCTAACTTTTCTCTCTCCTCACCTTTTTCATATGCTTTGTAATCACTGCACAAGCCTCTGTGCTATTCCACATACAAGACCCTGCATATTCTCTGCCATATCTGGGATTCTCTCCCTCCTTATCTCTCTATATATGATATTCCCTGACTTTAAGACTCTTCTAGTATTGTGTATTGTACAGTCCTTTCCTGATTCCCCTTCTTGGTAGGTCTTCCCCCAGAAATTATCTCTGATATGCATTTATTTTCTTTTTAAATAGTTATTTGTAAGTTGCCTTCTTTATTAGTCTGTGAATTGTTTGAGAGCCAGAACAACCTTTTGCCTTTCTTTGTATCCTCAGGGCTTAGCACAGTCCCTAGAACATAGTAGGTGGTTAATAAATGTTTATTGATTGATTACAAGCTGGTATAATCTTAGGTATTTTAATTTAATTCTACGTAACAGAAAAATAACTGTGATTAGTTAATTCAGGAAACGAGTCTATATGGTTAGAAAAAAAGTCAATCAAGTCAGTATTTGCTATAATGGCAGATTTCCCTACATATGAGAGCCAATTTAACTGATTTTTGCAAATAAACTAAATCACAAGCATACACACACATGCACACACACACACACACACACACACACAACACTCACTCACAAATCAGTTAAAATAATCTATCCATTTAGCCATACTTTGTTGACTGACCCAACTAATTTATGTTACAAACAAACAAAACCCACCGACATATGGTTGGTGGATAATGAAGTTAGTCAAAACTCTCAAAATGCTTTAGTGTGAAGACATTTATCACTAGTACGGCTAAATTTTTCCCCAGCTAAATTACAGCATAGGTACAGTACCAATCTAATCCCAAACCTAAATGAACCATTCAAGTAACAACTTATATTGGCACTTACTGAGGGCAGCAAACATACCTATGGGAGGAGAAGTGAGAGAAATGTAGGAGAAGTTGGGAAGGGAAAGGAGAGGGAAATGAGAAAGAAAGGAGGATGAAGAAGAGAAGGGAAAGAAGGAAGAATAGTTTTTGCAGGACCTTGCCACTTAAAAGACCTGTCCTGGAATAGTGAAAAAATGATTACCTTTATTAACCTTTATTACTTCTAATTTAATTGCACATTATGTATCTTATTTTAGGTCCTCATGTATACTACAGGCAAAAGAAATACTAATAAATTTTGATGTCTAACTTACCTATATGCTTCAAGAAGTCGTAATTTTTTTTCTCTGAAAGGAAAATTCTCAAAATATCTATCCAGCAATTAGACTGAAATGTTTATTCAACTTCATATCTGTTCTCTCCCCATCCTCTGCCATCCCTTCCCAGAAGAATAGCTAAACTTCCAAAGCAATATTGATCAGATCATTCCTTTCCCTATGCCTACTCCTGTTCCTGAAGAGATAAACAATGAGTGGGTTAAGGATACTTAACAACTGTCCTTAGATATGAATATGTGTTGGGTAGTGAGTTGGGAAGACAGTGAGTGAAAGGTAAGGGGACTTCATTATGGAGCAAGAAATCTTACTAGATAGGACAGCTAGTATCCAGATATTTTCATAATTAAATCAGTTTCTTATCTCCCAGTATGTAAACATTTAATAACTTCTCTGTGATTCCTGAAGGGATCATGAACCACACACTATAAATGCAGTTTTTAAATGATTGTCACATTCAAAGAATGAAGGTCAGCTAGTAGCAATCTTCTAAGCATTTGTGTAAAGTAAAAACATGAAATAATTTAGAGTCACAATTATGAGGTTAGATAACTACCTATTAATCTTGGTAATCTTTCACAAATCTAATAGACAAAAATGTAGAATTTGTTTGGTTCTTCATTAATCAGAAGGCAATTACCTGATTTTTAGATGATTGCCCTCAATCTTCTTCTTTATATCTCTCCCTACTTATTTTACCTTTTTATGGTACAAGATGCCTGTCTTTTTTCTCCTCTATCAGAGGAGTGGTAGATGTTGGATGAAGAAGTAAAATCAAACCCACTTAACTTTCTCCTTCATATTAGTTATTCAGCAAGGAAGGGAGGGAGGATGGGGATAAGAGAAGGGAGAGAGAAAGAAAGGAAAATGAAGGAAGGAAGATGGAGGGAAAAAGGGAAAGAAGGAAGAAAGGATTTTCATTGAAGAGGAGTTTGAATTTGTTAATAAAATTAAAATTTTGGATATCTGGATATTTCATTTATTTCCATTACCACTTTGGGTATAGAAAACTGAACAATGACTCTTTTCACCAGAGCAATAGAATATTTGGGGAGCTGTATGCTCCTCCACACAAAATTTACTACACATGATTGAAAACTCTCATGAAGTCATCTTTTTGTGGATCAATAGCTATCATTTAAAAATCCCTCAATGCAAAATTACAGCCT
This sequence comes from Potorous gilbertii, assembly GCA_028658325.1. NCBI lineage: Eukaryota > Metazoa > Chordata > Mammalia > Diprotodontia > Potoroidae > Potorous > Potorous gilbertii. Next base: position 221,420,959 of record CM053771.1, on the reverse strand, counting down.
CTGTTAATGGTTGTAACGGAAATGTTGGCTATCAGGTCAATACTCTTTCTCTTAAGAAACCTGTCCGTTATATATAGAAGTAATTTTGTGGAAACACTTGATTGCAGCAGTACCTGTTCATCTTTACTTCCAGACCAGTTTTTCTACACTAATCATTTATTGATATCAGATTTTAATATAAGGATCTTCCCTATCATTTCTTGGATGTGGACACTTATCTATGTTATCGAGTGGTGGTGATATTTATATTCCTTCAGTAAACCACTCTGATGCCTTATCTTGGAATAAAGATGACCCTGGGATCTTGAAGACTGTGCCTGTTAAGAATAGAATCTCACAATTTTAATCAAGCTAAATATATTGAAGAATGGGTCAGAGCATATCTCTCAGGCAAGGACCAGCCAAGCTAGATTCAAAGAGACTTATTATCAAGTTGAACAGAAAATGATGAACATTTGACCATAATAATTCTCAAAGATAATCTACTTAGTAAAGGGATTGTAATCTATGGAGGCAAGAGTGACTACTTAACAACATTACAAATCCTTGAAACAGGGCAATAGTATTAGAATTGAGATGATATGTTTATGCAGTGTACTATTGATATATAATCCTGCCTCAGTGTAGCATAAACTCAAATTTTCCTGTCACCTTACAAGAAAGTAAGAAAAAAATCTGTAAATAATGACTTGGCTGTTCTCTTCAAATGAGACATATACATATATGATACATGTGTTATAACATATATATACACACATATTTTTGGCTGTGTGTATATACCATTTAATTGTATGTATATACTCTCTCTCTCTCTCTCTATATATATATATATGTTTATACACACACACGCACAAACACACATACATAAATAGATTGAAGAAGAATAAATTTTTTAATGTGATTTCCATTTACATTAATTATATGTAGCTAGGAAAACAGAAGGTCCAATGGGATAGTACGATGACAGCTGCCCTAGAAGACTTTTTGTCACATACTAACATATCCCAATAACATTATAGTCTTCACACAAAAGTCTTTTGCATTTAGTTACTTCTAAGAGGTAAGAATAGGTGACATTGTAACTCCTAATTCTAATATACAAATCTCAAATTTTCCTATGGACTTGGGTTCCTTCATTTGTAAAATTAAAGAGTCAGACAAGATGATATTGCAACTTTCCAATAAAGGGCTTCCATAAGAGCAGCAGATTATGATTATGAACAGATCAAATGGTCCTTGCTTTCAACATCTTCATTCACATTTAGGACAATTGTGGAGAACAAGTGTTCCTAAACTTTTTTCTTAAATATCATCATCCCATTTGCCCGTCTGGTGAAGCCTAGGGATTGTAATACTAATTTAAATGGGAAGATCTTTCCCAACCATTAATAGGTCCATGTGACTTGCCTGGGTCTCATGAAAATCTGAGTCATAAGAGCCTGTGGTGGGAGGAGCTCCCTGAATGGGTGGAACAGGAAGAGGTGGAACTGGAGCAGAGCTAAGAGAAAGTTGATCAGATTAGTCAGTGTCGGGAAAGACAGCAAAAGCAGGTAGCTGGGGCAACAACTAGCATATGTGGAAACCTAAGTCACATGTGGTGGGAGGAAGCCTGAATAAATGTTTTTCTTCTGCCTTTTATATGGAAAGTCTGTTATACCCTGCAATTGTGAACTACACTGGCACATTCATAGTCACCACCAGTGTTGTGAATATTGTTTTGGCGACACATTTAGTGTCACAAACAGGATAGCAGGGTATAAAATCTGTATTTGGAGGCAGAAAGGATTTAGAGGAAGATACAGATATCCTAGGATGTGAGGATTTACCTCATTCCTCCTTAGCAAGGGAATGGGCTAAAAGCACTGGACCCTGTGAAAACTGGAAACCAAGGTTAAAGGAAGGGTAACCTAGAGATTTGCAAAGGTGTTTGCAAGGAAAACCAATGAGAACAAGAAATAAGATGTCAGGGGTATGTGGGAGAGGTTGGAATTTATTAACAGGTTATATTTATTAACAGGTTATCATATCACATCATATCATATCAACAGAGATGAGCTGCTGAAAGAAAAAAATCAGATGGTAAAAGAGTTACTGAGTTTGCATGAGAATTCTCAGCATTCAACTCTCCTTTAAAATGAGCAAGCTGAGGAGTCTCAGGTGGAAAAAAGGCTATTCATTTAGCTCAGAAGAAGCAGAAGGCTGGCAAAAGAAGTGTGCATATGACCTTTTTATAGACCCAGTCTAGTTGGCATGATGATTACTTCCAGAAAGTGCATAGGTAGAAAATGAAATTGAGCCAGATTTGGAAAATGAAAAAAATGTTGCAGAAGACTTCTTAGGCTGAAGGTCACCCCATGCTAAGGTGAAAACAAGAGAACCAAGCAGAGAGCACAATGTAGGAAGTCACATATTTTGAGTCAGTTCACCCAATGAGAGAAGAGGGAATAGCCAGTGTATTCAAAGTCAGAAGAGATTAACAAGAAAAGAATTGTTTACTGCTCTATGAGAGCAGGGGTAGATTTTGGAAGCATAGATGGTATTCCATCTAATGAACCATAAAAATGTACCAAGAAAAGGGGCTTTATACTAGACAAAATAGAGAATTAAGAACTGCTCATACAGATCCTCCTGAACCCTTATATCCAAATTTGTCACACCTTCAAGGAGAATAGGAGATTGGTCCAGTCTCAGCTCAGATTAAAGAAATATACAGATAATATTATAGACCCTATATCAATTTAGATCAATTTGGAAAAATGGATCAAATACTGTAATTAGGGCATTGATAGATAATGGGGCAGAGGTTTTATATATGGCCTTATACATGGAAACCCTGAGAAGTTTAAACATGAAACTCCTATCACCATCACAGGACTGGGAGGGGATGAAATATCAGTCAAACAAGTCAAACTAATGATGAAAATTGGACAATTATCTAAGAGAAACTATACTGTGGTAATTATACTTATTCCTGAATACATCATTGGAATAGATATATTGAGAGGTATGACTCTAAATTTATCCGAGGGGAGATACCAATTTGCAGCAAGGAAGATAGGAATTAATACAGTTTTAGTGGGTAAAATAAAAATGGACCCAATCACTTTACCTGAACATTCTCAAGTAATTACTTTAAAGCAGTATTATGTGCCAGGTGGGCCAGATGAAATTACTGATACTGTAAAGGAACATGTTGAGGCAGGGGTGTTAGTCCCTACAACCACTTGATGGAATAGTCCTGCCTCACAAAAGTCAGATGGGACATGGAGGATGATAGTGATTAAAGACAACTGAATAAGATGACTCCTCCCTCGTATGCTGCTGTTCCTGATACCATTACCTTAATAGAAAAGATCCAGAAATATGATGGGACTTGGTATGCAGCTATTGACTTAGCCAACACTTTCTTTACTATTTCAATAGATTCTAAACAATGGGACCCATTTGCTTACACTTGGCAGGGTCAAGGGTATACTTTTACTTGCTTGCTGCAAGAATATCTGCATAGCCCCACTATTTTTCATAGGATTGTGACTGAATATGTAGATCAAATCAAGGTACCTGGTATACAGCTTACTCACTACATAAATGATATTATGATACAGGGAACAAAATGTAAAAGAAGTGCAGAAGAGTTTGTCACTTTTATTTGATCATATAAAAAAATCAAAGTATGGGAAATTAGCCATGCAAAGATTAAGGCCAGCTCAAACCATAAAATTTTGGGGTATATACTAGAATGAGAGACTGCAAGAAATTCTCCCAAAAGTGCAAACAAAGATTCAGGATTTTCCTATCCCCACCAATAAAGAAGAGGACCAAAAGTCTCGGATATTGGCCACATCACATACCACATCTAACTCAAATTTTGAAAGCTTTACATGAAATTACTAGAAAAAAAATAGGAATTTGATTAGGAAGTTGAGCAGAGTAAAGCTTTCAAAGAAACAAAGGCCCTTATACAGTTAACCCTAGATTTATGGCTTATGCAAAGTGACCCGGTGGAATTACAAGTGACTGTACAAGATGAATATGCAAACTGGAGTTGATGGCAAAAACAACAAAACTGAAATGTACTCTTAGGATTTTACTCTAGGAAACTCCCTTCAACTGGAATTCAATATATGCCTTTTAGCTGCATATTGGGCTTTGGCAGAGACTGACTTTGGGCCATGAAATGATATTAAGATGTGGAATCCCAGTTATGACCTGAGTAATGTGTACCCTATTATCTCACAGAATTGGACGTGTGCAAGAGGCTAGTATAATTAATGCAAATGGTATATTAAAAATAAATCTAAAGCAGGCAACAGAGGAGTTTCTGCTTTACATGATTCTATAGCAAACATAGATACTGAGGGAAATGATATAGCCCCTGAACCAAAGCAACAGTTGGTACAGTCCTTGGTAGACAAGAATGAGGGATATGATGGATTAACTGATGAACAAAAGAGACACTCATGGTTAATGATGGGACAGAAAAATATTGGGGCCACAAAAGACATTGGAAAGTGGTAGCCTGTAACCTATACACTAGGCAGACTTTGGAAAATCCTACAATAGATGGCAGTAATCAATATGCTGAGCAGTACATCAAGCTATCAAAACAGAACAAGGAGAATAAAGTCATATATCCAATGATCATGAGTGGTAGCTAATGAGTTATCTACCTAGACACCCATGTGGAAAAAAATCAAAATTGGGAAAATCATGGCAAACAAGTCTGGGGCAAAGAATTATGGGAAGGTATATGGGACATGTCTTTGGTTACTAATTTGTCAGTTTTTCATGTATATGCTCATGTGACCCTCACCATTCCAGAACATGAGTACAATGCACATGCTGATCAACTAGTAAAGATTGCTACTCAACATATTTGTCCCTAGTCTGTCACCAATTGATGATCTGGTACTAGCAAAATGAGTCCATCAAACAATCTGCCATTTAGGGGCCCAGGCCACACACCAGTGGGCACAAGACTGAGGTATTAGTATCTCTCATGCCTTGTTAAAACACGTAGCAGAAGAATGTTATATATGTCAGTTGGAAAAAGATTGAACTGTTCCTTGGGTAGTCACTAAAGAGATAGTAAGGGGAAAATTACCAGTAAAAATTTGGCAAATAAATTATATTGGACCTCTATCCTAAGATAAATGATTCAAATGTATATGTACCTGGGTTGACATCAAATCAGTTATACTTGTGGCTTGTCTCTATAAGAATATGAACCAGAAAAATGCCTTTAAAACTCTAGATATCATAAGGCTATATTGTAGAACAGCAATGCAGATCAAAAGTGACAATGATTCACATTTCAAAGGTACTGAAATGAAGAGATATTGGGTATTAAACAACATAGAATGGATATATCATATTCCATATTATCCACAAACATCTGGGTTAATTGAAAGAATGAATGGAGTATTGAAAGAACAGGTAAGGAAATTAAGTTCTAATTCTTAGCAACATTGGAAAGATAATTTGTTCACTGCTTTACATAATTTGAATAATAGACCATTACAAGGAAATACACCTCTAGCCAGAATGATGACCCCAATCAGCAAACTAGAATACAGTAAACACAGAAGATCCCAAATATTGAGTATCGAACTTGTGAGGCCAGATTTCACAGCACTGTATCCAGGGACACCTGGTTCATCAGAATATGATTTAAATTGTTTAGAAGGCTTTTGGTTGGAAAGGAAAGAAATAAGAACAATCTCTAATGGAATATGTATGAGAATCCCTAAGAATCATTTTGGATGGATATTACCTAAATCAGGATTAGGAGCTTGAGGAATACATGTATTGGCTGGAGTGACATATTGTAATTATCAAGGAGAAATTATTGTGACATTCCAAAATTTAGATGAAGAACCCACACAGTTTTGTAAAAATGATAGAATTGTTCAAGGGATTATTATTGCTTGTGAAACAATACACCTTGTGGAAACTGACCCTCCTTCTGAAATAACTAGCAAAGAAACTGAAGGATTTGGTTTTACTGATAGAATAAAATTGGGAGCTAAAGTATGGGTAAAATGGAAGCCAGATGATGTTCCAAAGGCTGCAGAAATTATAGCACATAGGAAAGATAATATCATAACTTGTTTATTCAGAAGAAGATGATTACCAAATTGTACCCTTAACTCATATATTCTATTGTGAATGAGGCTATGATGGTGGGTTCATGGACTCCAAAAGTGCGGCTGACCCTTTATTGACCCTGCTTCTGATTATTGCCCCCTTGTGTCTGTTTTTTTGTCTCTTAAATTTCTTTGCTATATTTGTTTTCTGTAGGCTTAGTACCCTCCACCTACAGAGACCTGATTGCTTAAGCCAGAGGTCACCCCTTGTCCACAACTGTGATGTGTTACCCCTGAATCTGGTGTTGATCAAGGTCTGAATGCCAGCTAAGGAGCTGACTTGTCAAATGGGACCTCTTGAGGCAGGGACAACTCTACATCCAATCTCAGAAAGAAGTAGCTATGGAAGAAGAAACCTTGCCCCTTACCCCAAGATTTTTTCCCCATTAATTCAAGGGGGAAATGATGGGGATCTTGTAGTCAAGTCCCACGCTAAGATATTGTTTTATGTGCTTATTTTGAGTAATCCCTATTATATTGTAAAGTTCTTTTGACACCAGTTGCCTAAGATAATTTTTTTTATGGTTGTTTTCTGTTATCCCTGTTACATTTCTGTTCATACTATTTGCCCCACCAACCTATGTGATGAATATGAAAGATCTTGGGGTCGAATTATAAGGGTAACTTAAATGAGGAAATGTTTCTGATTCATTAATAGGCCATGTGACCTTCTTAAATCACAGGGAAACTTAAGTTATAAGTGGTGGGAGGGGCTTTATGAATGGGTAGAACAGGAAGGGTGCAGGAAGTTGGTCAGGCTAGTCAGAGCTGGGAATGATACAGGCAAGCAGACAGCAAGGCTCATGAGTGCTTGCTTGTTTCTGGGAAGGCCCCAGCAAGGAGGAGGAGGCAGAGGAGGGTTGGAAATGACTTTGTACCCTGCTGTACTAGTGTGTATTGACTTCTTTGTCACTATTACAGATTTGGCTTTCTGCTTTAGGGATTTAGTTTTCTTGGGTCTGAATAAGTGTTTTTCTTCTGTCTCTTATATGGAGAGCCATTGAGAACTGTGCTGGCATATTCATAGTCACCATCAATACTGTTAATGTTGCCTTGGTGATACACTAGAGAGAATGACATTGTATAAGCCTACTTTCCTGTAAGTTAATGAATCATTTGACTTATTTATACAATTGTTGCAAACAATCAGACTATAAACTGCCTCTAACATAGGGAGTTGTCTAAAGCATAGATGGTTTAAATTACTACCTACCAGCTAGTAAATCCTCTTTGAGAACAAAGGGCAAATCACAAGTATTAGAGGCAGAATTTAATCCAAGGTCTTCCCAATTTCAGATCCAGCACTCTATCAACTGTAACATGCTACCTTTTGACATTAGAGTACAGTTTTTAAATCATCTATATTACTAAATAACTGGGTATTGAGAAAACCTTAAACTTGTATCATTCATCCTTTTGTGACAAAATTTAGGCTAGAGATGAGTCTCTTATTCTTCCAAGGTTCTGGTATTTCCCATTTTTATTATCTGCATGTTTGAGGGGATGTTAATTATTTCTTCAATAATCTTTCAATAATTAACCCTTGACTCTGTACCAATAAGTCAACAAAACTACTAAACTATGGCATGGAATTGACAAGTGGAGAAGGTTCACTTAACCAGATTAATGACAGACATTGGAATTGAGGAGGTTTGTCACCAAAGTTTGCATATTGGATAACATTTGTTTTTTGTTTCTTCTTTGTTTTTGGTCAAAATCATTCATAAAATTTTCTGCCATGGTTCCAACAAACTGAGATTTTGTGTAGAGGAAATAGTTGCACTGAAAAGTAACAGACTTTTTGAAGACTTGAAATAATAGAAGCACATAAAACAAAAAAAGGGAAAGGCGGAAAATTAGCATTAATTTGAAGATTCTAAAATTTATAAAAAGTCAACAAGTGATAAATATTTAATAGAAAATAGGGATTGAAAATGATCATTTCTAAAGTATTAAATTTCATAAAGTCAAATTAGTAACAAATTAGCAGTATCCTTTCCAAGATTTATCATATTGGCAAAGCAAAAATCTTAAAGAAAGAGGAGGCAATTATTAATAATACTATTAGAAATGTATATTCATTTTCTAGTCACAAATATTTGAAATTTCCAATAAGTCATCATCTGAATGAGATAAATTTTTCCTGCCTCAAATTTTAGTTTTTCATAGTGTGGGCTTACAATAAATTAGAAAATATCAAAAGGAAGGTGAGGGGTAAGGACTTTCAGATTACATAAGCAATATAAGGCAGAATTACACATTTTCTCTCATTCCCAGGATCTTTAAAACTTCTCCAAAAAAGAAATTATGTAGCAAAGATAAAACAACTTCAACTCTAGCTATGGCCTAAGACATTCTAAATCCAAAAGTAGATTTTTAAAAAAGAAATAAAATGAACTGATGCTTACTGACCCTGAGCTAAACTCATATCCTTACCCCCTCTTCCATACTACAGAGGCTGCACTAGCAGACCCAAAGATACTACACAGGCTTAAAATAAAAATCATCCCCATACGCTGATTGCCTTGCAGTGCCATGGAGATCCCAAGTACCAGATGAAAGAAATTTGCCCTGACTAGGACAGATATCCAGTGCAGCTTCAGCCCTTCAGAAGGAAAAGCTTGCTGAGGACCACAACCCAATAGAACCAGCATTAAAAAGCTCTGAATTTCAGATGCCAGGGAAGACAACCTTGTAGCATTGTGACTCCATCAAAGCTGAAACTATGCACAAGCAAGGCAAAGCTTGAAACTGTTGGTACTAGACTGAACTTTAATTTCAAATTCAACTCCCAAAAACTTAGGGGAAGCAGTAAAAGTAGGTCTTAGGGGAAGTTTATATCTCTGAGTGTTTACATGGATAAAATAGAGAAAGAGAAGATCAATGAATTGGACATGCAACTGAAAAAGCTAGAAAAAGAACAAATTGAAAATCCCCAATTACATACCAAATTAGAAATACTGAAAACCACAGAGATTATAAAGTTGAAATTAAGAAAACTGTTGAACAAATAAATAAAAGTAATATCTGGTTCTATGAAAAAACAATAAAATTGATAAACCTCTGGTCAAGGTGATTAAAAAAAAGAAAGAAGAAAACCAAATAACCAGTATCAAAAATGAAAAGTGTGAATTCACCTGCAATGAAGAGGAAATGAAAAAAATAATTAGAAATTAGTTTCCCAATTGTATGTCCACAAAGTTGACAGTCTTAGTGATATGAATGAATATTTACAAAAATTATTAATTGCCCAGTTTAACAGAAGAGGAAGCAAAATACTTAAATAACCCATCCAAAAAAAATTGAACCAAAAATCAATGAACTCCCTAGGAAAACAATCTCCAGAGCCAGAGGGACTTGCAAGTAAATTCTATAAGACATTTTAAATATAGTTAATTCTAATATTATATAGACAAATTGGGAAAATTGGTGGAGGAGTCCTAACAAATTCTTTTTATGTTGTGAGTATGGTGCTGATACCTAAACCAGGAAGAGCCAAAACAGAGAAAGAACATTATGGAGCAATTTCCCTAATGAATATAGATGCAAAAATTTCAAATAAGATATTAGCAAAAATATTACAACAACTTATCATGGGAATAATACACTTTGTTCATGTAGAATTTATACCAGGAATACAGGGCTGTTTCAATGTTAGCAAAACTTTCGACATAATTTATCACAAACAACACCAGCAGAAACTATATGATAATCTCAAAAGATGCAGAAAAAATATATGAAGAAATGCAACACCTGTTCCTACTGAAAACACTGGAGAGCACGGGGATAAATGAAGTCTTCCTTAAAGTGATATAAGTAGCATCTACTTAAAACCATCAGCAAGCATTATATGCAATGAGGATCAGCTAGATGCATTTTGAAGAAGATTGGGGTTGAAACAAGGATATCCATTATCACCACTGCTTTTCAATATGGTACTAGAAATGGTAGCTTTAGCTACAAGAGAAGGAAAAGAAATGGAAGGAATTAGAATGGGCAAAGAAGAAACTAACTTACCATTTTTTGCAGAGAATATGATGATACACTTAAAGAAGAGAATCAAGTAAAAAAGTACTTGAAATAATAAATAATTTTATCCAAGTTGCAGGATGTAAAATAAATCCACATAAATCATCTGCATTTCTATATATTACTAACAAAATCCAACAGGAAGAGATAGAGACATTCCATTTAAAATTAGTGTAGATACTATAAAATATTTGGGAGTCTACTTGCCAAAACAAACTCAGGGACTATATCAACACAATTATAAAACACTTTTCTCTATTTTTGAGGAAAGCTTAACCTACCTATGAGCAACTGATGTTTTTTTCTTCCAATTACTTAGATCTGACTTTATTTATGATCTAAATAATTAGAAAAAACATCAGTTGCTTATGTGAAGGTTGAGCTAATATAATAAAAATGACAATTCTACCCAAATTAATTTATTCAGTGCCATACTAATCAAACTACCAAAAATATTTTATAGAGCTAGAAAAATAATGTCAAAATTCATCTGAAAGAAAAAAATGTACAGAATATCAAGAAGATTAATATAAAGAAATGCTAGAGAAGGTGCCCTAGCCATATCATATCTCAAATTGTATTATAAAGCAGCAATCATAAAAACCACTTGGTACTGGCAAAGAAATAGAAGAATAAATCAGTGGAATAGATTAGGTACACAAGACATAGTAGTCAATGATTATAGGCACCTATTGTTTGATAAACCCAAGGATCCCAGCTTATGGGATAAGAATTCACTGTTTGATAAAAACTGCTGGGAAAACTGGAAAATAGTGTGGCAGAAACTAGACATAGACCAATGCCTGACACCTTATATCAGAATTAGGTAAAAATAGGTACTCAATTGAGGTATAAAGGCTGATACTATGAAGAAATTAGGGGAGCAAAGTATAGTTTATTTATTTATTCCAGAAGAGAGGAATTTATGACCAAACAAGACATAGAGAACATTATGAAATGCAATATGAATAATTTTTATTATATTAAAAAGAAAAAAATTTGCACAATGCCAAAGAAACCAAGATTAGGAGGGAAGCAGAAAACTGGGAAAGAATTTTTACAACTGGTGTCTGTGATAAAGGCCTCATTTCTAACATATATAGAGAACTGAGTCATATTTACAAGATTACAAGACATTCCTCAATTGAAAAATGATCAAAGAACATACTCTGAACAGGCAGTTTTCAGAGGAAGAAAGTAAAACTATCTAGAAATGCTCAAAACTATTATTGATTAGACTGATGCAAATGAAAACAACTCTAGGTACCACCTCGCACCTACCAGATTGGCTAAGACTAAATAGGAAAATGATAAATGTTGGAGAAGATGTGGGAGAATTGTAACACTAATTCATTATTGTTGGAGTTGTGAGCTGATCCAAACATTCTGGAGAGCAGTTTGGAATTACATCCAAAAAGTTATAAAATTATGCATACCCTTTGACCCAGCAATACAGCTTGAAGGGCTGTATGGCAAAGAAATCATAAAAATGGGAAGAGGATGCACATGAATAAAAATATTTATAGCAACTCTTTTTGTGGTGGCCAAGAACTGAAAATCGAGGTGATGCCCATCAATTGGGGAATGGCCAAACAAGTTGTGGTATATGAATGTAATGGAATACTATTGTGCTATAAGGAATGAAAAACAGGTGGACTTCAGAAAAATCTGGAAAGACATATGAACTGATGCTGAATGAAGTGAACAAAAGCAGGAGAATATTACACACAGTAACAGTCACAATGCACAAGGACTAATTTTTATGGACTTAGCTCTTCTCAAAAATGCAAGAATATAAAACATTTCCAAAAGAATCATGATACAAAATGCCATCCACATTCATGAAAAGAATTATGGCTTCAGAATGCAGAGTGAAGCAGATTATTTTCTCTTTTGTTATGTTTTGTTTTTCTCATGATTTCTCCCATTCACTATACTTTTATGTAACATGACTGATGCAAAAATGTGTTTAATAGGAATGTGTGTGCACAGCCCAAAAAAGATAGTATGCCCCCTTGGGGATGGAGGATTTGGGAAGGAGGGAAAATTTAAAATTCAAAAGTTATGGAAGTATTGAAAACAAAGCAATTAATAAATTAAAAAAACACAAGAAACAAAAAAAATAGAAGAATATATGAACATAAAGGGCAGATTCATTACTACTTTGTTAAATTCAGTATATACCTTTTGTACTAACCCTATCTTTCTGCACACAGTTTTTGATAAAATAGCTTGTAAAGAAAATTGTAAAGAGAAATGCATGATTGGCTGGAAGTTTGGTGCCATGTGTCATGAAATGAATTCACATTATAAACCTAAACGTTTATGTTAGCATACCACAGGTCATTTTCCTTGCTCTATATTAATTTAAATGTAGAAATATTTGTATCTTCAACAAAAATAGTCAATACTTGTTATTGGAGGGAAATTATACACTACCTATGTTTTATTTGACATGATATTCTTCACAATGCAACACATAAACACAAAAAATGTCTAGTCAAAGACTCTTCAGAAATATATTTTAAATGTGAATGTAGACAACTCTGTGATATTAGTATTTATGATGTTTGTAAATTTAAATCAGAGGAGCATAGAAAAAGATATAGATACTGGATAGATGCCTAGTTTCATAGAAAACGAAATAGAAGCTCAGAAAACTTAAAAGTCATAGTTTGAGTAGTAGAGATGAAATTAGACCTCAGGTCTCTAACCAATACATAAGAACATCAACGAATGATTACACTTTCTATGTATTCCCACCCCTCATTTAAGGCCTTCTTCATCTCCCTGTCTTGTTACAACTCAACTTTCCATTAGAATCAAGTGGAGTGAGGTAGCACATCTCTAATCTTTTTGAGAAATACACTTTAAATTTACTAACTTGGTAAGCTAGGGAAAAGAGCAAAAACAAAACAAAGAATCTTGAATACTGTTCACATTTTATGCAGCATATTTAAATTATTTCTGCAAATTATTATGGCTTCTATGTGATTCCACGTTGAAACATAAGATAAAAATTCAAAAAGACATGTTTGCTAGGTCATGTTACAAAGGAGTACATGCATCTTGTGGAGACTTGATACATTATTCAACTTGGACAAATTTTTTTCCTTTGTAAGACAAATATTTTTTTCTAAGTTCTAGAATACTAACATCTTTATAGCCTTAGCCCAGAAATTTAAAGGGGGACATTTTCTCTTTTGAAAGTAAAGTACAGATTTCCATTAAATAGTTCAAAGCTAGCAAAGTTTCATCTAACTTGAAATACAGTTGAATCATGAAGTCTAATTCTATTTTAGATTTAGGGAGAAAAAGGTACTGGCAACTTTCAATTATATTTTGAAATTCCGTGTTTCTCACTAATAACGTCTTTTTCAGAACTATACAAGAAAAATAAAATAGATAAAACAGTGCAGCACTCAAACCTTGGAAATAAATTACAAAAAAAAGTTTCCCTTCGGTATTTTTCATCTCCATTTCTGTTTTATGTTTCCTTCTCTTTTCATAAGAGTCAGGGTGCTCAGACTCTATGACCAAATCCCAATGGATTATATTTAATTCCTAGCCATTCTTAAGACCATTAAGGAAGAAAAACATGTAAAGATATTAGAGAAGAATCTATTTTCCTCTTTTATTTGGGAGAGGGATAGTGCTTCCTTATTCCCTTTTTTCTCTGCCTGTTGAACTTATTCTGAAATTCAAGCTCAGATTTGATGGATAGAGCCAACAGATAGACTCCTGAATATACGTGTGTGTGTGTGTGAATACATATTTATGTGTGCATACATTATATATGTAAGTATATATGTCTGTGTGTTTACTGCAATACCCCTACACAGAAGTCTAATAAATTTTAAAATTATTCACAGACAAGTGGTTCCCAACATTTTTTAGGGTAAGGATCCATTTTAACATAAAAAAAAATAGAGTCCTCTACATCATTAAAGTTTTGAAAGGATAGTATATTACCTTTTGAGAAAATACATAATGGCATTAGGGTATGGTGCTAATAGTCATTCAGAAACACCTTGCAATCGCTCTGTAGAGTCCAGGGATCCATGACCAGTCACTGGTTGAGAACCACTTGACTTGAAAATCCTAGCCAAAGACTTCATTGTCCCATATTTTTTATCCCTAATCCTGTTCTTTCTCTTCAATATGAAATTTCTACCTTTACCTTTCAGTTCTTTCCCAGAGCATCAGTTGTGTATTCTCTTCCCTTCTATATCTAATCCCTTCAGTGAATCAATTCAACTCTATAACATCCACTATATTTGAATCTCTTGCCTCCTTCTCCTATTGTCAAACGTGCCTTGTTAAACCTAAACTTAGACTACTCCCACCATTAGATGCTTTCACACACACACGTGTATATACGTTCATATATATATATACATATATATACATACATATATATATGTATATATATGTGTGTGTGTGTGTGTGTGTGTGTGTGTGTGTGTGTGTGTGTGTGTAGATGCTACTGAATGGAACTGGAATATTATCAAATGAAGTTGATGGGATACAGTACCAATCTTGGTTACATAGTTTCATGTAGGCCCTCAATACAGCCTTTGACACTATCCATCACCCTCTTCTCATGGATATGAAGTTTTTTGTGACAATATTCTTCCATTGTACTTTTCCTGTGTCTTACTACTCTGTCTAGGTCTCTTTTGCTGGATCTTTATCCAAGGCATGACCACCATCCCTGGGTTTCCCCAGATGTCCTGCCCTCACCCTCCTTTTTGCTTCTTTATAGTTGCGGTGACCTCATCACCTTTCATAGGTTCACACACATGAAGAAATTTGTGTTTGTGTGTATTCCTGAATATTACTCTCACATCATCAAATGCTTTCTTTTAATATCTCAAATTGGATGTCTTGTACAAACTCAACATATTAAAAAAAATAAAAAATTCATTATTTTTTCACTCCAGCCCCTTTACCATCTCAATGTTTTTTTTTCACCAGGTAAAGTACAGGTCTGACAATGTTACTTCATCACTCAATAAACTACATTGGCTTTATATTGTCTCAAGGATCAAATATCTGAAATGTTCTATTTATCATTTAGCACCTTTCACAGCCAGACCCTTCTTACTTTTTTCAGTTTTCTTTTACTTCACACAAGTCCATAGAATATATAATCTAGCTACATTGAAGTATTTGCTATTATTCACAATCTCCATTTCTTGAGTTCATACCTTTCCAATGTCATCTGTTCCCCATGCTTGGAATGTTCTCCCTCTCAGCACTGGCTTCCCTGGCTTATTTCAAGATTCAGCTCAAATACCACCTCCTGAAGAAGGTCTTTTTTGCTGGTCCCACGGGAAGTGCCTCCCTTCTGAGAATATCTTCCATTTATACTATATATGCATCTTATATGTAGTTATTTGCTCTTCTGTCTCCCCCATTAGAATATGAATTCCTTAAGAACAGGGACAATGTTTTTTTTGTCTGTTTCTTTTGTTTTTTGCATTTCTTTGTCTCCCCAGCATTTATCACAGTGCCTGGCACAAAGTTAACACTTAACAAATTCTTATTACCAAACTTGGAAATGAGAATTAATACGCATCAAAATTACAACAATAATTCAATGGGAAAATCATATATAAAGTATAGTAGTATCTGTGAATAATCATAGAAAAGATTCTCTGTTATCCTGTGTCTTTCAGAATAATTGCTAATCTGGTATTGTCATTTCAAGGGGAATATGGTTAAAAAGAATGTTTTACTTTATTAACAACTGTTCCAACAACGACTGAGCAAGATTTTTCATATACAATTTGGGATATAGGCATCAAGTAGCATTTCCCTCTTTCAGGTCCTGATACACTGATACAGAGCATAGGTATCACAGGCATTTAAAGCTGGTTCAATTGTTGATTAATACATCTCAAAGGGATTTTCATTTTTACCCCTCTGTACTCCTTTGGACATACATACATGACATATACAGTATAAGTAGAAGAAGATTTCAAAGGGAAGGCACTAGATATAGAGGCACCAAGAAAGACTTGCTACAGAAGATGGAATTTGAGTTGAACCTTGAAGTAAGTCAGAGAAGTCAGCTGGCAGAGGGGAGAGGAGAGAATATTCCTGGCATGCAGAACAATAACAATGCATGAAATTAGAAAGTAGAAATGTGTGAATAAGCAAGTAGACCAGAGTGGCCAGAGTATAGATTCCACCAAGAACTTCATCATCCTGCAAGATCACATCAACCTTAGTATTCATATGTAATCACTACCTTCTGATTGGAAGATAGAGTGGAAGCTCTTCTGAAAATCTACATTTAAAAAGGGCATTCATTCAGGCCAATCATCTTTTCATTTCCGAAGAAACTACAAATCTCTGTCCTCCATTATTCCTCTGCTCCAGGTGTCTCTTCCTTCCTCCACTGCTTCACATCTTTTCCATCTTCTGTTGTAAGTTATGTTCCCTCATTAGACTGTAAGTTCCTTGAGGACAGAGACTCTTTCTGTTTCAGAATCATCAGATCTTACAACAGTGACTTGCGTATAGTAGGCACATAAAAAATGCTTATTTATTGAGTTAGAAGTTTCTGTAGATGTTATTTTATACAATGACAAGGTTTCAATAAAGTCATGTGAAAATTAAATCCTTTATTTCCCCCATAACTTATTATATTTCCAGAAACATTTTATCTTTTTGTGCCAATGGACAGTACCTCCTAATACTATTTTTTCTCCTCTTTGAAATTTGTCAAGTTATTGATGTATTGTGTAATAGAATTATGACAGAGTTCCTTTTGGGTAGTAAAAAGGTGTTTCTATACCAACAATGACCAGTCTCTAATTCAAGCATTTCAACTGGGGTTGATGAACTTTTTTTGTTAATATTTTGTTATTTTAATACAATTGTTTCCTTTTCTATTTTGCTGTATTCTTGTATATTGTATTTTTGGCATCTAGCAACATTAGGTTCAGAAGGGGTTCACAAGCATCAGCAGACTGCCAAAGGGCTCCATGATACACACACACACACACACATACACACACACACACACACACACACACACACAAAGTTTCAGAATCCTTGTTTGATCCTTTTGATATATTGCACATATCTCAGATTTCCTTACATTTGCACTCACTTTCTTTCTGATTTTTGTTCCTAATGAAATGGTGAGACAGGTAGAGGTAAATCTTATCATTGCACAGATAGCACAATTGCCTTTGGATATTTGAAACAAAAACTAGTCATGGACAACAGGGAGTTAAAGTTGGTAACACTAAAAGGGACCTACATACATCATATGTACATAAAAATTATTGTAAAAATAAAATAGTACAAAACTAAAAATAAACTTGGAATGAATATAGAGTGAGATATATTTGAAAATTTTAAAGAAAATTTTGTCATAATGTGGCAGAGTTGCCCATATATATAAATAAGTCATAAAGACTTAATAATTGAATATGAAATGAAAAATACAAAATGCGATGGAAAGTACAATAACCTTTCTACTCCCTGGGTAGCTCTGGACCTATCATTTCCAATCCCACACAGTGTTGCTCTTCATATGCAAGTCACAAATGACTGAAGAGGGCTGAGTTCCTGAGAACTGAAGCTACTACTGCCATATACTCACGTGTTTCTGAAAAGAAAGATGTGCAAGCAATGGTCTCTTACCGCATGGCATGTGCAGATTCTTTCCTCCCTCACTAAGGGAAACCATGGTTTCCATGATGTATAGCTGTGAGGTGAGCTGCTTCTTTGCCTCACAGGATGCATGATGCATGTGCTCTGAAAGAACCACCTTTACCTCGGGTGGTTGGCTGACAGTATGATCTATCTACAGCTTCCACCTCTTCAAAGGTGTTTCCTCTAGGGGCTGCTCTCTGGTGTGTTTCCATGTACATTTGTTGCACTTTTTGTTCTGCCTGTCTTCCTTGCAGTCTACACCAATTCAGTTGTCCCTTCAGAAACTGCTATTATCCATTGTCTTTTTGTGACCTTCTTCATAAAAGTGAATTACAAAAAGCATGTGTCCTATTTTGATACATGAGATGCCCTCCAATCCCTCTCCACTGGTGATCTTGTTTTCCTACATGCTGTTATGTGCTAGGTGATCTATCTATGTCACATTTAGATTTATATGGCACTTCCTACTGAATAACTGAAAAGACTCTGCAATTAACCCACACTATAGTCATGCCTCATTCAAATAGTTTATAATTTCTGATAGTTCCAATAGAGGTTGGGTTGAAGTTTATCTTTGCACTATTTAAATAATGAGCTAATAAATCATGTTCACAGGATTGCAGAGAAGAAGTTTAGCACCCTTAGGAGAGCCCAGATAGTACACCTTTAGATACTTGTAGGTACATAGAAACAACTGTTAAGATAGCAAAAACCTAAAGATCTAAGAATCATACTAGACTAACAGAACCTGTTCTCATTTGACAACAGAGAATGCCTACGGCCTAATTTGTGTGGTCATTGCCATAGTAAACTCAGAACTGGTGTCTTTAAGACAATCAAAATGTCGCAAACTAGCAGTTTTTACATTTGTTCATATTTGTCTTACCCTAAAATCTCTTCAAAAGTAAGTTTCCATTTTGGTAGGAAGAAAGAACATCAGAAAATGTAGGCTTACCCAGGCCAATGTTGTAACATTTGTCTTGGTGTTCTTCAGACCTTTAGGTCTTTAGTTTCCCCTTAAGGGAGACTGTAGCTTATAGAATCTATGCATAGAAATCGTTATCATAGAATTAGGCCTGATGATTTTGAGGACATCATGAGAGTTTCCCTTTAAGGGAGGCTGGAAGCTTATACACCTACCCATGGAAAAATACTAACCATAGCATTTTTTGAAAGTTTGTACAGCTGTGTGCCCAAGTAATATTTTGTCTACCACCAGCTTGCTTTCTCCCTGACAACACACCCTCAAAATAATATTTTGCCCTGACCCCGATGCATGATTTGGTTAGTTTCAGGGACAGCATCCAAAATCACAATATAAAACCCTCATTTACTCTCAGAAGAGCACTTTGGAATACTCCCTCCCCTCTAGCAAAAACACACCTTTCTGCTAAATCACCCTCTTCCTGCTGAATGGACTGATGTTTCTGTGCTCCCCAATGCAGCACTGCCCTCATGTATGT
Source organism: Potorous gilbertii (assembly GCA_028658325.1). Lineage (NCBI taxonomy): Eukaryota > Metazoa > Chordata > Mammalia > Diprotodontia > Potoroidae > Potorous > Potorous gilbertii. Next base: position 221,401,647 of record CM053771.1, on the reverse strand, counting down.
TATACTGTATGTTAGTATGTAGGTCTGAGTTGTATGGTAAGTCCCCCTTTTCCTCTCTCCCCTTAATCTCTTTCTTATAGCCTGAAATAAAGTGTTGCATTGAACTGACTCCTGTTGTTTTACATGTTATTCTCAGCATCCAAACTCATTAAAGTATTGTTTTTCCTGACTTCTCTGGCTGGGCCTTAGCTTAGACCTAAACTAGGTGCCTGGGCCAGGGCTTAACTTACTGATAACTATACCTATTAAGATCCTGTGCATCTAGTTATAGTAGTGGAAAGCAAGGATCAATAAGGAGAGACTTTTATATACTGTTTCAAAGCATCCAGGAACCAGCATTGGACAGTTGAGACTTTGTCCTGGGTGCTGACCTCTAAAAAGGGAGGAGGCTACTCACCTTCTTTTTGCCTTTTCCTCTCCTCTCTCTACTTCTCTATCCAATTATATTTGCCTTGCTCCTTGTTGCCATCTGAATGCCAGAATTCTTAGTTACTATCTGTTCATACATGTGTAGATTCTACTATTCCAAATGACATATAGGCCTTCTATTTTATTGAGAAATCATCAAACAGGTTTAATATTTTCCAATTATCCAAGACATAATGAGGTTGCCTCTTCACACCTGATAACAAAAGGTCAGCATTTCCATGATTTTGCCCACCCTGTTCAGGGTCAGTACTTTATTAAAATGCCTTCTCAGTCTTTTTTTTAATAAGGAAGGAAAGAAACATTGTACGTGAATATATTTTACCATTTGACTAGAAAAAAAACTATCCACATACAGCCACATATGCATTTGTTATAGTGTCTGTTTTCTTGCTTTGACATTAATGCCTCATTATATATTGTTTCTGGAAGTTTACTAACCCTTAGGAGATTAAACAGCAGTTTGCATTGCACTATAATATATTTAAATCCTCTGAGAGAAGCTTCTTAGAGCTTGTGATCGGAAAACATTTCCTTGACACACTTTATATCCATTATGTATAGATTACAATGGATTTCCAATAACAGGAGGGTAAGCCAACCATTAAACTTGTGTATGACAAATCTAAAGCAACAGTGCTTATTCTGGCTTCTAAACCATCAACATTTGTCAACTATGGGTGACAGGCCAGTATAAGTCTTTGTGTTGTGTACACTAATTACAGTAACTGAGCGCTTAAGATATTTGCAGATAGACTTAAGATGGAAAAAAAGGAAACCTTTCCCATATGCAAAGATTTCTGTACATATTCCCTTAAATCTTATTTGTGGTGATATTTGCATATTTGCCAGACAAGGAGATATTTGTTCCTAGAAGCCATCATTTACATTACTTACGTAGCCTTTTTTTCTTTAGCAGAAGAAGTGATGCCAATTTTATCTGCATTTTATTTCAGTAATTTCAGTAGAAGGTAGGGAATATTGGTAGAAGAATATTATCCTTCATGCTAAGTCAAATGATACTCTTGTGAAATAAAATTTTAAATATATAATATACATATATATGCATGTGTTTAGATGTATATAAATATGTGTGTGCATGTATTCATATACATATATATAACTAATTTCTGAGAAAGATTATGTATATAGAATTAAAAATTCAACCTACTGGTCATCCACTATATCATTAAAGGTTTAAACTGTGATGAAAGAAATGCATATTTCTTTGGGCATATTTTAATTATTAATTCCTCAGGCATCCAATGTGGTAACTGGATTTTTCTTACTTCAGATGTAGAGAGTCAGCCTCTGCTGCACTGAGAGATTTTATTACAAAACAATCAGGAAAGACACCTTGATGTACCATCTGGAATTAGAGAGGACTGAAGGGAAAGAATGAAGAAAGGCTTAAAAAAAATCTATAGAGCTTAGAAAAAATGGCCAGAGGTGGGATGTAATTGTATAAAGACATAAATGGTGTAGATAATGTCAATGCAAGTTATTGCTTGTACACAACACATGTGGTAGAATAGGAACCACACATAGAGAGTAAACATAAGTTGGAATGAGACAAATTCTGCACAGGAGTGGCTTTTTATCATTCTGGTTTAATCCACAGTTGGGAAAGGAATAGTTTTCTAAATAAGGCTGATTCTTCACTAACTCTCATTGCCTTAAGAACAGGTTATTTTCTTTTTAAGGAATATTAATACCACCAAATTAAATAATTATATCTCAATCAACATTTTTGCATATTTGCCAAACTCAAATATTTATTAAGGTCTTTAAAATTATATTAATCATGTTAAATTGAATTGGTTTCATGTATAATAGAGATCATACATCCCAGATTTTTTAGGACAGTCTCAAAAAAACAAAAAAAGGAAACATTTGTAATGAGTATCATCTATCAGACCAAGTGTCCTGATTTTGGTTTCTAAAAAAAAAAGTTATTCTATTTATAGGATATCAACTAGTATTAAATACTTATTCTAAATGCTAAATAGACACTATAACAAATGTATCAAGAACTTACCATGTTTAAAATATTGTCCTAGTTGCTATGAGGAATACAAAGACACAATTTCTAATTATAGGGTCTGTAAAAGGTAGAAACTAAGTATGGAGATAGCATGCCAAAAAGGGAAAGCAGAAGCAAATGTAAAGTTTCAGGAACATTCAAGCACTCTTCAGGGGATGGTACGTTGGGAAATAGAATTGAAAAGAAAGAATTCTATGAGGGGAAAAAACAATAGGAGATGAAATAAGAAAGGTAAATTAGAGGCAGAACTTTGAATGTCTTAAATAACAGGGCAAAAAGTTTCTTATTGTAAACAATGTGAAACTTTTGAGTAAGGAAATGGTCAGAAAAGCAGTATATAGTGATCACTGATCTGCCAGCAAGACTGAGTATAGACTAGAATAGCAAAAATCTCTACCACAAAGGTGACTTATTAAGTTATTCTAATTATTATAAGAGTAACCATATAGTCATCCACTGATGATGACTCTAACTATAGTAGTCTCAAATGAAATAGAAAGAAAGGAAATGATATAAAGGAGGTAACTGACTTTTTATTTTTTGGTGACTGGGGTGATGACTATATCCCTGTTAGCAATATAAATATCTAGAAGAGGAATTGATTTGAAAAGAGCAATGATTTTCTTTTCAGACACATTAAGGTTTTTTTTTTAGTTTACATTTTTATTAATTCTTTTTTTTAAAAAAAGTTGTAATCAACCAAGATCTGCCTTCTAACCCTCTGTAATCCCAATTGAGAACATAAGAAAAATAGAATCCATTACAAACATGCATTGTCAATGAAAATAAATTGACTACATCCAAAAAATGTTTTCCTCATTATGCATTCTGAGTCCTTAACTTCTCCATCAGGAAGTTGAGGTCTTCATTCTTTCAATGTTTCAATGTTTAATGTTTCTTCCTTAGTCTTCTAAGACTTCAACACAGCACAATAGTATTACAAAATATTTATATGCCAAAACTTATTCATTCATCTCTCAAATTTATGAGTACTCTCACACATTCCCATTCCCATGCTTCAGCAACTTGCTTAGAACCAATCTCTCTGTCAATCTGCTTTCCCTATAATTTCCCCACCATCCCTTTCTACCCTTGCTCTCCCATTTCCCTGTTGAGTTAAATGTACCTGTGTACCAAACTGTGTGTATCCTTCCAGTTTTGACCTCTTCAGAGGAGAGTAATCTCCAAACATCAGTCTCTCACCTTGTTTCACCATTCCTTGTTTGTATAGATGTCTATTTTAACCTTCCATTCCCTTCCCCTCACCTCCTCAATGTATTCCAAACTCTCTGCTCTGTCATTATGATACTTTATTTTTTTTTCTATTCTGACTTCTTATATTTTTTTTCTTTGATCAGTAGATCTGATTTTGCCTATTATATTCCTGGGAGTTTTCTTTTTGCTGTTTCATCATGGAAGGGACTGATGGGTTCTATTTCAGCTTTTCCCTCAGGTTCTAAGAGATATGGGAAATTTCCTTTTAAGATCTTAAGATTTCTTGAAATATGATATCTAGGCATTTTCTGTTTTTAGACATGACATTCAGGTAGTCCAATGACTCAAATTGTTTCTCCTCATTCATTCTTTTTCAGGTCAATTATTTTTGCTATGAGATCTATTACATTTTTCATTTTTTCTTTTTACTTTGTTTTAATATTTCTTGATGCCTTATGGAGTCATTTACTTCTATCTGGTAACTTAGAGTTTTCCTGTGTTTTGTTGCTTGGGCAAGATTTTGTGCCTCTTGTATCAAGCTGTTAATTCCCTTTCCATATTTTTTTCTTCAATAGCTGTCATTTCTTTTCCATTTTTCTCCTCAATTCCTTTCATTACATTTATTTAAAAAGAAAAACAAAGCATTTGAACTCTTTTTAAAACTCGATTTATCTCTTCTAGGAATTTCTGGTGAGTTTGTTCCCAAACTGATTTTTAATCAGTTTGGAATTGCTTATTGATATTTTGTAGCCATCCTCTTCTTCTGTCTCTGTGTCTTGAGTGTTCGTGCCACCATAATAGCTCATTATGATTGGTTTTTTTACCTGTTTGTCTTTTTTTTTTCAGACAATTCCTGATTTTGGACTTGATCTAAGAGCTAAGTTCTCTCTTCTGGAGGGAAGTTTGGCTTAGTCTTATTGCTGAGGTATAGAATGCTGTATTTTACCAGAATCTTAGGGACAGTGTGAATACCTGCAAAATTTCAGTGATCCTAAAGTAACTTAATCCAGGGAAAAAAAAGTCTGTTTGTTACATCCCTGATTTGAGCTCTGAAAGTTCTTGACCTTGGTTTAAGTCTGAGCAAGAATATAATACTACTGAATTCAGTTACTATTAGTCACCTGAAAGCTGTGCTAGTTCAGAGTAATGGAATTTTGGGCCTCTTTTGGTCTGAGATTCTTGTCTTAGTTATTCTTCTTCAGGCTGGGGTTGATGCCAGAAATTAGATCTTTCTCTGAGTCTGTCTGAGATACACCATGGCTGCTGAATTTCCTTATTTCACAATATATGAGTAATCTGTCTATGACCTCCCTATAGGAGTATACCACTCTTCCTTGCAAGTCTCCTTCTCATTGCACCTTGGATTTATGACACAGAATTGGTTAAAGGGCAACAAAGCTGACAGTTCACTTCACGGTACCCCAGTAGGGGTCTGAGGAGACCTGGTTTGGATCTGTGACCTTTTCTTGTTGTGGTACACCATTCCAACCTGAGGGCTTATAATACTGATGTGGAGTGCTTCTGACCCAACTATGTACCAGTGTCTACAAAGCTTTTTGTCTCCCAATGCTGAGGAGGTCAGATAAATGACTCACTGTGACTTTTTCTGGATGTACCCAATAGAATTCAATTTAGTAAAATTTCTAGATGAGTTTAAAAGAGTTTGTGGATGGAAAATTAATCCACTGTTTCCTATCACTCTACCATTTTGGCTCTGCCCTCTGGCCATTTCACACTCATTATGTGTGAATGAGTGTGAAATGATGGCAGGATATTCAAATTGAAATATCCATCCAATATTCGGAAAGGGTAGCTAGGGCTAAAGATACAGATTTGAGGATCAACTATATAAAATGGATAATTTGACACAATGAAAGTAATCTAATAGTTCAGCAGAGCATATAAAGAATAAAAAATCAAAAGTAAAAATGGAACCTTGAGAAATGCCAACATTAATAGTTGGAAGAAATAATTTAAATGAATGATGGATGGATGATAGATTAGAGAATTTTAAGAATTATCACAGAAATCAAGGGATATCTAAAAGGAAGGAGATTATATGGCATGTCAAGTGCTGAAGAGATGTCACAGAGGATTAAGAAGAAAAAAGCTACTAGACATGGATAGAAAGGGATAAGGACTATACCTGTGATTTCATTGATAAAATAGGCAACAAGATGGTACAGTGGATAGATTGAAGGGTCTGGAATCAAAAAGATATATTCAAATCCATCCTCAGACACTTACTAGTGTCCTTATAACCATTGGCAAGTTAGTCCTTATTCTCCTCAATTGTAAAATTGGTATAATAATTTTACTTTCCTTTCAGGGCTGTTGTAATGACCAAATGAATTTTTTTTTAAATAGCATGGTACTTGGCATATCACAAGTACTTAACAAATGGGTTTTCCTCCACTCTTTCCTTCGTTGCAGATGAAACTCCTTTGTCTGATGCAAGTCTTCATCTCAATAAATCACAGTTCTGGGTAAGTGCCTAGTGATTACTGAGACACTTGCCCAGTATGTATTGGATTTTGCACTAGAACAAATGTCTTTCTACCTACCAGTTCAGCGCTACATCTCCTACTATGCTACCTATCACATACTTGGATATAATTAGTGAGTTTCAATAATGAGCTTCAGTAGAATTAGTGAAATAAGTTAGCTTAAATCTTTAGGAGTCATTTATTGGTAAATAGTATATATTCATTTTAAAGAACTGTTTAGTATTACCAATGTCTCTAAGACAAAGTAATAAAAATTGTGATATTTTGTCCTATCTATTTCCCCCACCTTTTCCTACTTACTATAGAGTACAAGAGATAGAATACTTGTAGTCAAAAGATAATGTTGTCCCTAAGAAGTAGCTCAGGAAGAATCTCAGCTCTTACAAATCTTTTTATCCTTCCTCAAAACACCGTGGGTTGGCCTCCTTCCTGTACATTCTCATATCAGAACCTTGCTTCATAATTTACAGAGAAAACTTGAATTCATTTGCCATGAATTCACTCTTCTTCCTTCTTCCTCATCTGATATCACTCATCTGGCTTTTGCCACCATCTCCTACTTCAGCCCTATCTCACATGATAAGGTGGTACTACTCTGTACCAAGGTTAAACCCCTTATCTTTTCAAGAAATCCCATTCCATCTGTTTCCTATGACAAATTGATCTCTTTGTCATTCCCACTCTATTACTTATTTTCATTATCTCTCTATCTGCTGGCTTCTTCACTACTGCCAGTGTATCTTCATCTTTTCCCTTCAACTATCATTCTATATGTCTTCTTCCTTTTGTGACTATACTCCCTAAAAAGCCCATCTAGTGTAGGTACCCCTACTTTCTCTTATCTCCCTCTCTTCTTGACCCTTTACACTATGGCTTTTAACTTTATCATTCTACCAAAAGTAAATTTCCAATCATCTCTTAATTACCAACTCCACTGGCCTTTTTCTCAATCCTCATTTCCTCAATTTTTTCTGTAGCTTTCGACAGTGTTGATTACCTTCTTCTCCTTGATATTCTCTTTTCTCCTGGTTTTCAGTTCTCCTCCTACTTATCTGGCCTCTCCTCAGACTCTTTTGCTGGATGCTTATCCAGATTATGTCCTCTAAAGGTAGCTGCTCCACAGGGTTCTGTCTTGAGCTCTCTTTTTCCTCTAAATGATTTCACTTATTTATCTTATCTGCTCCCATGGATGCAATTAACACTTCAATGCTGATGATTCTCAAATCTGTTTGTGCTCTCGTAACCTGTCCATGGACCTTTAATTTGAATTTTCCATCTGCCTTTCAGATATATTGAACTGGATTTCCAGTTGATATCTTAAACTCAACATATCCAAAATAAACTTTTTATCTTTTCCTCCTAAACCTTCCTCTAACTCTCCTTATTATTATAGAGAGCAATACCTTCCTGATTGCTCCTCCAGACTCACAACTTAGGTGTAATTCTTGACCTCTACCCTACTCCTTCCCCCTTCATATGAAATCTACTGCCAAGACCTGTCAATTTTACCTTTGCAACATTTCTCAGATATGCCCTCTTATCTCCTATGATACTGTTACCAAATACAGGTCACCATCACCTCACATCTGGACTATTGCAATTCCTTGCCAGTAATTCTGCCTGCCTCAGGTCTCTTTCCACTCAAATCCATCTCCTATTCAGCCAACAAAATGATTTTCCCAGAGTATAGGGCTGACCATATCATCATTCTAATCAATAAGTCCTGTTGTCTCCCTTTCACCTCCACGATCAAATAAAAATCCTTTAGTTGTTGTTCAAATACCTTCATAACCTAGCAACCCCCAATTTTCCAGTCTTTCACTTTACTCCCTGCTATATGCTCTCCCCCTGACCATTCCTTAAACAAGACACTATTTCCTGACTCCAGACATTTTCACTGGCTGTCCCTCTCCCATGCCTGGTATACTCTCCCTCCTCATCTTTGCCTACTGGCTTCCTTGTCTTTAAGTTCCAAATAAAATCTTATAGTCTTTCTCAAGTCTTGATTCTTATGCCTTCCCTGTCAATTATTTCCTAATTATCTTGTATATATCTTGGTCTCATATTGAAGTTTTCATGTTGCCCCACTATTTGATTATGAGGTCCTTGAGAACAGGGAATTTTTCTTCTTTTTTTTATCTCCTTTTTATTGCTTAAAATAGTACCTGACACAGAATAGGCACTTAATGAAAGTTTACTGACTGACTTCCCTTCATCTATATAATTCCCCTACTCATAATTATAAAGATGAAGAGATGAGAGACATTGTTTCCCATTGCCTCTCTTAGTTGTGTAAAATCTCTGAAGCTGAAAATCATAACTTAAGGAATATCTGCTTTAGCTTTACCACTTAGGCCTTTGAAAACAAACATCTTCCCAAATGCCCATTAGCCACACAATTGCCTCTGCTCTGGGAGAAGATAACTTAAGTAGCTTTGGTGCTATAAGAGTTTGTAAATTTGTTTGGTTGAAAGTAGAAATGAAAGGAAGGGGAATTCACTTCTATCTTTGACCCTCAACCTTGCAACATGGTTGTTATCAGCCTGATCTAAATGTGTATTCTCTCACCTGGCATGACTGACTTTCTAATCACCCTCATTTCCTCCGTCCCAACAGAAAAAATACTCTGCTCATGGAGATGAGTGTGTGGCAATGAGGCACAATGGAAAAAAACACAACACAATCTAACAACTCAGCCTTTTCCCAGAGGACACTAGAGAATGACTCCCTTTTACCTAAGGACAAAACCCAAGATACTATATTTCCTAGCTTAGAATATTTATAAAAAGTAATATATCAATATCATCTTATCACTCCAGAGTTTTCACTGAGCATCCAGATTTTCCTGGTGATTTACTTTTGTCTGTATAGTAAGATTAGATATTGTTCCTCTCTTTTATAACCTCCTACTCACAGATAATGGAACTCCCAAGTCAAAGGCTATGATTAATTCTACTTTTATCTAGAGTAAGCAGTCATTAAAAATCTAATTAAATTAGGAGTTAAAAACAAAATTGAGGAACAGAAAATTTTGGAGTAAAGGTCTATTATCTTAGTGTATTGTTAACATATTTTGTGGCTTAATCTGAAGACATTTCTCATCCATTAGTAGGCTTATGTGACCTTCTTAAATCACATGAAAGCCTAAGTCATATGTGGTGGGAGGAGCTTGCTTAATGGGTGGAATAGGAAGGGACAGAGCAGGAAGGGTAGAAGAGGAAGAGGTGGAGCTGGAGCAGAACTGAGAGGAAGTTGGTCAGATTAGTCATATATGGGAGAGAGAGACGAAGCAGGCAGCTAGCTGTGGTTAAGAGAAGGGCATTTTACTTGAGGGTGTTCACTTATGGAAAGGTGTGATAATGTGAATAAACATTTTGGTTACTATGATGGATTTCTTTGTTACTATGATTTGACTTTCTGGTGTTGGGATTTGGTTTTATGGTGTCTGAATAAATGTTTTTCTTCTGCCTTCTATATTGAGAGTCTGTTATACTTTGCAATTCAGAACCACATCAGCATATTCATAGTTGCTATCAGTGCTGTGAATATTGCCTTGGCAATATATTTGGGCAGCAAGGAAAAGAGGAAGAGATAGGCCTTCACCTACTCTCCCAGAAGTCATTAACCATTGGTAGCTCAGAGAACCTCTCCTCAATGCCTTTGATTAGATCATTATAGCCAACTATGGTGAATATGATTGTTGTATCTGGAGCTCCAGCACTGGCCCCATGGCTACCATATCACCTTAAGCTTCAGATTTCCAGTCTCTGTATTTGCATTCCAAAGTACTGTGTAGACAATCCCTCTCCCTCTCCCTCATTTCTCCTTGAATGTTGAGCTTATTCTCTTAATCTTGTGTATACATAGTCAGTTGTGAAAAATCTCTCATTCTTTCATAATATGGGAGGAAAATAACCTCTTTTTAAGATTACATCTTCTCCATATTCATATAACTAAGGGCAGGAATAGATGAAATTCATCATTGTTATAGTTTTGAGATGTTCCTCTCTTAATTGTGTGCATGTGCATGTGTGTGTGTGTGTGTGTGTATGTGTGTTTAATTCTAATGCACTTAAGAGAGGGAGTATGATGCAGAGAATGGTAAACTAACATTCGAATTAGAAAAACTTGGGTCTAATTCCACTCTTGATACCTACTAGATGTCTAATAATAGGCAAGGTATTTAGCCTCTCAAAGCCCAAGGAAACCCTCTAATATTAAAATTATAGTCCAGTTACTAACCTATATCAAATTAGGGTGCTTTATTTATAGAAGTTCTCTACATTGAGGAAGTCATAGCTTTGAACAGTCCACTCTACCCCCACCCAAAATAGTTGACATTTAATTAAAAGGGGCTCTTTAAGGAATCCTACCTGTAACTCTGCCTCTGTAACTTGGGCTTTGTTGGGTTTTTCTTTTCTCTACTTTCTATACGACCTACAGATTCTATTGTTATACTTTACAGGGGCCATCTTCAAAGTACAAATAATGGTAACACTTTTTTTAGTGATATAACAAAAGTTTAATATCTGAAAACTGTCAATTTAATATCTTTCAGTTTTGTGATATACACATATATACTCATAACATATATAGTCCTATGGGAAAGTGTTTCAAAGGAAAGCCTGGTATTCTGGTGATGGTTTTTACAAATGATTATATTCTGCCTGAACCTGGAATGACATTGGGTTGTATTTGATATTATATATATATATATATATATATATATATATATATATACACACACACATGTGTATTCTATATTATTTACATATATAAAATAGGCAATATGTATAATAAATATATATATTTATCCTTTTTAGGATAAATGTGTAAAGATAGTTTATATTTATTTTATTTTAAGCAATGTATAGCAATAATCATATGATAAAAGACAAATCAGAAAAAAATACTTTTTCTATAGTATACTTTCTTATGAGCGTAAAAATCAGATAGCAGTTTTTGCATTTTGTTCAATTGAGAATATTTTGTATCTCTGTAAGGACTACACATTTCATGCTGTTTATATAGAAGGGGAAAATAAATGAAGCAGTAGTTGACAATAGAACATTCTACTATAGATTAGAATTCACAAACTCTAATCAGCTAGATTCTGGGTAGAAGGCACATTTAAAATAGTGTTTCCTGACCTGCAACCCTGATGTTATTTAGTGGTGCTCTAAAGTATGAGCTAGATGTTCTTTTCATGTATTGCATTTTTGACATTTTCGCAGTGAAAAAAAATATACTTCCTGATTGGGATAATTGCTAACATTTCACATAGCATTTCAAATTATTTCTAAATTTTCTTTTTTGGCAAAGTGTTGTTATTCCTATTAAGTACATGATATGAAAAGAAAAAAAGTAGTGCTTGCCAAATTAATTTTCAATTGACCTCAACATGGGAAAAGCTACTACCTGAAATTGTATGAAGCTTTTTAATTCCCTTAACCAGATCCATACCAAAGAATATTTCTCATAAATGCATGACAATACCTAATCAAACGTCCCAGAGGGCTCTATGAAACAAATATCATCCAGAAAAAAAAATGTGAGTAATTTTATAAATTTATTATGTGATTGATATAGTAAGATATTCTTTATAGATTTGCTCAAGTAGGATATGGATAATAATCTTTTCAGAGCATAGCTCTAGATTGTCCTTTGTGTCTGCAAAGAAGTCAAATGTTTAAGGAGCTCACAGTGACTTTGGGCAATTCACTTTACCTCTATCAACATCAGTTTCTTCATATGTAAAATGAACATAAAGTAGAGGGCTAAATGATGATAGCATTATAGATGTAGCACTGGAAGAATTCTTAGAGATCACCAAGTCCAATTACCTCATTTTACACATGAGGAGATTGAGGACCAGAGAGGAACACAGTATCTGGCACAAATAAGTGCTTCATAAATGTTTGTTGACAAGCTAACCAAAATGACTTGCCCAGTCACACAGTCAATGTCTTGGGATGAATTAAAATTAAGTGCCCTTACAATGAGGTCCAGCAATCAATACACTACACCATAGTCCCTCTCTTCCAAATCGAAATCAAAGACTTTGTCAAGATTAATATAGGAAACTTTAATCAAACTTCTTCAGGAGCACTGAAAACTTGCAGGTACCAGCCTGAGTTGCTTATGGTTTTTCAAAAACAAAATACTTGATAGGTGGAGAAAGCAGCAGCAGAACCCAAGAAAATATAAAATCCAATGAAGGAATGCTCAAGTCTTCCATTAAAAGACCCAGAGTTCCAATTTCAATAGAAACTCTTATTTTCAAAAATAAGATTGATAGAATAAGTAAACAAACAAGGAAACAAAAGTCAAGCACCATAAAAGACTCTTGTAGTGATAGGATTGCCTAAGATATGAATCCCAAAGAAGACAATGACTCTGAAACATCTATAAGCAAAATGTGAAAGAAACATAAAGCTTGAATACAAGTTTAACTAGAATTATTCGAAAAAATAAAACAATAGTGGAATAAATGATTTCATAAATGAAATGAGATCACTAGAGGAAAGAATTAGAAAAGAAATGAAAGTTATGGATGAAAAACAGTGTCACAAGAACAATTCTGAAATACAAAATTCACAGTACAATCAATTTACCAGCAGGTCTAGTGAATATCAATAAAAAGTGTCAAATCATCTCTCAGGTATCATAACACTCTGAGTTAGGGATGGTAGAATGTTTTATAGTGATTAACAAGATGACACAGACCGAAATCTTAAACAATATAGGTATGTTTTGCTGATTAGTTGGACATTTCAATGAGAAGGTGCAATAAATTCATTTCATCTCCTCCCCACTACATCTTTGGAAGATGAGATTAGACTTCAGATGATGGAGTTAGTCTGCAGGTATGAGAGTTAATATAAAAATTTAGATGGATGAGATCCTTTAGGCAAGTTTTTCCTAAACATGGACAGTAAGTGAAGTTACAAAGTTGGAGGTACAAGTCATAAGAAAATAGAATCATGATACAAGTGATCTGTAGTTACCTGAATATAGATGCAGATATAAGGGATTTAGACACACAGGGAAAGAGAATATTAAATATATGCTGGCTCAATTAAGTTTAAACAAAATAGAATTTTAAATAACGTATTTTAAATTTCATAAAATAGATTTATTAAACAAATCTCCCTTTCCTCCCACTTCATTGTTGGGTAAGTTAATTTTTTTTCATGGTTTTGGAATCCTAGCTTTTTGTAAATCTTCCCTTCCTAAAAGGTTTTATTTGGCAAATCTTTTGGGAGAGGTAACTATGGTGTTTAAACGGAGATTTTTAATGAATTCTTTACTAAAATTTCCTGCCCAGTTCATTGATCTGCTCTTTAAAATTGATGTATGCACTTAGGGATATAGGTATTTTCCAAAATTAAATTGTATTACAGTTCACAAATTTTGAATGATATCTCATTGCTGTCATTCTCTCTGTCTCTCTGTGTCTCTGTCTCTGTCTCTGTCTCTGTCTCTCTCTCTCTTTTCTTGGAAGGGAAGAGCTTTATTTACCATATAGGTCTGAAATAAGAACATGGAAATGAAGAGTCCTTGGAATCATGATGCATCTCAGCCCCAGGAACCAAATACAGGTTCCAAGTTAAGTAGAAAGATGAGCCAGATGTCTTTGAGGTTAAAACTTGAGTTCTTTGTATTTCTCGCTTCCCCCACAGCTGTTCTGGGACTGTGCCTTCTGTTTCTTTTGCTTCTGCTTGGCAGTAAGTTTGGCCACCATGTCACTGAAGTCCCACTTCTCCACCTGGGCCTGTCATTCTCTTTAATGAATGATTGGTTTTCTTTCTATGATTTATTTTGTTGACCCACTTATTCTTTTGGATTAAAATATCTATTTTCCAATTAACTTTAATCTATGCTTACATGGTCCACATATGTGTGTGTATTTATGTATGTGTGTTTGTGTGTATATATATATATATATATATGTGTGTGTGTGTGTGTGTGTGTGTGTATGTATGTGTATATATATATATATGTGTATTTATATGTATGTATATGATTTTTTAAATTTTCTACCTATGTTTGTGAGGTTCTAATGCCCTAATTCATGTTCATTTTTTCTAAAGGTATCATGTACAACAGAAAAAAAATATGCTCTTATCTCTTCCTATTCAGTTTTCTCCAGAGGACTATCATATGTAACTTTTCTAAGATTCCCTTAATTTGCTTGACTTCTCTCTTATTTGTTTTATTGTTAGATTTATCTACTTCTGAGAGGTGAAAATTTGAGTTTCCCCAACAGTATAGTTTTACTATTTCCTCCTATAATTCATTTCATTTTTAATTTGGATCCTATGCCAATTGGTGTAAATGTGTTTAGTAATGATATTACTTCATTGTCTACGGTTTGTGAACATTAAAGAACAAATTAATAAAACTGAAAGTAAAAAACAATGAACTAATAAAACAAATAGCTGGTTTTATAGGATAAACACAACAAAATAAATGAACCATTTGATTAGATTTGATTAAATTTGATTGACAATTTGACTAAAAAAATAAAAATACCAAATTATTACTAGCAAAAATGAAAACAGTGTATATGCAACCAATGAAGAAGAAATTAAAGAATTATTAGGAGTCATATTGCCCAATTATATGAATAAAACTTGCAATCTAAGAAAAAGAATAGATTATTTACAAAAAATATAAATTGCCCAAATTAACAGGAGAGGAAATAGGATACTTAAATAACCCCATTTCAGAAAAAGAAATTGAAAAAATCACTGATGCATTATCTAAGGAAAGCAAAACAAAACAAAACACCAGGACCAGATGGATTGCACAAAAGAATTCTAGCAAATATTTAAGGAATAATAAATGCATTGCTATATAAGATTTTTCAAAAAAGAAGCAAAGAAGGAGTCCTATCAACTTTATTTTATGAGATAAATATGATTTTGATCTCTAAGCCAGGGAGAGCAAAAACAGAGAAAGAAAACTATACACCAATTTCCTTTCAATGCAAAAAATTTAAATAAAATATTATTAAATAAAATATTATTAAGGAGATGGAGTGTTAGTGAGAGTTAGATCTTCCTCACCCATTGATAGGGCTCAGGTGGAGCCCATTAAGGGAAATTTAATTAGGGGAGGCTTGTTTTGTAGGAAGGTCTACACCTTTTTATTAATTTCTAATGAGGCATTGGATCATGAGGGTTGTGATGACCTACAGCTCTGAAAAGTGTATACATACTCTGAGGTGATGTTTTGCTTTGGGGGCTTACTCTTTGGAAGAGGCTTCATGTGCCAGATGAGACTCTGGGTAGCCATTAGGGAGCCCTCCACCCTGGCTTTGAAAACCTAGATATTTGTGCTTCTCTCTCTGGTAACTATGTATATATGTAATGGTCAGACAGTTGGAACTGTCTGTTTATCTCCGATGTATGTATTGCTTAAGGTCAGACAGTTAACAGCCTTGTCTGTTGGTTTTTATTTCTCTGCTTTTATTTTCTCTGTTGGTGAATGTAATTAAAGAAGATTGTTGTCCCTTTCTAGTCTGCTTTCCTTAGAAAAGCAGATTTAAGAATGTGTGCTAGCAGATCATCAGGGCTAGCTTGTATATCAGGAAACTTGCTGCTATAGGAGATTACAGCAATATATCACAAAGATGCACACTATGATATAGTGGAGTTTATAATAGAAATGCAAGGTTAATTCAATATTAGGAAAACTGTTAGCATAATTTTCCATATCAATAACAAAAACAAAAATCATAGGATTATATCATAAATGCAGATAAACCTATTGACAAAATACATCAATTCCTCTTAAAAGAAAAACATAGTAGAAAGCATAGGAATCATATGAGCATTTCTTAAAATAATTTGTATCTATCTAAAACCAAGAGCATTATCTGTACTGGAGATAAACTTAAAGCCTTCTCCTTAAGATCAGGAGTGAAACAAATAGATCCGCTGCTATCACTAATACTTGGTGTAGTACTAGAAAAGCTAATTATAGCAATAAGAAAAGAAAATAATCAAAGAAATAAAAGAAACAAGAAAACTAAACTGTTACTCTTTGCAAATGATATGAAGTTATACTTAAAGAATTTTAATGAAAAACTAAAAAAACAAACAAAACAACTGTTTGAAACCATGAAGGACTTCAACAAAGTTGCTAATAATAAGATAAACTGACATAAATCATCTACATTTCTTTATACTACCAAGAAAACCCAGTAAGATGAGGGAGGAGAAATTCCATTTAAAATAACTGTCAATATTATACAATACTTGGGAAACTATATGCCAAGACAAACACAGGGATTATAACATAATTTTATAACACATTGGGATTTTTAAAACACATTGTGTTTTTTTCATATAAATAACAAAAGATCTAAACAACTAGGACAGTGGGGATTGACCACTCTTGGGTAGGATGAGCCAATATAATAAAAATGAGAATTCTACATAAGTTAATTTACTTCTTCAGTGCCATACTAAGAGTAACAGCGTTCATCATCAAGAACAAGGTCAAGAATATAAATGGAATCAATAAAGATAAATATGAAGATAAGTGGACAATCAATTCCAGATTTCAAAATATATTATGAAGTGGTAATAAAAAAAGTCTTAGACTGGCTAAGAAATAGAGTGGTGAATCAGTAGAAAAGATTAGGTATACAAAACATAATAGTAAATGACCAGAGTATTCTAGTTTTTGATAAACCCAAAGATGTGAAAAGTGCCATGGAAAGATAAAACACAAATTGAAAATTAATGAGTATAATTCTAAAGAATGAATGCACCACCCAACAAATCATATAGACAATAAATAACTTCATTAAAGAAAATCACAGTTATGAGACAACATATCAAAATTTATGTGATGCAGCCAAAACATTCTTAGGAGAAATTTTATATCTCTAAATGCTTACATTACTAAAATAGAGACAGAATAGATTAATGAATTGGACATGCAACTAAAAAAAATAGAAAAAGAACAAATTAAACACTCCTAATTAAACACCAAATTGAAAATTCTAAAAATAACTTCATTTAAAAAAAATTAAAGGATTAATAAGATTAAAAGAAAGAAAAATATTGAACTAATAAAACTAAGATCTTTAGCGAAGGGAAGAATTTATGACCAAACAAGAGATAGAAAACATTAAGAAATGCAAAACAGGTAATTTTGATTGCAGTAAATTGAAAAGGTTTTGCATAAATAAATCCAATGAAATCAAGATTAGAAAGAAGACAGTAGTACAAGACTATAGTAAACTATGTTTGATAAATCTAAAGACTCCAGTTTCTGGGATAAGAAGTTAGTATTTGACAAGAAAAAAAAATAATGTGGAACCAACTGGAAAACTGTATGGCAGAAACTAGGCACAGATCAGCATCTCACACCATACACCAAGATAAAGTCAAAATGGGTGCATGATTTAGATATAAAGGGTGATACCATAAGCAAATCAGGAGAGCAAAGAATAGTTTACCTATCAGATCTATGGAGAAGGAAGGAATCTGTGATCAAACAAGAGGATGAGGATTATGAAATGAAAAATGAATAATTTTGATTAAAAGGAGAGCAGAAAGAAAGGAAATATTTTTTGTAGTTAGTGTTTCTGATAAAGTCATCATTTCTCAAATATAGAGAACTGAATCAAATTTATAAGAGTATATGTCATTCCTTAATTGATTAATGGTAAAAGGATATGACAAGGCAGTTTTCAGATGAAGAAATTAAAGCTGTCTATAAACATGAAAAATGTTCTAAATCTCTACTGAATAGAGAAATGCAAATTCAAACAACTCTCAAAGACCATAACAAACTTCTCAAATTGTCTAATATGACAGAGAAGAAAAATGATAAATGTTGGAGAAGATATGGAGAAATTGAGACACTAATGCATTGTTGGTAGAATTGTGAAATCATCCAACCATTCTGGAGAATAATTTGGAGCTAAAGCCAAAGGTCAATCAAACTGTGCATACACTTCAATCCAGCAATACCACTACTAGGTCTGTATCCCAAAGAAATCATAGAAAAAGGGGAAAAAAACATCATATACAAAAGATATTTATAACAACTCTTTTTAAGGTGGTAAAGAATTGGAAATTGAGGGGATGCCCATGAATTGTTGAATGGCTGACCAAGTTGTGGCATATGAATGTAATGGAATGCATACTACTGTTCTATAAGACATGATGAGCAGGTGGATTTCAGAAAAACCTGGAAAGACTTGAATAAACTGATGTTGAGTGAAGTGAGCAGAAGCAAGAGAACATTGTACACAGTAATAGCAACATTTTATATTGACCAACTTTGAGAGATTTAGGTCTTCTCAGCAATACAATCATCCAAGACAATTCCAAAAGACTCATGATGGACAATACTATCCACATCCAGAGAAAGAACTACAGTCTGAATGCAGATCAAAGAATACTATTTTCTCTTTTCCTTTTTTTTCTCATGCTTTTTCCCTTTTGTTCTGATTCTTCCTTTGGAAAATGATTAACGTGGAAATATATCTAACAAAGTTGTACATGTATAGCTTATATAAATTATATGCCATCTTGAGGAGGGGGAAAGGAGGGAGAGAAAAAAAATGGAACTCAAATCTTATAAAAGTGAATGTTGGACAAAATAAAATACTATTAAGTGGATTAAAAAAAAAGAAATGATGAATAGGTGGATTTCCAAAAAGCATGGAAAGACTTACAAGAACTGATGCTGAGTGAATTGAGAAGATCAAGGAAAACACTGCACACAGTACCAACAGCATAGTGTGATGATCTACTATAATAAACTTAACTCTTCTCAGCAATGTGATGATCCAAGACAATTCCAAATGACTCATGATGGAAAATGCTATTCACATGCACAAAAGAATTATGGAGTTTAAATAGAGATAGAAGCATAATATTTTCACTTGTTTTTTCATGATTTTTCCCTTTTATTCTGTTTTTTTCCCAACATGAGAAGTGTGGAAACATGTTTAACATGGTTGCACATGTATAACATACCAAATTGCTTGCTATCTTGGGCAGGGGGGGGAATGGAGTAAGGGAGAAAATTCTGAAAATCAAAATCTTACAAAAACTGAATGTTGAAAACTATCTTTACATGTAATTGGAAAAAAATAAAATACTATTAAAAAAAAGAAAATACAAGGGAGAAAGACAATAACCAAAAACAAAATTATATAAAATTTAATGGAAAGTTTTTTCTAAATTTTAAATTTAAATTCATAAATTTAAAAAGATATTTTGCACAAAAAACTAATGCAGCTAAAATTAGAGAGGAAATAGAAACATATATCATCTTAGCAAATTAGTCTGATAAGATTCTCATTTCCAAGATATATAAGAAACTAATCCATATTTATAAGATAATGACAAAGTACAAGTTATGAAAATCCATATAAAAAATGTTCCAAATCACTAATAGAGAATTTACAAATTAAACAACTAGGAAGTTCTACATCATACCCTTTAAATTGATAAAGTTGAAGAAAAAAGGAGAAAATGACAAATGTTGGAGGGAATATGCCAAAAACAAGCAAATGTATACACTGTTTTATTACTAGTGGAGCTGTGAATTGGTCAGTGGGCTAGGTATGAATTGATGTAATTCTGGAAAAGAGTTTGTAATGATATCCACAAAATTACCAAACTGTACATAACATTTAACCTCACAATAACTACTACTAATTCCAAAGAGATCAAGGGAAAAGGAAATGAATATATGTACAAAAATATTTAAAATGATTCTTTTTGGTTATTGGAAAGAACTGAAATCAAAGTGGGGGTATTTATCAATTAATGAAGGGCTGAACAAATTTGCCATATGAATTTAATATAATACTATTTTGCTATAAGAATTGACGAAAGGGATGGTTTTAGGGAAACATGAAAAGCTTTACATGAAATGATGCAGAGTGAAGTAGTAGGACCAGTAAATTAATTTATATAATAACAACATAATAAGGAAATAACTTGGAAAGATGTAAGGATTCTAGTAAATGCGGCAACCAACTAGAATTCCAGAAGACTGATGTTGAAGCATGCTTTTGATTTGCTTGACAATATATATTAGTCATAAGTCATTTGCCCAGAATTTGAAGAGATGTAAGAGAGAGAAAATAATCTTCTATTCATTGAAAAATTAAAATTTTATTATGAAAATGAATTTCCTCTATCACCCTTGATTCCTTTGTCTCCTTGATTTTGAATTGCTTATACTTTAATTGAAGTAATTCTACTCTTACTCTTGATCTGTCAAGGATTGCCAAAGGAAACTACTAAACCCTGCTTACAGTGGCCCTTCAGCATAATGCCAGGTGTCTTTACATGGTCCCTCACCACAGTATATCAATCCTTTTATTCAGTTTTTATTGACATCTTATCACACCAGATTGTCAAAAGGGTCCATTTTGGGGAGGTAGGGGGAGAAGAAAACAAGTTAAGAATACTAGTCCTTTGTTTTCTTATTTCTCTTCCCTTGCCATGTCATTTTTGGTGATTTTATCTACCACATCATGAAAATGATTAGACAATTTGACTTTTAGATAGTGGGCAAACATCCAGGTAGAAATGTCCGGCAATCATTTAGAAGAGTTTAAGTTGGGCTCAATAGGGAATTGAATGGGATATACCTCTTGGAGTGATCAAAGTAGATGTGATAATTGAAGCCCTTGAAGTAAATAGATGAGATATCAGGTCTCCTAACTCCAAACACTGCTTCCCATATTCAACGAGCTATTGTGCAAACCAATTCATGCATATCCTCCAAGGGGACAGAGAGACTTGGGAAGAGGGACATGCACCATTAGATAAACAATATTGAAACTCTCAAGCTTTTCTGCCTTCTTCTGTGAAGAGGTAAATGAACCAAGAGCAAAGCAACCAGGAAGATATGGGGACATTAATATAGGTGTATACAAAGACCATAGAAAAGGAATGAGTCACATTGTCCCCTGGAAAGATTTCCTGATTATTAGGGGTTCTTAATTACTGTCTAAATCATTTACTCTTATCTTTTATTTCTATTTAACTGTCCTAGATGGTTTCAGGAGATAAGGGAGGGGTTTTGAAACTCCTGTTTCTGTCTTTCAGTTTTTTTTTCCTCCTCAGTGCTCATTTTCTGCATTTTTAAAAAAATTTAATTTAATTTTTCTCAATTACATATATATATAGATAGATATCTTATATCTATATATCTTCTTTTAAAAAAAATTTTAGTTCTAAAATATCTCCCTCCTTCCCTTTCCTCCTCTTTTGAGAAGGCAAGTAATTTGGTATAGATGTATACATGTGAAGTCATACACAACATAATTTCATATTAGCTGTGTTGCAAAAGAAAATACAGAACAAAAGAAGAAAAAAAATAAATTAAAAGTCATCATTTCTTATAGCACCATAGTATTGCACCTCAATCATATGCCTCAGTTCATTCAGCCATTCCCCAATTGATGAACATTCCTTCAATTTCATCACACAAAAGAAAGATTTGCTCTAAATATATTTATATATATATATATATATTTATAGGCCATTTTCCTTTTCCTTTGATCTCTTTGAGATATAGAACTAGTAGTGATTTACAATAAAATATTTCCTAGCACAAACTCAGGTTGTTTACTAATTGGCTTATTATTCTGATTTAACTACAAAATAAGAGAGAGGTAGGAGGGGGATAGCCTATGTTAGTGAAACACAAATCTTACTTTTGAGATGAAAAGGAAAGGATTTATTTTAAGTGCTGGAGTCATAAGCACAAAGCTGAGAGAAAAACCTAACAAAGTCTTTTTTTACTCTTTCTGTTTCCTCAAACAACACCTCCAACCAGCTTCCCAGTTCTTTCATTTCTACTTCTATGGTGTCTTTCATAATTGCCCCCTCCTCTCAGAGTACTCCCATTGTCACAGCTGTAACTAAGGTCTTCATTATCTCTCACCTTGGCTACTACAATCGCCTCCTAACTAACCTTCCTTCCTTCTCTCTAATTTATTATTTTAAGAGCTGCCTAAACAAGATTCCTAATATACAAGTTTCTGACCATGTCACTTCACTGATTTCAAAAAAAAAGGAAAAAAAATTACCAGTTCTTTAATTTTCTAGGAAAAATGCAAACTTTTTAAACTGTCACTTTTATTCCTCAGAAATCTGTCCCCTGTTCATCTTCTCAGCTTTATTCACAATATTTCCCTTCCAGTCAAATTAAAGTTTACATTCTAGCCAAACTGAACTATATTTGGGCAAAGAATGTATCTTGTCCTCTAATATCTCCATGCATTTCTTCAAGCCATATATCTCATGAATGGCATGCATTGCTTTCCATCTCTCCATATTGAAATTATGTTCTTTCAAGATAACCTCAGGTGCCTCTACTTCCATAGAATCTTCTCTGTCCCACTGCCATAGCTAAAGTAATTTCTCTTTCCTCATTTTTCCTACCATGTCCTCTAAAATCCTACCTGATATTTTACCTGATAACACATTTATTTGTACTTCATTTGAATTTAAGGTCAGACATAGCTATTTTCACCTTTGTACTTGCAATGA
The DNA here is from genome assembly GCA_028658325.1 of Potorous gilbertii. Classification (NCBI taxonomy): domain Eukaryota; kingdom Metazoa; phylum Chordata; class Mammalia; order Diprotodontia; family Potoroidae; genus Potorous; species Potorous gilbertii. The sequence goes on along the minus strand of CM053771.1, from coordinate 221,378,908 downwards.
TTAACACTAGTGTATGTGTAATATGTGTTTAAACCAGTTGGTGAGGTGATAAAATGCAGAGAAAGGCCTGAAATTATTAAATTTGACTAGAAACACTTTTCTCTATGTTAATGAGAAGTCCCTTGTTTCTGAAATATGAAGTTCAAATGAATATTTTGAAATGATTCTCTTGTTACCTAGTCTTTGCATCCCCAGAACTTGTGCCTTGAATGCAGTAGCCACTTTTCACAAATGTTGGTTGAATTGCAGTTATTGTGGATCACAGACTTAGATGTGTCAGAGAATTCTGAGAGCATTGAAGTCAACATTTTCATTTTACAACTGAAGATCTGAGGGGAATTGAGCTTGAAATGATTTACTCATGTTAATATAAGTAGTAAGTAGTGAAACTGGCATTCACATATGACCTTTGACCAATATTCTGCACACTTTCCACTCTATACACTGCCTGCCATTGTTAATATCTTTATCTTTAGTTTCCTGAAGTGTAAAATAACCTACCTCTATGATCCTTTCCAACTCTAAATCCTATAGACTTCTTGTTATCCTCATAGACTTCTTGAAGGGAGGAGTTCCTTAAATCAAAACTCAGCAGTGCTGTTAGATTATGAGTCCTTAACCTGGTGTGAACATCTTGCATGGATTTCAGAGTATAAACAAAGGTGGATGGGAAAAAATACGTCTTTATTTCAATGTAATGGATTTTCTTTATAATCCTATATATTTGTTTGTATCTAAAAACATTATTATGAGAAGTCCATAGTCTTCACCAGCCTGGCAAAGGTTCTATGACACAGAAAATGTTAATAACTCAAAAGTGTTTGGAGATTCTATGAACAAATCTGCAAGGCTCTCGAACATTTTATTGCAAAATTACTATATTTGAGTCAATCCTCTTGGTCTGTAAAAATGATAGTTTATTCCTGAGACTAGTAAGAAAAAATGAAGAGTTAATATTGAGAGTTAAAGCTTTGCCGCTAGTGGTAGAGATATGAAATTCAGATTTTGTCTTTCCTTGTGAGGAGACTATACCATGTCTCCCTCAACTTATGAATCCAGGTACATTTGGGTGCAGAAGGAGCAGCTTCCCAATTATAATACATGAACACCATTAAAAATGAGAACTCAGAAATAAAATGATAAGATGCTCTAAGAACTGTAGAGTTTCATAAGAGAAACGAAACATAAGGCACAACTTGGTACTACTATGCATCATTTTCCTCACATTTATAAATTATATTAGTGATCAATAATGACATCACACAATCATAGCTGCCTTTTGTACTTTATAGGGGCTGCCTTGCAGCCACAGCCACTCGTTTCTCCTGCTCAAGCCTTAACTTCTCTGGACCATGTCCAACACCGAGTGCACCTTCATCTCCATCAAGCCTGGCAGTGTCTAGCTTGGTCTGGTCGGGGACATCACCAAAGGTTTTGAGCAGAAGGGATTCTGCCTTTTTGGTAGAGTTATTAGGGACTCAGAGGAACATCTGAAACAGCACGATATTGACCTGAAAGACAAGCCATTTTTTCCTGGGCTTGTGAAATATATGAACTGGGGCCCTGTTGTAACCATGGTTTCGGAGGGCTTGAATTTGGTGATGACAGCTAGAGTGATGCTAGGAGAGACCAACCAAACTGATTCCAAGCCAGGCACCACTCATGGGGACTTCTGCATTCAAGTTGGCAGGAACATTATTCATGGCATTGGTACCATAAAAAGTGGTGAAAAGGAGATCAGTCTACAGTTTAAGGTTGAAGAGTGTGTCAATGATAAGTCTTGTACTTATGACTCGGTCTATGAATAAGGATTTTAAAAATGTATATAGAGTTAGCCTACTCTTTTTAGTAACTGTGGTATGCAATGTGTATGAGTGTGTATATGTATTCATATGTATGTCTCCATCTCTGAATACAACATGCCAAAGGATTGAAAGGAATTGGAACCATCATTTTCCAAAACAACCCTGTAATTCTGTTCAACAGAACCTTGGAAAGAAGAGGCAAAAAAAAGTGAAGAAATCTATCTCTTCAAGCTTGAGAATTCCTGTTTTCTTTTAAGATATAAATGAAATACCATCTTCTGATGAAATGCTTCCTGATGCTCCCAACTGCTAGTTCCCTCCCTCCCAAAGTAACTTACGTTTTGTGTTACTTGTGGTATGTGTGTGTGCGTGTGTGTGTATACTAGTTGCTGACTACCTTAGAATGTAAGCTCATAGGAAGTAGGGATATTTTTTCCATTTTTTTCTATTTGTATCCCCAGTGTCTAGCATAATACCTGACAAATAGTAGGGGCTTTATACTTAATTATGGATTGATAATTCTATCCCTCTGATATCATCTCCTTCCCCCCAAAAAGGCTTCAAGTGAGGAATAAAGACTAGGTTTGACTCCCTGAAGTATCCTGAAATTGAGATTTCCCTTTATTACATTTTTCAGTTATTACGCATGCTCTGCGTGTCCAGTGTAAAAAAAAACTAGATACAATTAATATTTCTCCCATTTTTTTTCTCCATGGTAATTCTTGTCATACAAATCCCACACTTGGATACCATGGCAGAAATTACTTTCTCATAAATCACTTCAGGCTAATATTAGTGGTAAAAAGGAAGAGGATCTAGGAGGAAAATAACTTATGATCTTGTCCGGTATAGCAGGTATTTAAAAGAAAGAAGAAAAGGGAAGGAAATAAGCATTCATTAAGTACCTACCTCATACCAAGCATTGTGCTAAGTATTTCACAGATATGCAAAAGGAAAGCTTGGTAGACAGAAAAGAAGATACAGGCCCCACAGTTGTCACTTTAGATTTTTCTGGCAGGCGTCCATTAATCTCAGTCAATAATTATGTCCTGAATATATACTACAAGTACAGCACTGTAATTTTAGCTATTAAAGCATCAAAGAATCATGGATCTAGATCTGAAAGTGATCTCAGAGGCCTTCTTATCCAATCTTTTTATTATACAGGCGTTGGATCTGAAATTCATGTAGTTTTAAGTTTTTTGCCCAAGATTACACAAAGAGGAAGTCAAAAAATCAGAATGTAACCCCAGTTCTTGAATACAGGAAGCAGTGGTCTTTACACTTAGGATGCTGAATCCCAAGCCCTACTCAAAAGCATCGTAAAACTGCCACTAACCTGCTATGTGAATTTTGGTAAGACAGTTAACCTTTTCAGGACTCAATTTTTTCTCTGTAAAATCAAAGGAATGATCAACTCTGAAAATTTTGTATAATAAGAATTCATTGTAAAGATAATATTAACCCATGCAAAAATAATTGACTAAAACTCCAAAGTCAGATGTAATTCAGCACTAGGGTAAATTGTGTTATACATACTTAACAGGTCATTAGTTTTTAGTATGAATTCTGGCTATTGTACCTTGTAGGAAAAAATCATTTAGTTGTTGCCAAAATCAGTATGAACTAACAGGTTGATATGATCACAAAAATAGTTGAGATGCTCTATTTTGTGATTGGGTAAATGATGTATTTAATATTTCATTTATTTCTGAGTCCTTCAGTTTCTGCAATGGTTCCATTTAATGCAAAAAAAAATGCATATTGTCCCTGCCCTCATTTAACTTGTACATGAATAATGATGTTTCAAGCATTTTTCTTGAACACAGCAAAATCCTAGTTTTTCTAATTCACTTTGCAACTCTCCCACTTCGAGAGTGAATTCAACATATTAATATTTAAGGTTAAGTTATTAATAAACTATCAAACAAAGTGTTAGCAAACTATCAATATTTCTCCTCATTAAATCTTGCCATATTCATTGTTGATAAAAATTTTTAAAAATGTCAGCACTAGATACTTATGGCTTCTTTTGCTTCAAAGAACTAAACCTCAGAATCATAGGAACTCAGATTAATAGATAAATGGGACCTCAGAGGTATTTATGCTGAACTTTTCATGTTATCGATGAGGAAAATGAGACTCAGTGCTTACTTGAAATTCTAATTGACAGGTGGAGCAGAAAGACACATATTCTAGCTCTTGCCCCACAACCCCTAAAATGCTGGTAAAGAAAATCTCTCAACAAATTCTAGAGCAGCAGAAGCCACATAACAACAGAGTGGAGGAGATTTCCAGCCCAGGGTGACCTGGAAGGTCAACGGGAAAAGTGTGTTGTACTGAACTCAGAACAGAGTACAGCTCAGCCTTGGCCACACGTGCTCTGGGAGGAGGACAAGAGTATGCCTCAGGGGCAGAATTCCCTGTGACAACAGCCACAGTACACAGGTCTCTCAACCCACAGGCACCAAAGGCAGATTCAAAGGTTAGTGAAAGGGCTTTTTCACCTCTGTGATAAGGGAGCAAGGTCCTCCCCTACCCCTGGCCCCAGGTGGCAGCAGTAGCAGCAGCAAGCAGCAGCTACAGTGACCAGGCAGGCAGCAGTCAGCATCCATTGTTGGATAAAGCCTCTGGGGGAATTGAGCAGCTGATCTGAACCTCAGCCATGAGCCAGGTCAGGGAGTAAACACCTCTCTCTTGATTGTTCCACCTTGGAGGAACTGAGATCTTACAGATCCCCAGAGTATACTCTATTGTTGACAAAGGACTTAAAAGTCAAGTAACTGGTTGGAAAAATGTCCAAAAAAGGGAAAAAAACTAAGACTATAGTAGATTACTTCCTAAGTGAACAAGTATTCTCTACCATCCTTTCAGATGAGGAAAAACAAGGTTTAGCATCTGGGAAGACATAAAAGTCAAGGCGTCTGCTTCCAAAATCTCCAAAATAAATATGCAATGGTTCCAGGCCATGGAAGAGCTCTAAAAGGATTTTGAAAATCAAGTAAGAGAGGTGGAAGAAAAATTAGAAAGAGAAATGAGAGTGATGCAAGAAAATCATGAAACACGAGTCAACAGCTTGCTAAAGGAGATTGAAAAAAATGCTGAAGAAAATAACACCTTTAAAAAGAAGCTAATTCAATTGGCAAAAGAGGCCCAAAAAGCCAATGGGGAGAAGAATGCTTTAAAAAGCAGAATTAACCAAATGGAAAGGAGGTTCAAAAGCTCACTGAAGAAAATAGTTTTTTTTTTAAATTTAGAATGGAGTAGATGGAAGCTAATCACTTTATGAGAAATCAAGAAATACAAAACAAAACCAAAACAATGAAAAATGGAAGATAATGTAAAATATCTCATTGGAAAAACAACTGACCTGGAAAAGAGATCCAGGAGAGACAATTTAAAAATTATGGGACTGCCTGAAAGCCATGATCAAAAAAAGAGCCTAGACATCATCTTTCATAAAATTATCAAGGAAAATTGCCCTGATATTCTAGAACCAGATGGTAAAATAAATCGTGAAAGAATCCACCAATCACCTCCTGAAAGTGATCCAAAAAGAGAAACTCCTAGGAATGTTGTAGTCAAATTCCAGAGTTCCCAGGTCAAGGAGAAAATATTACAAGCAGATAGAAAGCAACAATTCCACTATTGTGGAAATGCAATCAGGATAACACAAGATCTAGAACCAGTAAGGGATCAAAGGACTTGGAATATTCCAGAAGGCAAAGGAACTAGAATTAAAACCAAAAATCATCTACCTAGCAATACTGAGTATAATACTTCAGGGGAAAAATGGTCATTCAATGAAATTTCAAGCATTCTTGATGAAAAGACCAGAGCTGAAAAGCAAATTTGACTTTCAAATACAAGAATCAAGAGGAGCATGAAAAAGTAAACAGAAAAGAGAAACCACAAGGGAATTAATAAAGTTGAACTGTTTACATTTCTACATGGAAAGATAATAATTGTAACTCTTGAAACTTTCCTCAGTATCTGAGTAGTTGGAGGGATTACACACACACACACACACACAGATACACACAGAGAGAGAGAGACAGACAGACAGACAGACAGAGACACAGAGAGACTGAGACACAGAGAGAGAGAGACAGAGAGCACAGGGTGAGTTGAATAGGAAGGGATCATATCTAAAAAAATAAAATTAAGGAGTGAGAGAGGAATAAAGTGGGAGAAGAAAGGGAGAAATGGAATAGGACAAATTATCTCTCATAGAAGAGGCAAGAAAAACTTTTCCAATGGAGCAGGAGAGGGGAGACGAGAGAGAAAAACTGAGGCTTACTCTCATCACATTTGACTCAAGGAAGGAATAACATGCACACTTGATTTGGTATGAAAATCTATCTCACAGTACAAGAAAGTAAGGGAGAAAGGGATAAGCAGGGTGGGGGGATGATGGAAGGGAGGGCAAACGGGAGGAGGGAGCAATTAGAAGTAAATACTCTTGGAGAGGAACAAGGTCAAAAGAGAGAATAGAAGAAATGAGGGGCAAGATAGGATGGAGAGAAATACAATTAGTCTTACACAACATGACTACTATGGAAGTCATTTGCAAAACTACACATATATAGCCTATATTGAATTGCTTGCCTTCACAGTGGGGATGAGTCGGGAGGGACGAAGGAAGAGAAGTTGGAACTCAAAGTTTTAGAACCAAATGTTTAGAACTGTTTTTTGCATATAACTGGAAAATAAGAAATACAGGTAATGGGATATAGAAATTTATCTTGTCCTATAGGACAAGAGAGAAGATGGGGATAAGGGATGGGAGGGGTATTGGAAAGGAGGGCACATTGATGGAAGAGGAAATCAGAATGCACAGCATTTTGGGTGGGGGAGGGGAGAGATAGAGAGAAAATTTGGAATTCAAAATTTTGTGGAAATGAATGTTGAAAACTTAAAATAAGTAAATTTAAAAAAAAAAGAAAGTCCAATTGACAGAGTCAAAATTCAAACTCCGGTCAACTCATTACCAAACTGTCTTTAGATTGTACAACCATGTCCAGAGCATGTTTCATTCTTGGCACGTTAATAATTAATAACAAGAAAAATTAGCATTTATACAGTGCCTAAGTTTAGAAAACATTTTACAGGCACACTCATACCCACACCCACACACACACATATTTATATATAGCCATGTTAAAATTAATAAGAATAAACAGTAGAGCATTTATTACAGGAAAAGTAGGATTTAGGGCCTAGCAATTATGTTACATCTGAAATTTTTGAAGGATTTTAGATTGTAATATATATATAACCATTTTAGATGATTAGCCTGGAAAAAAATAAGATTTAACAAGATGATAAGTTGTTTTCAAATATTCAAGGAATTGACAAAATAAAACTTTAAAACATACTTTTAGGGAAAAAATTAATTTCATGGGAGATGGTATACAAAGATGATATTGCTATCTCATAGCCAAGAATTTTTTCACTGTCAAAATATAGTACTTTGTGTTTCTCAAAATGTAAACAAATATGACCCAATGAGATATACTAAGGTAGTTAATTCATTTATTGTACAAACAATTAAAAATGCCTGCTTTGTTAAAGGATATATGTTGACTATAGTTAAGAATACAAATATAATCAACATATAGACATTATCCTCAATGAGGTTATAAAAACTGATATTTTTTTAATTCACAACTATAATGCCAGATAACAATGGTGTGTACAAAAAAGACATATAAATATTTCATGAGAAGAGATAGGTTGTTATGTACCATTAATTTATTATATTTAAGAATCAATTATTTATTAGAAATATGACTATGTACATTAAGAATATCTCTTATTAAGAGGATTAATATTATTTTGTTTAGTCAATAAAATTCAGCTTAAAAATCTTTTAAAAGATCACCTCAAAAATCATCTTAAAAGATGTTTTATTATGCATTATTATATATAATGTATGATGTAATTATATATAATATACAGACATATGCATATGCATGTTTATATACACACACATTAACATATATGCTCTTTATCAACATGTATTCTTTATTGACTCATTATAATTTTTAAGGCTATATATGTTCAATAATATTTTTGATATTACTTCTAAATTTTGAAATTTTCATTCATTCTTTGGTAACTGCTTCTTGGTTCCATAACTGATGAAATAATTTCCTTTTATCCATAGCATGAGGAAGATAAAAATCATGAAGTTAATCACCTTCTGGAACTGCACAGCAATGACATTTTGATGGTAACGGTACATAAAGGTGATTTGGCAAACCCAATCAATTCTGGAACCACCCTGGAGGTAATCCTAGTTAGTCCCAAGGAGCTCAGAAGGTCAAAACTGTGCTTAGATTAAAGACTAAAATGGGCAAGAGGGAAACGTGTTAACAATAGTCGATTCTAACGTTTAGAGCTGGAAACAGCCATAGAGGTTGTTAATACAAAGTCTCTCTGGGTTACACAATTTAACCATTATCATACATAGAGAAATCATGTCTAAGAACTAGAATTAAATATGTCCAAAAAATCCAGACAAGAAGGATAGATGGTATTAGAATAACACTGAGCTCACTCATGCTCTCTTAAAATGTTAGTGTTCACCATTTATTTCCCTCCATACCTTCATCTTTTTATATAAAATATCACCTTGGCTTTTTTAATCAATACCACTTCAGAAAAAAAAAAGAATGAGAGTTTTGTAGAAACATAAATGAAACTTATTTTATTTGCAAGCATACTTTTCAGGAACCATGGTAAGGAGAATGGGACTAAAATAGTAGGTTGCCATGTCCAACCATGAAGATTCATTTGATAAATTCATTTTGAAAGTCAACTCGACACCAAGTTAACCTTTAAAGTGCACATTTAGAAATATATTGCTCGTACAGTTTCCTGTTAAAGGGATTTGAATGATTTCCTCAACTTGGAAAAGAAATAAATCAGTGCTTCAAAATTAGCCTTATGTGGAGTCTATTCCTTTAGGGAAAAGTAGTTGTTCTGCAGTTAGGTTATCTGCACCACTGGGCTTTAACTAATTAATTTTACTTTGTAACAATAGTGTACCTCAAGGAGGTCAAATTACTAAATTTTGATTGACTAAAGTAGGAAGGCCAGGAAGCTTAGAAGACTATAATAATCACCTGCTATTCTCAGAATTCCAGAAATTGAAATACTATTTGTTCATAATTGTCATTGTTGAAAGATAGGCCTCCTGTATGTGAGAACTCTTTAACTAAGACTCTTGCACTTCTTAACCCATTATATAGACACCCAATCCTTTCAATTTTTTTCTTTAATTATTAATGTGTAAACTGATGTATAGTAAGGGTTTGGCATACCATGAGACTTGATTTTTTTAAAATAAAAAACATTGTCTTAAACTTATTTCATAATCAGCCTAGGGGTCTACATGCAAATAAAATAGAAATATTTTAGGGTAATGCCATGCTTTCATCAAATGGTGATTGGCATCCTTGTGTAATATCTCTTGCTGGAGGAAAAATGAGGGTAAAAGTTACTAGGATCTTCCAGGGACCTTTAGAAATATCCTCAATGTTTCTTCTAAATAGTAATCCTATGCTAAGTTATAAAATAGATAAAACTTTCCCTCTGTTGCCTCTAAACCACCTTCCATCCCTCTCTCTACCACCACTAGACATCACGGCTATCATGGTGCCTTTTGGTTGCTCAGAGATCACCACTTTGGAACCCTACCAATTCTGGCATGTACTCTGTGCTTTCAACTCAGTTTATGTGAAGGGATTATGTTTGTCCTTCGTTGTCAAAGAAGACCATGCCATCAGAGAAATGATGACATGACTTGCACTTGACTGTTTTGAGTGAGGGAGGGCTGTGCAAGTTACCAGCCTTACTTCTCCTCCAGAGCCATCTGAAGCCAGTGACCAGATATTCATCAGAATGATTGGAGATGATCCAGGATGCACTGGGAGACCTTGGGCCCTTTAGGCCAAGGTCTTTGCAGGTACTCACTTAGGGTGAGGCAACTCTCATTCACTGAATAGGCTTGCTTAAGAAGTAGCCTGGGCATGGTCCCTTTAATGAGGTGAAGAAAAGAAAGACATCAGACTGGGAGGGAAACAGCAACAGTTACTACTGATAATCACTCAAAAGCTAGAAGAGTCCAGAAGAGTCCTTAGGCAGGGGCCCATTGGGGTCCCAGCTTCAGAGTGCAGTAGGTTTAAGGTCTAGGGAAAAAGAAGGGAAGGGTAGGAACTAGCCAGTAAAATCCAGTCAACTGGGCATATTTTGATGATCCAAATTTACCTTCCTTTGGACAGGAGAAGGAAGGGGAGGAGGGAGGCAGACAGGAGAGGAGCTGAGTTACCTAGCTAACTGGTCCCCATTCACTCAGCTATGTCTACTCACACAACTGTGTTCATTCTCCGTTGTGGAAGAAGACCATGTGAAGGGATATTATATAATCAAATGCTTGACTTAGAGGTAGGAAGACCACAATTTGCTCAATACTGAGAAATTAGCTCCATAAGAAATTTCACTGGAATCTTCTTCTTTATAGCCATCAAAGCTCAATTGTTCCCAAAGTACATTAAGTACTCATTGTGGACACTGTACTCCTTCCTACCCATATATATATGAGAAGGGTATTCAGGAAACTTAAGCCACTGGAGTCACAAAGCTATCAGTTCCATTAAACTCTGCACTACTTTTCCTATGAACCATATAAAAACAATTGAATCTATGTTTTGGACATGTGGCAGAAAAATGAAGACTACCTACACTAATTGAATTTCTGTTCTGTCTATGGAGTTGGTCTATGAAACTTATAAAATCTGCAGCCCAGATGGGAAGGATTTTTATTTCATTGGGAGATTTTAATTTGCAGCTTACTGAGATACAGGATCTCCTTCTGAGATTGAATTTAAATATACTGAAGAAAAGAAAAATGGAGGAAATAGATGCTCCCAATTCCCTCCATCATATCAATGAGTCCTTCCATTCAGACAAAGACAGACTCTTCTCCTAGTCTCAATGACTACACTAATGACACCATGTTTACTTCCCTTTATTTCAATTCATTAAAAAAAGTTTGTAATATGCAGAGCATGAAATAAATTCAAAGTACAAAACAGGAAGGGAAAATAGATTCTGCCATTTAGCAGCTTTTGGATGGATCCATCAGCAGTGTGTTCTTTTTAATTAAACAAATATTAATTGTTTACTCTGTATAAGCCATTGTGTTGGACACTAAAATAATCACTGACCTCAAGGAACTTATTTTCTGCTGGGAATATTACCATGTAAAAAAAGAATAAATATGAAATAATGTGATGAGATGGCACTATAACTTGGAGTACCAAGAATGGCATCAGAGACCAAGTGGATCCCAAGCTAAGCCTTGGAAGAGAAATCCAAAGCTAAAGTGATTTTCATTTAAGACAGTAGAGTAATGTGTGTACCAATGGAAGGAGGGGAGGCAGGCAAAGAACAGAATGTTGAGCTAGAAAACAGCCAGTTAGCTAACAATAGAAGTGAAATATAATATGAAATAGTGTTAGTGAAACAAGATGGAGCCAGGTTATAAAGAGCATTAAATCCGTGATGAAAAATTGGCAATACATGACATTTATTAAATGACAGAGACCACAGGGATTTACTAAAAATTTTTTTGAGCAAGGGAGTCACTTGACCAGAATTGTACCTGAGGAAGAATTTTTTTTTTGTCAAGATACATGAATATAGAGTTTGTTGGAGAGGAAAGAGGCTGAAGGAATTGAAACAATTAGATTTTTCAATGTTAGCAGTAATAGAGAGGCAGGAATCTGATCAGAGTACAGGGGATAGATGCAAGAAATTCCACAGAGGTAGGATCTACAACATTTAGCAACTGCTTGGATGTGGGAGGGGAGGAAGAGGAAGAAGAACCAAGGATAACTTATGAGGTTGAAATTCTGGGTGACTGGCCTAAAGTTAGTGTTGTCAGCAGAGTCCTTGGCAAGAAGATGATGTGTTCTGTCATGAACATACTATCACAAATTTGAGTGATGGGTAATCTACCATGTCCAGCATGCAGTTGTCAACGTGGAATTGGCTTTCTGGCCAAAGATTAGGGATGGCTACGTAGACTCGGGAATCTTCTATATAGCGACGAAAAATGAACATGTAAGATGTTGCTTGATTGTCTTGAACACTCATATGCTCCACATGTTTGAGGGGCTAAGGTAGGGGAATCAAGGCAATCATTACACAAGTCAGGACAATTACATAGTACCCTGAAAGTAGGGGTCCATTAGAGAAGAAAAGCATTACACTTAGCGTTCCTAGAATTGCAAGTAAAGACCTTTATACTTTTATTGGGGTAAATAAAATTTGTGTTATATTCAAGGTTATGTTATCCTAAGTACTTGCTTAGGAAATTAGTCCTTTTTTCTTTAGTGGAAGACTGGATATCAGCCAAAATCTGATGCTCCGAGAAGAATTTTTTGAGTGGGGACATGAGCCAGACATTTCAGAGTGTTCAAGACTGAACCCATTCTATACAAATCCATAATGTTTGTTCTGGGTCATGCATTGTCTGGTCATGGAATAACAAAAGTGTCAGATAATTTGGATATTTAGGGCAGAGCATAGCAGAGCAAAGAGGAATTAATGGTAATGATATTCAGGAAAGTCATACAGAGGAGGTCCTTTATCCCAGGGACTATGTAATTCAAGGAGCAATTTTAATCCTCTGATTCTCTATATAGCAGTTTATGTGAGGGACTGATTCCAGGTGTGAGTTTTGAATGGGAACAGAAGGCTTAAATATTGCTTTTTCTTCAAAAGAAGTCTCATCACAAACTGTGGAGTGACAGAAGATAGGGCAGGTGCCAGGACAAGGACATCTGAATCCACAGTACTGCTCTCTCATCTCTTGTATCTCTTGTCTCCTCCATTGAGATCTCATCGATCTGAATTTTGGTAGTCCCTGCAAGTTTTTGCCTTTGAACTTCTTGTTTGTTTCTGAATTGTGGAGAGAAGTCAAACTTCTTATTGCTGTTTTTTGACCACAGCAACTACATAACTGGTTCCAAGTTAATACTATTGAATTGTCTCCCCAAGGGCTTTCCCCACCTTTACTTCTCTGTCATTACATATTTTTTGTTGTCTTCCAGCTCAAAGATTGAACAACTCTAGGTAACTAACATTATATCTATACCCTCAAATGATTTGGTTCTTTTGGATAAATTAATCTGCCATTAGCTGTTTGCACACTGATTATTTGAATAAAATTAAATGATCAAATGGTATAAAATAGGAGAGGAATTTTTAAAAATGCATTAGTATATCTGGATTTCATCAAGGCATTTGACAACATCTCCCCCATTAGTCTTGTGGAAAAGGTAAAAAAAAAATATGTGGAGGTACATAGTGTCTTTCTTCATATATCCTTTATAGTTAATGTGGGTATTTATAATAGTCAAAATGACTTATTTGCTCAAAGTCATTCTTAAAATAATATTACTATTACTGTATACAATGTTTATACAATGTTCTCTTGGGTCTGCTCATTTCTTTTGTATAGAATGATTACATTTATACATACATGTGTGTATGTACATGTGTACATATGTATAAATATGTGTACATATGTATACATATTTATACTTGTGGAAATAAGAGAGTTGGATTGGCAATTATATTGATGTAATTTAATATGTACTAAGGTTTATAGATAATACTGATAATTCAAAAGTTCTTCGGAACAGATCATTTCCTATTTTCCGAAATCTAAACTACTAATATAAAACCTTGTAACGAGCAATAGTAAGTATGTATTAACTACATAAAATTATGCATTATCTATAAAACAATTATGTCTTGCTTTATTGTGTGTGGCAGTGCATGTGTGTATAGACCAGTGAAGGGAACCCCAATATAGAAATGCTCCCCGCTGACACAGATTAGTTACTTGTATGCAACTTACTCACTTTGTGATACTAGGCAAGTCAGTTAATTATTCTTTTTCAGTTTCCATGTAAAACTGGGGCATTATTAGTACCTGTCTCCCAGGGTTGTGAGAATAAAGATGAAATAATATTATGGGTATTGTACAAAGTTCTGCTCTCTGCCCTCTTCTTCTTTTTTATACTTTCTCTGAGCTCTCACCTACCTCCCAGAGCTTCAATTATCAGTTCTACAAAGATGACTCCCAAAGCTCTACCTCTACCCTCTAGACCTCCACTTCTCTATTAATGAGATAGCATGCTACAACCAAAAGAGAACTGATATTGATTCCAAAGACCTGGGTGCTGAAGCCAGCTGTGCAACTTGTTCACTATTTGATTTTTAGACAGTTCATTTAATCTCTTGGGCCTGAAGCTGTGGAAACTGTAGACCTGAGGAGATGGGATTAGATAACTACTAAGATTCAGTCACACTCTAAGTTCTGAGGTATCCATTTTCAACTCTTCAAATCAACATTTAGATTTTTGCCAGCATTTCTAACTCTCTATCCAAATGCCTAATGTACAAAACTGAATTTGTCTCTCTGAACAAACTTGTTGCTCTTCATTAGTAGTTTAAATTTTCTCCTATTTGTAGCCTCAAGAACACACAGAGTAATTGAGCTACATTAGGATGAAAGGAGTTGATATATTTCTCTCTTAGCTCTCTGATCAATAAGGGATGGGTCGGTGTGAATTTCGAAAGGATTTTCTTTCTTTGTAGATGTGGCTAATACATACAAAAATGTACATTATTCACATACATAAACGTATACATATAATATACAAATAAGTATATAAATCTGTAGGTTTATTTATGTATGTGCATATATATCTTTGCAGTACTGTTTTGTCTCACAAAATCCTGGAAGGTAGATGTTACTATCACTATTTTGATAAATGAGACAAAAAGACATTAAATAACTCCCTAGTATCATGCAGTGAATAAATATTTGAAGCACAATTTGAACTCATCTTCCTGACTCCAAGTTCAGCCACTCTGTTATACCACAGAACTGCCTATACTCACACATACACATGCCTAGTATGGATAGGTATATAATACATAACATATTACCTTAAAGTTTGCAAAGCACCTTGCAGAAATTTTCACAGTTGAGTCTCATAGCAATTTGTAATGGTAATTTAAGGTTAATGGTGGAGGGTGGGGGTGGAGGTAAAAAGAGTTAAAGATATTTCTACCCATTAAGAGGCCTCAATAGCTTTTGCTAATTTCTATTGAGGCACTGGGTCAGAGGGTCCTGCCTTCTAGCTCTGAGAAGAAATACTTTGAGGTGAGGTTTTACTTTGGGGCTTCCTCATTGGAAGTGTTTGGTCAGATGAGACCCTGGGTAACCACTAAGGAGCCCTGGCTTTGAAAACTCAAATGATGGTACTTCTCTCTCTCTCTCTCCTAACTATGTATATATGTAATGGTCAGACAGTTGGAAGCCCTATCTGCTGTTCTTTTTGTTGGTACTTTTCTATTTCTAACTTCTGTTTGTATTTTTCCTGAAGTTCAGGGTGTGAATTTTTCCCCTCAGCCAATTGAATGATATACGTGCTTGGTTAAAGTAGATTGTTGGTTCCTCAAAAGTTGCTTTCTTTTAGAAAAGCAGATCTAAGAACCTGTACAGCAGGCCCTCCTGTGTATGTCAGTGTCCTTGCTGATCCACAATCTTATGACGTTGCTATTATAGGCATTATAATCCACACTTTCCAGTAAAAACAGGACTTAGAAAAAGGAAGCAATTTGTTCAAGGTAAAAACTCAGGGTATCTACATAATTTTAAACATTTCCTCCAAGCAATTAGGTACTTAAGCATTTAGCTACTTAGATACCTGGGGTATTCAGGGAGAACCAGTTCCTCTGATGTAAGAAATTGCTGAATCCTTTTAAGGGCTGCTTATCCACCTTTGTACTCCACCTAACACTCAACTCTTACACGTCTCCAAGAAGTTGTAGCATGCTCAGTGACCACATGCTGGTAAAGACAGCTCAGTAGACAGGCTAAACCAGGTTCAAGGTTACTGGCTGTCTGCCAATCCATCAGTGAGTTAGGGGGAATGTCTACCCCAAACATGTGAAGGTTTCCTCCAGCAAAATGGGCAGATAAAAACAACTTGTTTCAAAGGCCATGAAGGTGGTATAGAAAACATAGAGTTTGGTCAGACACTGAAGATGCCAATGCTATCCACTGTATCACTTTTGCCTTGCTGCTGTGCGTCACTGACTCTGGAAGAGACTGTGAAGTGATGTCTTGGTGTAACTGTTTCACTTAAATCCATTTCATGGGCAAGTTCAGCATCACCTTCTGGTTTCATTGGCCCTCTTCAAAAAGGAAGGAGGAATAACAATAGCAATGCATATACATGCACACACATATATGTATATGCTCATACATGCATACGTGTATGTAGTCTTTTAGAATATTGTAGGCGCTTACATAAATGTACTTAATACTAGCGTAAGTAGGTAAGTAAATAGATAAATACATGGCACTTAGGAATATAAGAACTTAGGCATTTACCTATGTTCAAGGATGTCAAGAGATACCATTTGGGATCTTAAATAACTGTGGAAAAGAATAAGGAATTAATTGTTCAAATAAACTTTTTCTTAGGTTTCTCTAGGGAAAAAATGAAACATGTCTTGGCTCTACAGATTTATCACTTCATCTATGTGAATTCTTTCTCTCCCAAATCGGACCACAGCTCCTCTATGAATTGGTAAATGGTCTTGAAGAGTTGCTTTGACTAGGCCATTTATCATTCCATGGCTAAGATGGTAACTAGCCTCATATAGCTAGGTTCAGCTTTGGGAAAATAAATAATTTGCTGCTAGCCCCATGTTTATAAACATTTCAACTTGGAAGGATCTATCTTATGTTGTGTGTGAAACCTAAGAATACTCAGCATCACTGTGCTGAGTATCAGTGGTTCATTAGGTGAACTCTAATGGAAAGTACACATAGTAGATGTATATTAAATCTTTCTTAATTAAGATGTAAATGTAAGCATACATTACTTTTTGAAAAAAAATAAAGTATGTGTAGTAAAAAAACATTAAATTTGGAGGAAGATCTTGTTTTTAGAGAAATATTTATCATCCCTCTATAATAGTAAAAATTGCATATACTCTAAAAAATTGGAGAATGATTACATAAAAATGGTGTGCTTATGTACTGCAGAATTATGATGCTAGGAAGAATGATAATCATGAAGCATATAAAAAAATTTTCAAAGACCTAAAGTGATACAAAATGAAATATTCAGAACTGAGATACTACGTACTTTGATTTCAAATACTGAAGAGAAATAAACTGGAAAGGATGGGAGGAATCATAGAAAGATCAAAGTAGTAGAACTTCAGTGAAATATGGAAAAGGATACAAAAGAAAATAATTTTATTTTTGTTAAAACAGTTTTAAGTTTATAAAATGTTGAGCATAATGGAAAATTTATCCTTTATTTTGTTTTATGTTGATTAGCTTTTGCTGATAGTTAAGTTCATAACAAAAAATAAATCAAGTTAATACAATTTGATCTAGAAAGAGCATACTTACATGACATACTGTTTTATTCAAAGGAAGATTTGCTCACTTTAGAGAAGAGATAAGGAAACTGTTTGTTTTTTCTGTAATTTTGTTATTTCTTCCACATCATACAGATTTCACTAATACTTCTGTAATTTTTTAATTTCTTCTATATTGTGCAGATTTCAGCATGTTACTGTAATTTTTTTTGTTTCTTCTATATTATATAGATTTCACCATCATGCAATTGCTTATTAAAATTTAATAATTTAATATTCACACATATGCATTGCTTATCTCTTTTTATTGTGTTTACTGCTGTTCAATTGAGCTAAAAAGTTTATAATTATAGTCCTTCTGTTTCGTAAGTAGCATCTTATTGTGTAGAGAATCAAGTTTGTCCAATTTTCACAATATAATTGCTTTAATATAAATATATTGAAATTTTGAAAATATTAGTTAAGAATTTTTCTTTCATGTATTAGATCATCTTGTTCTCCAGCGAGTAGTATATTCTAATCCATGTATCATGATACTTGACTTTCTCAAGATAATTGATCCTTTCTATTTGTTTGCTTTTTAGCAGAGGAAGTGATATTGTCGTATTTCATTCACATAGCAAATTTTCAATGTGAATATTATCTCCAAAGCTAGTCTTTTACTAGTTCTATTAACTCATAGATCCCCAAAATTGTCAATTATTTTTTTTTATACATAAAGTCTCATAAGGCCCCAGATCAATAACACTATTTGTTATTTGTTAAAAAGGTCAAGGTGTCCCTTTGCTCCCGGGCCATCTCCAGTTATCCTGCTCTATATCTTGCCACTGCACTCAGATGGCTCCAGAGGAGAAAGTGAGGCTGGTGACTTGACACAGCCATCCTTCACTTAAATCCAATTCACTTGCAAGTCATGGAATCAATTTCTTTTATTTAATATAAATTGATTTATTTAACATTTTACATTCATTTTCACAAAATTTTGGGTTCCAAATTTTCTCCCCATTTGTCCCTTCCCCTCACACCAATACACCTATCATTCTAATTTCCCCTATCACCAATCTGCCCTCTCTTCTATCATCCCTCCCTTCTCTTGTCCCCATCTTCTTTTTTGTCCTATAGGGCCAGATAACTTTCTAATCCCCATTACCTGTATTTCTTATTTCCTAGCAGCAAGAATAATACTCGACAGTTGTTACTAAAACTTTGAGTTCCAACTTCACCCCATCCCTCCCTTCCCACGCATTCCCTTTGGGAAGGCAGGCAATTCAATATAGGCCATATCTGTGTAGTTTTGCAAATGACTTCCATAATATTCGTATTGTGTAAGACTAACTATATTTCCCTTCATCTTATCCTGCCCCCCATTGTCTCTATTTTCTCTTTTGATCATGTCCCTCCCCGAGAGTGTTGACTTCAAATTGCTCCCTCCTCCCATTGCCCTCCCCTCCATCATCCCCATCACCCTACACATCTCCCTCTCCCCCACTTTCCTGCATTGTAAGAAAGGTTTTCATACAAAAATGAGAGTGCATTTTGTTCCTTCCTTTAGTCGAATGTGATGACAGTAAACTTCATGTTTTTTTTTCTCTCAGCTCTCCTCTTTTTCCCTCCACTAAAAAGTCTCCTGCTTGCCTCTTCTATGAGAGATAATTTACCCCATTCCATTTCACCCTCTCTCCCCCCACTACATTTCTCTCTCACCATTTACCTTGATTTCTTTTAAGATATGATCCCATCCTCTTCAACTCACTCTGTGCTCTCTGTCTCTAGGTGTGTGTGCATGTCTGTATGTGTGTGCATGCACACGTGTACATGTGTGCATGCATGTGTGTGTGTATGTGTGTGTGCAATCCCACCAACTGCCCAGATACTGAAAAGTTTCAAGAGTTACAAACACTGTCCTTCCATGTAGGAATGTAAACAGTTCAACCCTGGCAAGTCCCTTATAACTTCTCTTTGCTGTTTGCTTTTTCATGCTTCTTCTCACTCTTATGTGTGAAAGTCAAATTTTCTTTTCAGCTCTGGTCCTTGCATCAAGAAGGCTTGAAGATCCTCTATTTCATTGAAAGACCATATTTTCCCCTAAATTATTATGCTCAGTTTTGCTGGGTAGGTGATTCTTGGTTTTAGTCCTAGTTCCTTTGACTTCTGGAATATCTTATTCCACAGCCTTTCATCCCTTAATATACAAGCTGCTAGATCTTGTGTTCTCCTGATTGTATTTCCACAATACTGGAATTGTTTCTTTCTATCTGCTTGCAATATTTTCTCCTTGACCTGGGAACTCTAGAATTTGGCCACAATGTTCCTAGGAAGTTCTCTTTTTGGATCTCTTTCAGGAAGTGATGGGTGGATTCCTTGAATATTTATTTTGCCCTCTGGTTCTAGAATATCAGGGCAGTTTTCCTTGATAATTTCATGAAAGATGATGTCTAGGCTCTTTTTTTGATCATGGCTTTCAGGTAGTCCCATAATTTTTAAATTGCCTCTCCTGGATCTGTTTTCCAGGCCAGCTGTTTTTCCAATGAGATATTTCACATTATCTTCCATTTTTTCATTCTTTTGGTTTTGTTTTGT
>CM053771.1:221337062-221358534 GCA_028658325.1 Potorous gilbertii | reverse complement strand
TCAAAATCCTTTTTGAGCTCTTCCATGGCCTGAGCCCATTGGATATCTATTTCAGATGTTTGGGATACAGAAGCCTTGACTCCTATGTCTTTACCTGATGGTAAGCATTGTTCTTCCTCATCATAAAGGAAGGGAGGAAACATCTATTAACCAAGAAAGTAACCTTCTATGATCTTATTTTTTTCCCCTTTTATGGGCATTTTCCCAGCCAGTTACTTGACTTCTGAGAGCCCTCTCCACTCCAGCCCAGATCCATCCAGCTAGTGCTTGGGGTCTGAGATTCAAATGATGCTCCCCCATCTCAGGGCTTTCAGCAGTGGGCCTGGCTGCTATTTCAGTGTGAGTTTAAGTTCTAGTGCTCACGTGGGACAGGGCTGCCTCCCAGACTCAATTCCCTCCGGAGGTTTATGCTGAGACCTTCAGTAATGGACCCAAGCTCCTGCCCACTCTGGAAGCCTCTGGCTACCCACCGCCTCTGCTGCTGCCTCCTGAGGAGGCCTGAGTCATGGAGACACCCCACTCCTTTCTCGGCCAGCCCAGAAGTCCCTCTCACTGACCTGTGTGCCTGTGGGTGGAGGTACCCTCATGGTCGCTGGAGATTCTGTCTCTGAAGCCTGCTCAGATCTGCTCCTCTCAGTGTTGCCAGGCCAGGGAAGGGTTAGGCTCTGCTCCCATCTGATGCATGACGGAACCCTGCGGTCGACTTTTCAGGGCTCTCTGGAATGGAAATCTCCTCCACTCCATTGCTGCGCGGCTTCTATTGCTCCAGAATTTGTTGGGAGTTCTTTTTACAGGAAATTCATGGCCTGTGGGTTTGGAGGTAGCACGTGTGAATCTTTCTACTCTCCATCTTGGCTCCTCCAGAATCAACTTCTTGATGTCCTGGTTCCCTTCCAAAATGAAGGACAAACAGCAAGCAATCAAGCATAATACAATATCTCTCCCACTATGCCTAATCTTTTGCCAATCATTGACAGTGACTCATCAATAACTTGGTACTCCACACTGGCATTTTTACATTGATAAAATTTATTTATATTTAACATCTAGATGGGGAAAAAAAGGAAGGACAATATTTTCAAAGAATTAAAGTGGTCTGAATGGTCCATGCAGAAGTGGTTTTCTATCCTCTCTTTTTCCTAGTCAAACTCACTTAATGATCTAAAAAAGTACTGATGGAGTCCTAATAGAGCTGCCCCCAGCCCCAATATTCTCACTGTATTACAGGTCCACTGTATCCATCAACCCTCCCCACCCCATCATGTCCTAAATTCTTCTCATATGCCTCACTACTCATTAGAACAACAGGTGGGTCCCTGAAGCTCATAGTTCTCACAGAAACAGCAGGCATGTAAACTCAGCCATTGCCTCTACTTAGGCACTGCTGCCAGACTCATTCCTCATACTTGCCACAGAAATATCAGGTATGTCCATGCACTCAACCACAGTGACATCCATCTAGTCCTAGACACGACCACAATACTCACTCAATCAGAAAGCAACAGCACCAGGATGCTCAAACAGGATGTAGACCCCAAAACAATAGAAGGGACCTTTCCCTAAGTAGGTACCTGCACAGGAATAATAAAGAACTACCTAGACTGAACTTATGTCACAGAGAGGCTTATTATTTTATCACTAATATATATATTATATTATTATAATAATATTATTATATATAATATCACTAATCTAGTATATATATATGTATATATATATATATATATACATATATATATACACATAACCCCCCCCTTACACGTTTTGTGGGTAATTGCAGGCACAGTTTCACTGTGCCTGGGGCCCCTCCTTCATTACCTAATCCCCTAACAAACGCCTCCTACCTTTTTAATATTAATCTTAATCATAATCCTAATATTCTATGTAAATCTATGTTATGTAATTGCATCTTTACCCTAAAAAAATCCATTTTTTTCTCTCTGAGGTTGCTGGTTCCTCTTGAAACTTAACCCACTCCATGAGAGCTGTCAATCTCAATAAATGATTATATTCGGATTAGAGGTGGTCTGAATTCTTTGAGACTGTTCCACCACAACACATCAAGAAACTTCAACAGTTTTTGATGTCTCTGCGTCTAAACTTCAACAGTACATTATGTTCTTTTGAGCACAATGTATCAGAATCAACCTCAACCTGTTGTTACCCCAAACCACCAGTTATCCAGTTACTGTTACAACACAGGAACCTACAAGCAGAGTCCAGTTACTCTTGGCACATTTTCTGAGTGTACTCACAGAGATACAGTTAATGATACACATGCAGGTGACATTTTGTGTGTCCTATGTGGAGTCTAATGTGAGTTAAACTGATGAAATGGGGGGAGGAAATCTTTTTGTTGTTTGTTTTCCATAAAGCATTTTTAAAAATTTCCCCACTAAATTCAAAATTATTTAAGAACACTGTGGATAAAAACATGATTATCTTTTTATGTATGGTGACAGGTTCAGGGATGTGCTGGAGTCAGCTCAAACTGTCTCTTGAAAACCAAATTGTTAAATTTGCAAAGTGAGCATTTACATTTCAGTATGTCAAATCAGGACGTGATTTATTATTTTACTGATTATGATTAATAGCACTTAAGAAAATGATGGAGAAAATGTTAATAATATGGATTGAACTTAAAAATTCGTCCTAAATACATCCCCTTTTCTAAGACATTTATAAGAATGCCCCTGTAAAAACCCATAGAATTAGAACTAGAAGGAAACACAGTAGCTGTTTTTTTGTAAATGAAGAAGCAGAGAAGCAAAGAGATAAAATTACTTACCCAAGTTCAAATAAGTAGTAAGTGGCCATGGCTGAATTTGAATCCAAGTCTTCCATTGCTAAACTGAGGACAACTCCCACTGTATCACACTATCAATTGTTTTGCTGTAAACAACCAAACACAAAACAAAACAAAATAAATGTTAATTTATTCTATAGAGACAGCAGGGAGCAATGTAGAGTGCTTATTAGCTATGTGACCCTGGGAACCATGAAGCGAAAAAATTATTTTATCCTATAATTTATCATAGAGGAGATTATAGCCAAGAATAGCTTTATATGCACTTTGGATCTCCGGAGAAATGATTTCATAAGGTGTAGAGAAAGTATAGGAAAGGAGTTCTGAGCACAGCAGCACAGATCTAGAAGTGAAAGGGGACTCTGAGGTCTTCCAGTCCAAGCCTCCCATTTTATAGAGGAGAAAAGAGTCCTGGGAAAGTTAATCAACTTGCCCACAGTCATCCAGGGCGTGTTAAAGGAGGAATCTGAACCCAGTTTCTCTAGCTGCAGGGACTGTGTTATTTTCTTTTTCTTTTTTTACACAATGGGTCTACAATCTCCAGAGTTTGCAAAGGACTGAAATACCATGTGATGAGTCACTGCCAATGATCTGTAAAAGATGAGGCAGAGTGGAAGAGATATTGTATTTATTATGCTCGATTGCTTATTGTTTGTCCTTCATTCTGGAAGAGGACCATGACATCAAGAAGTTGATGCCATCACTAGGAAGTGAATTGCATTTAAGTGAAGCAGAGCTGTGTAACGTCATCAGCCTCACTTTCTCCTCTGGAGCCATCTGGGTGCAGTGGAAAGATATAGAGCAGGATGACTGGAGATAACCCAGGATACAGTAGGAGACTTTGGTCTTTTTAAGCTAAGATCTTTATGAATCCTCACTTTGACTCAGGCAATACCCTTTCAGTGATTGTCTGAGTGAAAAATGAGTAAATGAATGTCCCTTTTTACTGAATCAAAAAAAACTCAATCTGGGAGGGGAAAACCCTTAGGGTTTCTGGCCAAGATAGACACAATTATCATTTGGGTTATCAGGTCCAAACAATAACCACTAACTAGGACTCCAGCTATAACCTGTTGTTGGCCAATCAGTGAGAGCCAATGTGAATTGAGTTTAAGGCATGATCTTTGAGAAAGAAATCTCTCCTTGATATCTTTCCAGGTTTCAGTCATCAAAATTTTTATTCTTTTAGGTAGAGCACCTGCAGGTAATTGGATAATAAGAAAAGGGGAAAGGACCTGGTTATCATTAAGGGGAGAAGCATATAAGCATTTATGAACCCATTTACTTTGTGCCAGACACTACATCTCACAAATATTTTCTCATCTTACCCTCAAAACAGCCCTATGAAGTACTTGCTGTCATTTTCCTCATTTTATAGATGAGGAAACTGAGGAAGACAAAAGTTAAAGTTAAAGGACTTGCTCATGATCACGTACAGTTGGTGTGTGAGGTTGCATTTAAACTGAGGTCTTCTTGACTCCAAGGCCAGAATATTCTTTATCCACAGTACCACTTACATATTTTACTTCACCCTAAAAATATAAGACAGTTTAGTCTTCTACCTATAGATCAGTGAACTTTCCTGGTAAATCTTTAGAAAATATTATTAAAAGGATGACCATAAGATATCTAGAAATGGAATTTATATTGAAAAAAGAGCCAAAGTAAGTTTACTTTTAATACTACCAGATAAAACTTGTTTCCTATTTTGATGGGGTTATTAGACTAGACTAAGAGAATTGCTAAAGATATTTTATGTAGATTTTAGTAAAACTTTTCATAAAGTCTCTGATGTTTTTCTTGGTGGGAAAAAATGGAGCTGGGGATTCTAGACAATATGCGACTTGTGCATTAAAAACTAGCTAAATAGTTGGATTCCAAGAACACTCTTTAATGCTCCAATTTCAACTTAGAGAGAGAGTTCCTACTGGTAAGCCCCAGGGACCTATGCCTTAAGCTGCTTAACATTTTTATCAATGACTTAGACCAGCAGTTCTTAACCTGAAATCCACAAACTATTTTTTAAATCTATTTTGATAACTCTACTTCAATAAGAATGGTTTCTGTTATAATCTATTTTATGATTTAAAAAATAGGTCTCATATACAAAAAAAAGATCCCTGACTTAGATGAAGGCACAGATAGTAATAATAATTACTAATAACAGATTGCATTTATCTAGTATCATAAGATTTGTAAAGCATTAGATTTATTCTTTTATTTAATTCTGTTGGAGAATTTCTCAATCTGGGTTCTTGCAGTTTCCATGGAAAATCTCAACCATCAGCTGATTTCTTCTGTGTGTTCTTATAGGAGGCAGCGAAGGGGTTGATTCAGGGTTAAATGACTTGAATAGCCAAATTAAAAAGAAAAAGGATTTATTATTCTAAAGAATTTATCTTTCTAAGGAAGACAAATTGCTGGTAACATCTCAGCTTCCTAGACTAGAGTTTTGGTTTAATAACTTTTCAGACCCTCTTAGACCACACAGCCAATCAACACCATGTTGAATCATCTTAGGATATGTAAAGCACTTAACTGGAGAGGAAGAGGAAATGAGAGATTCATTCAAGGGAAAAGGCAAGCTTTTGTTGTGTTATTCACATTATAGATGATAGGCTTTGTTGTCAGAATCAGAAAGCATTGTTTGCTGAAGGACAGTAAAGAAGAGGATGTGACCAATACTTTTATGACTGTTAAAGAAGTCCATCTGATCTAAGACAGCAGGGCAGAAGGATATGAATACAAAGATGCAGAATTCTCCTCAGAACAAGGAATTTTACAACACCAAATTGAGACCATCTTCTTCACAATGTCCTTGCACAATTTTTACAGTATAGTTCTCCTTCAATTCTTACAACAATTCAGTGAGGTTAGGTACTATTATTGTCCTTATTTTACAAATGAATTAACTGAGGCTTGCAAAGATTTAGTCTTACCCCAAAACACACACATAATCTAAAGTAAGATTTGCTCTCTGGAGTTCCTGCTCTTAAAAAGCTCATGATCTAATGGAGGAGACAAAATGCAAAAAACTACATTTAACAAGCTACCTATAAGATAAAAAGGAAATGATCAATAAAGGGAAGGCACTAGAATTAAGAAGGATTAGGAAATCCTTCCTACAAAGGGTAAGATTTGAGTTGAAACTTGAAGGAGGTAAAAGGCAGAGATAAGGAGGGAGAATATTCTAGGCCTAAGGTGGAGGACAGATAGAGACAATACCCAAAATTGAGAAATTGAGTGTCCTATGTGAAGAAGAGCAAGCAAAACAGTGTTACTGAATTGAAGACTATATGTGGGGTGTAAGGGGGAAAAAAGAAACTAGAAAAGCTAGGAGGCAGTAGGTTTATTCCTCCCTGGGGCCCCTAGGTTGAGAGGTATCTATTAGGTTGTTGGGCAGGGCTGGATAACCTGCCTAGCAACAGGCTTTTGTTGGGCCCCTGTCAAAACGTTACTCCCCCCTGGGTTGTGAAATATCTGTTGACTTGCTAACAGCCATTTTCCTGTTGAGTAATCTTGCATGGCAACAATTGGGCCCCCTTGCCAGAACTGTTCATGTTAGACCCCTTTGCCAGGCAACTACCTTCTGCTGGGCACCCCTTCCTTGACAACCACTTTTTGTTGGGTGACAACCATTCTCTGATTGGGTCCCTTTCCTGGCCCTACCTTCTGTTGGGTGCTCTTACCTAGCATCAAGCCCCCCGCCCTGTCAGAACTATGTTTGTCATAGAAACCGCAAAGCTGTACTGAGAAGCACCAAAATGCTTAAAATGCATACACCAACCTTAGTTCAGGGCTGTCTCCTCTGGGTTTCTCCATGAGGCAGCCGCCAGTCTGGCTAATAAAGATGCTCTCAAAATTCCCCATTGACTCTTGCCTGTGCATTACCTACTCTGTCCATTTCAATAAAAGGATTTGAATGCCAAACAGAAAATTTTGTATTTGGTCCTGGAAAAGATAAAGTCCAAAGGGAGTTAACCTAATAGGAATGTGGCATAGTTGAACCTGTACTTTAGAAAAATCACCAACAGCCAAGAGAAGAATCACCTGGAATAAGAAGAGTCTTTTGTAAGGGAGATAAACCAGTAGGCTACATAGTCCAGGTAGGAGGACATGAGGGTCTAAAATAGGGTGGGTAAACAGTTATCAGAAGAGATAAAGGGGATGTATCTGAAAGGTTGTTATAAAGGTAAAATTGACAGATCCTGACAATAAAATGGATTTGATAGGCAGGGGTGAGTGAGAGTAAAAGGTTAAGGATAACACATGGGGAACTATGAAGATCATGAAATTTTTGACAGTAATAGGGCAGTTTGGAAGCTGGAGGGGTTTACTGGAAAGATAATGAGTTCAGTTTTGTACATGTTGAATTTAAGATATCTGAGTCACCCAGTTTGAGATATCTAAAAGACAATGAAAATTTGAAAATGGAGGTGAACAGAAAGGCTAGGGCTAGAAAAAAAAATGATTTGAGAATCAACAATTTGAGAGCTGGTGAGATCACCAAGTGACGTATTATAGAGAAAGAAGATGGGAAAGCCCAGTTTAAAGCCAACAGAGATACCTATAGTTAGTGGGTGTGACCTAGATAAAGATTTAGGAAAAGGAAACAGAAAAGGAACATTCATTTGGATAGGAGGAGCACCAGGAATAGTGTTCCAAAAACCTACAGAGAAGAGAATACCAAGGAGAAGAAAAGAAAGTGATTGCCAGGGTAAAATACTTCATAAAGGTCAAGAAGGATGACGATTGTGAAAAAGCCATTACATTTAGCATTTAAGAAATCACTGGTAACTTTGGAAAGAGCAGTTTCAGTTGAATGATGAGATTAGAAGCCAGATTGTAGAGTGTTAAGAAGAAAGTAAAAGGAGAGAAAGTGGAGGCATCTATTTGTTGATGGCCTTCTCAAGGAGTATAGCCACAAAAGGCAAGAAAAAGATGAGATATTAGTAGGAAATTTTTGGATGAAGAAAGTGTTTGTTGAGGTCAGAGGAGACATAGGAATGTTTGTAGGTTTTAGGGAAGCAACTAGTAGCCTGAAAGAGATCAAAATGTTATAACATGGGGATGATAGAAGGAACAATCTGATAGAGAAAATAAGATGTAATGAAATCACTTGTTCATAAGGAGGTGGTAGCTTTTCAAGTGAAAAGGGTCAACTTATGATGTGAGAGATAGGAGTGAAGAAGTTAGTGATAAAAAGCATTTGAATTCTGTTGTCCATAACTCAATATGTTGAATAAATAATCCACCAAATACTTTGCTAATCAGATCAAGATGCATTTCCTTCACAGATTACATGTGGCTTTTTAGAAGATACCCATTGAAGACTCCAGTTTAGTTACTTCTTGTAGGACAGCTGTCAAAGTTATATCATGTCTGAATATTTTCTTCCTTCTCTATAAAATGAAGGAGTTTGAGTAGATGATTTCTAGAGTCCCTTCCAGCTCTAAATCAATGACCCTGTGATTCTTTTGTAGAATCAAATTTAGCATCTTTTCCACAAATCTTGGGAACAAGACAGAGAGTAGTTTCTTACCTCAGTTTTGCTTGTATTGAAATTATCATGCTCTCCCCCATTCTTGATTGAACATATAGTTCAGATTAAGGGAAGGAAAAAATCTCTGCTCAAAAGTAGGAAAAATCCTATTTTCATTTTAAAATGGCTCTAATTTTCACTTGCTTTGAATTAAGAGTTAATCATCAACACTTAAAAAAAGCCTGTTACCAACATTCAACTGTAAAATCAGTAGATTTTTTTGCTTTTATGTCTTGGAATCCATGCTAATTTTGTTTGAACAAGTGATGAGATCAGGCTTTTTTTTGCTTGCCAGAGAGTATAAACCTTTTGTTAATTCCACACTTCTCCCCTGTCCCAATGCCAACAATTACAGGTATTTTTTTTTTCATTGTAGTCAATAAGTCCTACAAGTATACCAGATATGCAAACAATAAGTTGATGTGCCTTATGGAGTGAGCAGTGAATATATTATCTCCTTTTTTCCTGTATCATATTCATACCAAGGAGCTGCTGGTATTATAAAGTGTTGGTCCTGAAGTCACAAAGACCTAAGTTAAAATTCAGCCTCAATTAAGTATTTTCCATGTGTACCTGAACAAGTAACTTAACCTGTTTTCCTCAGTTTCTTTCATATGAAGATCAAATGAAATAGCATTAATGAAAAGCATTTAGCACAGTTTCTGGCATTAAATAGTAGGCATTACATAAAGGCTTGTTTTCTTCCTCTTTGCTTATTTTCTCCCTCTAAGCCAATTAACATAGTAAAAATGGCAGATATGCATAGTTAGAAGACATACAATATCTTGCCCACCACAGAATAACACAAAATAGACCAAGCTGAACCCATATAGTGAGAGGCTGAGACTTGACTCCTGGGGCTAAATACTAAATATTGGTTTCAGTCTTGTATCATAATTTTATCTCTAAAAAGGGAACTAATTCCATTACACACAGATAGACAAAAATCAATGAAATTTCTATTCAATGGTATTCTATTCTCTTAGAAATGCAAACAAGAGGATTCTGTGAAGACGGAATAGTGGGTCAGACAATTCAAGCTCTCTAGAACTCCTCCACACACAAGATAAAATAACATCTCAGGGTCAACATAGAGTGGAAAAAAATAAGCAAGAGTTGGGGCATAACAGTGGACTTCCTGGGATAATTGGAGAAGATCTGAAACAAGATCCCAAGATGAGGGTTTGACTGAATGAAGTATAAACACCTCCTCTGAAACAGCAAGCCTTAAGCCCTGGGGGTAGCTGGGCTGAGGCATAACTTGACTTCAGCCACAGAAATTTTCACCTCCCAGACAGTTTGGAAAGTCAAGTGTATGAGCAGGGGGAAGACTAAGGGAGCCTTGAAGACAAGGGACACCAAGATCAGCTGTCCTGCAGAGACGTGGCCCTGAGAGAGAAGGAAACAGCATATGCCTCATAAGGGCAGAAGCAGTGCAGCATGGATACTGCATGGATACTTACAAGACAGTTGAATTCTTGATCTCACTTCCAGGCCAGAGGGGAGAACTGAAGCTAAAAGCCCTGAAAGATTTTCAGGGAGCAAGAGAATGTCCAGAACAGTGTGCCTAGGGTCCCTAGGTTTGAAAGGGGAAAAGAATATAGAGTTTAGGTCTAGGAAAAGCTCAAAAAATAACAGTAAGAAAGACCTGAGGCCAGAGGTATCATTTCCTACACCTCAGGATTAGATGTTAGATCAGTTTATAATAATAAGCTGCTATTTTTTTAAATGAGCAGACATACAAAGGATAAAGAACCCAACCATAGACATTGGCCATAAACAGTTACTATGGAAATAGAGAAGACCAGTGTTCATCTTCAGAGAAGATATTGAAGTAAAACAAAATAGCCTCTCTTACCCCAAAGAGTGATGTCAAATTGTCACCTGGAAAAAAGAATTCATAGAAAAACTCAAAAATGACTTCAAAAATTAAACAGAGATTGAAGGGATTTTTTTAAGTAAAAACAATCCAAGAAAAATAAGAAAATTATGAGAAGAAAGTCAACCAACTGGAAAAGGAGATCCAGAATCTTAAGGAAGATGACTCTTTGAAAGTTAGAATTGGGCAAGAGAAATCCAGTGAAGTTATGAGACCAAGAGATAATAAAATAAAATATACAGTATGAAAAAATAAAAAAGAATGTGTCATAAGAAAAACAACTGATCTGGAAAACAGACCAAGAAGAGAAAACATAAAAATAATTGGACTACCTGAAAACTATGATCGAAAGAGAATCGTGATACAATAATACAAGAAATAATTATAGGAAATTGTCCTGAAGTATTAGAACAATAAGGGAAACTAAAAATAAAAAAAAATCACCTGATCACCACCTGACAGAGATCCTATGGATCCTATGAAGGAAACCTATGGGGATATCATAGTCAAATCACCAAATCCACAGGTTAAGAAGAAAATATTGTGAACAACAAAAAGAGAAAATTCAAGTATAATGGAACCACAATTAGAATTATTCAAGACATGGTCATGGCTACTCTTAAAGACTGCATGTCTTGGAATATTATATATCCAAGAGCAAAAGAACTAAGGCATAGCCGAAAATTTCAAACCCAGTAAAATGTAATCCTGAACAGATAAAAAAAAAGGATATTCAATTAACTGGAGGACTTTAAGATTTTATTGTAAAAAGATCAGAAATAAATGGAAAACTTGACATAAAAATCCAAAAGAAATATAAGGTAAGCATTAAAAACTAATTACAAGAGACTCCATAAGAACAAATGGTTTACTTTTTATACATGGAAGTGTAAATTTAATATGGTAGGTTGTCATTAGTAATCAGGTAGTTCAAAACAAAGAGTGGGGTAGAGTTGAATATGATGTGATTCTAAAAAGCAAAATGTTGTAGAAAAAGCTATAAAAGAGTAATTATCTCATACAAATGAAGAGGAGGGAAGAACTGATACAGAGAAATTAGATGGGGGAGGAAGGAGGTTAGTTCTGGAATGCTACTTTCATTGGAAATGGGTTAAAGAGGGAAGTGTGTGCTTGTGTGTGTGTGTGTGTGTGTGTGTGTGTGTGTGTCTGTGTAAAAATCCTCTAAATTCAAAAATAAACAAGAGGGCAAGGGGATAGGGAAGGAGGAGAGGAAAAAGAAGGGATCAGAAATAGGATAAGGGGGGGGTAATTGAAGGGTATTTAGATTAATGAGAATGAGATAAAGAAGGAACTATCTATGTATCTCTCTCTCTCTCTCTACATATATATATATATATATATATGTATATATATATGTTAATAATAGCAATGAAAAAAATAGTTTCAAGGCATCAGAATGAGCAATGAAGTAATAAAACTATCTCTTTTTTGCATATATGATGATATACTTAGAAAATCCTAGAGGTTCAACTAAAAAGTTAGTTGAAACAATGAATGATTTTAGCAAAGTAGCAGGGTATAAAATAAACCCACAAAAACCATCAGCATTTCTCTATATTACCAACAAAACCCACAAGAAGAAATAGTGAGAAACACCTCATTTAAAATAACCATGAAAAGCATAAAATAACTGGAAATATACTGGCAAAGATAAACCCAGGAACTACATTAACATAATTATAAAATACTTTTCATATAAATAAAGTCAGATTTAAATATTTGGAGAAATATTAATTGTTCATGAGTAGGCAAAGTCAATATTATAAAAATGACAATTCTACCTAAACTAATTTACTTTTATTCAATTTCATCCCTGTTAAGCTACTAAAAATAAATCTATTTTATTGAGGTAGAAAAAAAGAATTTGGAATTATTTTACAAATTCATTTAGAAAGACAAAAGGCCAAGAATATCAATAGAATTAATGAAAAAAGTGTTAAGGATGGAGATTTAGCAATATCAGATCTTAATTTATATTATATGTCAGTAATTATTAAAACTATCCAGTACTGTCTGTGAAATATATATGTGTATGTATTTGCATTTGTCTGCATACTTGTCTCCCCAATAGAACATAAATTCTATATGACTAGTGCCTAGCACAGTGTCTGAGACATGAGCACAAAAGTGCTTATCAGGAATGGGGAACCTGCAGCCTCAAGACCATATGCAACCCTCTAGATCCTCCAGTGCAGCCCTTCAACTGAATGCAAACTTCACAGAACAAATTCCCTTAACAATGTAAAACTTGGACTTGATCAAAATGTTCCACTTAAAGACCTAGCAGACCACATGTGTACTCAAGGCCACAGGTTCCCCACTCCTGATTTAATTTTTGTTGATTGATTAGTTCCTCCCCTGGCCTTCAGACTCTGTGGAAACACTCCTTTGTTGGTACTTTTTTTAAATTAAATTAAATTTTATTGTTAAATTTTAAGTTCGCAATTGTTCCCCTGGTTCCTCCTCATCCCACACCAGAGAAGACCACCATTTGAGAAACACACATACACATGTTTGTGTAAGTGTATGTATACTATGTATATTTCTATTTTATCAGTTCTTTTTCTAGAGGTGAATAGTGTCTCCTTTCATAGATCTTCAGCAGCTGATTTATATGTATGTATATGTATGTATAAATATATAGGGGCGTATGTATATATGTATGTATGTGTATATATGCATATATATGTGTGTGTGATACAACTTGATTGGAGGGTACTAGAGTAAGGGGAATAAGGAAAGAATTCAAATAAATGGTTAAATCAATGAATGAAACTAGGGATTCTAAGAAACATTTCAGGCATGAGAGATAACTAATACAAAGGAATAGAGAGAGGCAGAAGATGGAGTGACATGTATGAGGAAAAGTGAAAAGACCAGTCAAGCTGAATTACAGTGTGAATGAAGGGCATCGGTGTGTTACAAGGGTAAAATACTACCTTGTGTATGGGTTTTTCATGGTTTAAAATGCTAATTGGAAGAATTTCTATGTGATATTAGAGATGGCAGTGAATCATTGATGTTCGTTGAGAAGGTGAGTGACATGGTCAGATCTATACTTTAGGAACTGTCTAGGATACAATAGAAATTATTTTGGCAATTAGTTAGCTTTGTGGAGAATGGAGTAAAATGGAGAAAACCTTGAGCATAGATATGTAAAAGTGATAAAAATCTAGAAAACCACAGTGGGTATGTGAGTACAGAGAATAGATATGAGAAATATTGTAGATATATAAATGACAAAATGTGGTGATTACTTCCTTATGTGAGGCAAGAAAGAATGAGAATTTTATAACTCCAAAATAGAAAATCTCAGGAAAGACAGCAGTGCTCTCACTAAGAATAGAGAAGTATGAAAGAAGAGCATAATAATTTCTGTTTTGCATTGGTTGAGTTTGAGGTGCCTATGGGATATCCAGTTCTAGAGGTCAACTCAGCAGTTGTTGATCCAGGATGTCAAGGGAAAGACTATGACTGTATATACAAGTCTCAGAGTCCTGAAATAATTAGGGGGAGAAAAGGGGAGAAGGAGAGAAAAACAGAGAAAGAAAAGAGAAAATTATCCAAGACTAAACCTCAGGTACACTCAAGTTAATAAGTGTGTTCCTCCTTCTTTACTGAAGAAGAGCATGCCGTCAGAGAAATGATGACATGACTTGAACTTGACTTTGTTTTGAGTGAGGGAAGACTGTGCAGGTCACCAGCCTCACTTCTCCTCCAGAGCCATCTGAATCCAGTGACCAGATATTCATCTGGATGACTGGAGATGACCCAGGATGAGGCGATTGGGGTTAAGTGACTTGCCCAAGGTCACACAGCTAATGAGTGTCAAGTGTCTGAGGCGAGATTTGAACTCAGGTCTTCCTGACTCCTGCACTGATGCTCTATTCACTGCACCACTCAGGTTAATAGGTATGTAATGTGGATGGTAATTCAGCAACATTGAATGAAACAAATGGGTCACATGGATAGGAAAACTAAAAAAGTACAGTGTCACAAAAACTTGGAGAGTGTACAGAAAGATAAAGTAGTTAACAATAAAAAGTGCAGTAGAGATAAAAGGAATACTGAGGGAAAATTTTCAGATCTGGCAATTAAGTAGTCATTAGCACCACCAGGGAGATGTCCAAATTAATGTGAAAGAAAGTACAGAATTGGAAATCCAAATCTGTTTTGCATACAAGCCTCATTCAGGGTCTTTAACTTTATTCTAATCAACAAAGACCAGTTTTTTCCTGAAGATAGAAACAAAATAGTTCAGTGGTTCTATTTTATATCATGTAGTAATATGACATCATTTCCCCAACCATTGTTCCTATCACTTCCTTGTTCTTCTTGCTAACTTTTAGAATGCCCTTTAACAAACAAAATTAATATTTTTCATATACTACAATGTGTTCTACACTATGTTTCATGACACAATTCTTAGAGACTCACTTCATGTTACTCTGTATTCAACCTTAAATGTGTTTTCCTAATGATATATATATATATATATATATATATATATATATTCAAAATCTGACCTTATTAAGAAATAAAATGTGTATCTACTCTCACTTTTTTGATTATCTGCCTCTTTGCTGTTGGAATTGTCATAGTTGGATATCCACCATTTATTTTTGAATGTTTTTCTTCTGGCTCTTATATTCTATTTCATTTAGAGTTTCTTGACATGTCATTATACTCATTTTTTTCTTTGTACTTTGTGAATCAACTTCATATAGTCTAGGATACAATAAACTTAGTCGTCTCTATAACCTTAGTTCCTTTGTTGGCTACTGCTGGTAGTGTCACTTTTCCCTAAGAATCTTGTTCTTTTGGATTTCATCACACATTTTTTTGCTACTGGAACATGATGCCTCCTAAGAACATAACAAATCATGTTCCAATTATGGACCATTTTCAAAATGGAACAGGAAGAACTCTAGTATAACATAAGACCTTGTGTACTGAGCTAGAATTGCATATTAAACTATTGTCTAAGTGCTTCAAAATGAATGGAGTCTAAACACAGTAGTCTGGCTAAATTTGTCTTAATCTAAAATTGAAGCACAGATATTAATGAAATCACTACTTTCCCAATTTTGAGTTTTGATCCCAAAATAACTAGATATCTTTCTGAATACAAAAGGTTTAAGACATATTATATACATATATATATATACATATATATATATATATATATATATATATATATATATATATATCGCTCTTCTTGTGAATAAAAGATACGTTAAAAGTTTTATTTCATCGCTGGGGCCAAAATTTTATATTTACATATTTCTTAATATAAGAATTTACATTGTTCCATAAAATCTCAGATCCAGTTATAAATATGGATTTAACTGAAAAGCTAAAAATATATAATAAATAAATTAAACCATTTCAAATAACTTAACACTTTCAACCTTAATCTTACCTTTGGGAAATAGTTTTTCTTATTATTTCAGTCCCTTTCTCTTAGAACAAGACACAATACTGTGATAGCAACAACAAAACAATAGGAAATTTCAGTTAGAAAAAAGGGAAAAATAAATCCTTTCCAAGTTCTGAAGTTCATCTAAATTTCCATTACTCAGCAGGACATCACTTACCACCAGTCAAGCAAAGCTAGATATAGTTCTCTCACAAGTATGGCAAATGATTTCTACAGCTTTCACTGAATTATTCCCCCATAAAGCAATGCATACATTTGATCTGATTTCTCTCCAAAAGTGTGATATGACTACAATTGCATAGGGCCAAAGCATTCTGTGAGCCCATGATGTTTTTCCATATGTCTGTGAAATTCATAAGCATATGGCAATTTGCTAAGTAATGCTCAATTTCCATTGTCAAGGCTCAAAGCTAGTTCTTTGTTAAGAATAATTTCAGGTCCACCTGATCGGTGATTTGGAGGGGTTCTTAGAGGTCATTTATTCTAACTCCCTACCTAATGGGTATATCTCTTCAATAAACATTCTCAACAACTGGTCATCCTGCCTCTCTTTAAACAATTTGAATAACTCCACCAATGACCTCCTTCTATGTATTGCATCAAGGAAAAGGATTGTGTGGGATATATCTTAGAAAGAATTTCCTAGACCTTGCTTCAAATGGCAAACTGCAAGCAGACCTTACTTTCATTCTGTATCTCTGATTCTATTGGACAGGAGCAATCAAGGTTAATAGTTTGCTACTATGACTTCAGATAAAAAATATGCATTACATGTTAGTAGATGGTGTACTTAATGTAATTAATAAGTCAATACAGGGATATACAATGTGATGTATTAATAATCAATAGCTACAACAACCTACTAGTCTTCAGAATAGTGAAATATATAGATATGTGTGTGTGTGTGTGTATATACATATATATATATATATATATATACATATATACAGTTATATTCATCCAACTAAATATAGAGAACCAAAAATAGAGAAATCAATGGCCACACTAACAATCACTGACATTTATGTAACATTTTAATGTAAAGCATAGTGTGTGTGTGTGCGTATAAACTCATTTAAGTCTCACAACACTCACAAGTTAAGGACAATCAAAATTCTATTTTAAAGGTGGAGAAAATAATGAGCATGGTTATCTGACTTACTTATGATCATATAGCCATTAAGTATTAGAGGCAGGATTTGAACCTAGTTCTTCTTAGCTCCAAATCAAGCAAAGGAATGAATTTTTTTTTTTTTGCTTGGATTATGTATATTGTCTGTCATTTATCTAGTTACTGTAAGTTCCTGAACCCAGATGCAAAGCCTGAAAGGGCAGCTTTGGTATGTTTAAATATGTATTCTATGAATATAATCAGAAGAATGGTACACCGTAATAGGGAGATCAACTAAAAAGACAAATATTTCATCTGGGAAAACAAAGACTGAGAGGTCACAATAGCAAAATCTATGAAACCATTAATGGCATGTACAATAAGAATTCATTGACTAATCCTGAAGTATGAGGAGCAAACATTCTATGAAACTGATTTAAAGTAAGTTTCAAACAATTAATCTAGATAAATGAATGCTCTGGAAGAATTTCATTACCTTTGGCTGCATTAATGATAGGGAATATAAACACAGTAAAATGTGTTTCAACAAATTTATCCAGTACAGAGACACAGATGGCTGCTAATATTTCCTGGGATATGCTTATCTAATTTTTCCAACCTTTTATTTCACTGTTGTAGTATCTCAATAGATGAGAAAACTCCCTCTATCAATGCAGAAGAACAACTGTGTTGCAATTTAAACCCACAGAAATTCACCTGCAGAACTAAGAGATTAAATGAGTTGCCCAGAGTCATACTACTGGTACTTGTCAGACACAGATCTTGAACCCATACCTCCCTGCCTCTGATACCAGCTTGCTCTCTTCTATATGACATTGTTTCCTACCCAACCATTAACATCTAATTCAGAGCAACCATGTTTTCCCAAGATCTATTCTTTGAGGAAACTACTAGCCACAGAATATTGTATTTCCCAACTGGCTTTATCCAGTGAGTGTTTAATAACAATTTAATGAATGGATGAATGGATCAGGAATCTAACCAACGGCATCAAGTCTCATTTTATTATGGCAAATAGGTAGTACTTAATAAAAGTGATCTATTTTCGAAGTCCTATGCCTTAGAGTTCATGACCTTTTTTGTTCGCTTTAGTATTTTTTAAAATATATTTTGATAAATTTATGTCATTATAATTAAATTAATTTATAATAGTGTGTATTTTATTTTTGCACTTATAAATTATTCTTAGAAAGTATCCATAAGTTTCACCAGAGTAACAAAAAGATTCATGACAAAATAGATGGAAGAATTCTTCCTTTATACAAATTTAGCAGTTTTGCCAAAGCATCAGATAGGTATTTAGCATACAAAGGATTTATTCGATATATACAGGTTTCATTAGCATTGGTCTTATTATTGACCAGAGGTGAGCTGACTAGCAACAGATATGACTCAGTAAAATGAAGAAGAGATTCCATACATCACAAACACAATCCACAGGGAAGGTCACAGGGAAGGGAAGTACAGACCAAGGTGATAAAGCTAGCACAGTGAACAAAGATCAAGTCTTGAAATCTCAGAGTTGGAAGGAAATTCAAAGACTCTTTAGTCCTAGATAATGAAAGTTTAAATCAGAGATATTGATTTATGGGAAAGAATGTCCCGTCAACAGCATCATTTAGGCCTAAACAGTACAGTAGAACCAAAGAACAAACCAAGGACTGGAGCCTAAGACAGTGAACACATGATATTGACTTGATAGCTGATCCAATGAAATTTATGGGTTGATTGGGATCTGTGGAAGTAAGACCCTTTGGCAGTTGGTGTGAATCAATGTCCCATAAACTAACCTAAGTGAAGTTTTTATTTAAAATGACCTGAAACAACTATTTTGGAAAAAGTATAAGAGCCTTGCCCAGAGAAGGAAAAAGTGAAAATTATATTATGGGGGAAAATTAACCCCATAATCCCACTGTTTCT
Organism: Potorous gilbertii; assembly: GCA_028658325.1. Lineage (NCBI taxonomy): Eukaryota > Metazoa > Chordata > Mammalia > Diprotodontia > Potoroidae > Potorous > Potorous gilbertii. The sequence goes on along the minus strand of CM053771.1, from coordinate 221,339,794 downwards.
TCTCCTTTCTGTAATTTTTATATCTAGTTTTTCATTCTTTATATGAAGTTGATTAAGAGTGGTGAAAAATAAAAGAAAATTTGAGGATATAATTCTATAACTGTATGTTATATTAAAAAATAGAAATATTTTAAAACTTTAAGATGTAGTTTAAAAAGTTTTGTTTCTAAATACTCCTTATTAAATTTAATTCTTAAGTTTGCTAAATGAATTAAAGGAACATTTTTCATTTGGAGGAAAATAACATTTCCTTTTCATACATATTTTAAAAATTATGAAATTAAAAAGATATTCTATTTAGATTTGATTCAGGATGACTTGAGAGAAATAAGCAGAGACCACAAACAGTTGGTAGAGCCAGCCTCAGGGTAAGGCCCACTACCTGCCTTCAGGACCTGCCTCTGTTACATACTAGCCATGGAACCCTGAGCAAGTCACTTAACTTCTTGTTACCCAAGTTATATTAGTTGTATAGCAGATGCGTATTTGCATTGATAGAGGAATAGTCCATACGACTAATTTATTACACTGGTGAAATTTCTGACTAAAAATCTCATCTGATAATGACTGGATGTTTCCAATCCAGAACCTGAATAGAATGGAAGACACTCAATTATCTTATCTTCATCTGTGCTTGGGTAAGCAAGTACAATATTTCTACTAAATTTTGTGGTAGATCTTTCCAAATGCGATTCCATCAATCATAAAAGAAAGAAAGTGAAAAAAAACCAAGAAAGACAACTAAATCTAGTCATATAATTTATTTATTAAAATTTAGATAGAAAGACATATCTCTGAAGATGGTACAAGAATTATAACCTGTTTCCTCAAGAGATCATGTCTACTAACATTCGGATAGTGATTACAACAGCTTCAACTAAAGCAAACATATACTTAATTTTCCATTCAGAATTGTCACTGCAGGGCGTTAAACTGTTTTTGCTATAATGAAACTGTTCCAATAACGAATTAAACAGTTTTATGTTTGCTCAGTGCATTGTAACCATTTTGTGTCAAGCTTTGTCTTTGGAAATAGAGTCAGGTGAAAATGCTCACATGTCACATTCACAAACTCATCTACCTTTACATGTGTTCCTTGGAGTTAACAGAAAATTTATTGATGAGTTTAAGAGCTTAATCACTGAAGCAGACCATTTTAATTTCTAGCAAAAATGTCATGGAAAATAAGTGCAAAATAATGAGCTGTATCTTTATATCTAAATGTCATCAACTGGGCAAAATATAAATCTGAAAAATATTATTTTTTCAAAAATGCATTAAAATATTCTAGAATTTATCATGAAATGTTATCTTTAATTATCAAAGAAAAGTTGACTAATAGGAGGGAAAGAAGGAAGGCAGGAAATATGAAAGAAATGCCAGTATTTCTCCATCAGTGAACTGGCTAACCACCAGGGAATAAGATGACAAATTAGAATAAAAAAAAGCCATCATTAAGTGGGTCACATGACCAGTTCATCTTAGAAAAAAAACCCAAGATAGCTGGAAAGTATAACATTCATAACTAAATTCCAAACTGCTCTGTGATTTGTGTTTTATCTTTCATTTTATAATAGTATTAATAAGTAGCTAAACTTTGTAAAGTGCTGTAAGGTTTACAAAGCACTTTACATATGTTAGCTCATTTAATTTTCACAACTCTGGTAGATAGGTATTATTATTATATTTATTTTACGGATGAAATAAGGAGGCTGGTAGGAGTTGTGATTTGCCCATGGTGGCAAATCCTGAAAGTATGTGAAGCAAGATTTGAACTCAAGTCTTCCTGACTCCAAGTTCAAAACTTTATGAAGTTTGGAACCTAGGCACCACTTTTTAATAATACAACATTTCAGATTTTCAGTCAGAGGCTCCTGTGCTTTCTCTGAAATCATTTCTTGCCTAGAGAATTTCTTTATATAATCCATTCTAATTTTGCTGCTGCCATGGGCACCAAAGATCATTGCTTGCCCTGAAAGATGTGTGTCTCAAAATTTACCCTAACACTTCTAATTCTCTTTAATTAATCATTTATTGATTTATTTTAAAAGCTGGTGTTTGTCTTTTAATAATTTTAATATTTGAAAAGTGCTGTACATGTATTTTATCATCTTATCTCCACAAGAACACTGTGAGGTAAGTGCCAATATCATGGCACTATTATTGATGAGAAAAGGAGGTTGAGAAAGGTTAAGAGACTTGCCAAGGGCTATATGCTTTATAAGTACCCTGACTCAGATTAGGGTTTGAATTAAAAACTCAAAATTTGTCAGTTACTATTGAATCAATTTACATATGCATATATGTGTGTATATACATATATACACACATATATGTATATATTCAATTTATATCTCTTCAAAAATGTATTCTATAAGTTAACTGCAAACTAGTATAAAATGTAACTGTATATCTTAAAAACAATTTCCTGATTGAAGTACTGTTTTGTGGTTCTAACCTCCAGTATTTGATGAAGTCTATATTGGTGTTTGTGAATTTATTAATTTCTCTCTATCCCTAGCCTTTATCTTTCCAAACAGAATTCTAACCTTTTAAAAGTCTCATACAGAAGTTCCTAGTTTTAAAAATCATTTTGGGGGGGGGCGGAGCCAAGATGGCGGAGTAGAAAGACTCACCTATGCTAGGTCCGAACCCACAGCCCATAGATTTCCTGTAAAAAGAACTCCTGACAAATTCTGGAGCAGTGGAAGCCACGCAGCAACACAGTGAAG
>CM053771.1:221274395-221336562 GCA_028658325.1 Potorous gilbertii | reverse complement strand
ATGAAATTATCAAGGAAAACTGCCCTGATATTCTAGAACCAGAGGGCAAAGTAAGTATTCAGGGAATCCACCAATCACTGCCTGAAAGAGATCCAAAAAAAGAAACTCTTAGGAACATTGTGGCCCAATTCCAGAGTTCCCAGGTCAAGGAGAAAATATTGCAAGCAGCTAGAAAGAAACAATTCCAGTATTGTGGAAATACAATCAGGATAACTCGAGAGCTAGCAGCTTCTACATTAAGGGAATGAAGGGAGTGGAATAGGATATTCTAGAAGTCAAAGGAACTAGGTCTAAAACCAAGAATCATCTACCCAGCAAAACTGAGTATAATACTTCAGGGGAAAATATGGTATTTTAATGAAATTGAGGACTTTCAAGCATTCTTGATGAAAAGATGAGACCTGGAAATTTGACTTTCAAACACAAGAATGAGAAGAAGCATGAAAAATTAAACAGCAAAGAGAAGTCACAAGGGACTTACCAAAGTTGAACTATTTACATTCCTATATGGAAAGACAATATTTGTAACTCCTGAAACTTTTCAGTATCTGGATAGTTGGTGGGATTGCACACACACATATACACACACACACACTCGCACACACATGTACAAGCATGCATGCACACACACACATACACACATGCACGCACACACAGAGACAGGGAGCTCAGAGTGAATTGAATAGGATGGGATCATATTTTTAAAAAATTAAAGTAAACAGTGAGAGAGAAATGTAGTGGGAGGAGAGAGGGTGAAATGGAATGGGGTAAATTATCTGTCATAGAAGAGGCAAGCAGGAGACTTTTTAGTGGAGGGAAAAAGAGAAGAGTTGAGAAAAAATAAACATGAAGTTTACTCTCATCACATTCGACTAAAGGGAGGAATAAAATGTACACTCATTTTGATATGAAAACACTCTTACAATACAGGAAAGTGGGGAAGAAGGAGATAAGCAGGGTTAGAGGGATGATGGAAGGGAGGGCAATGGTAGGAGGGAGCAATTTTAAGTCAACACTCGGGGAGGGACAGGATCAAAAGGGAGAATAGCAACCATGGGGGGCAGGATAGGATGGAGGGAAATATAGTTAGTCTTACACAAAATGACTGTTATGGAAGTCATTTGCAAAACTACACAGATACGGCCTATATTGAATCGACTGCCTTCCCAAAGGGAATGGGTGGGGAGGGAGGGTTGGGAAGAAGTTGGAACTCAAAGTTTTAGACAACTGTCGAGTATTATTCTTGCTACTAGGAAATAAGAAATACAGGTAATGGGCATTAGAAAGTTATGTGGCCCTACAGGACAAAAGACAAGATGGGGACAAGAGAAGGGAGGGATAATAGAAGAAAGGGTAGACTGGTGATAGGGGCAATTAGAATGATCGGTGTATTTGGGTGGGGGGAGGGGTTAAATGGGGAGAAAATTTGGAACCCAAAATTTTGTGGAAATGTATGTAAAAAGTTAAATAAATAAATTTATATTAAAAATAAAAAAAAAAACTATACAGAAGCATACAAAGTTTGTGTGTTTCAACTGGTTTCCCATATTGTGATTTGTTTATCGACAGCTATTAGAAGTTTCAGATGCCCAGCTTTCTATTGATAAAAATCAAAACCTCTTTTTGTTATATCACATCGTTGTCATGATCTTCATGCCTATAACACCAAAAAGATGGTTTTCTGTTGTCTCTGATGAATTATAATTTCAAATGGAGAACAGAGTGACTATCTAGTCTCTTTGTAGACCTATCAATGCTAGTTCTTCCTGATCTGGAGAAGGGGACTTGAAATCAAAAAAGTATCTGTTTTCTTCTTTCTTAAATTACTCAGATCTGGGTTGGCAAAAAATGTCCCATGATTACTTCCTTCCTTTGCTTACTTCTCCTATAGTTGCAGCTTGTATTTATGAGAGTCATTTAATTTAGGATACAATAATATGAGACCTGGGTTCTTTTGCTATCTGAATTTCCTACATAAATCATAGGACTTTGTTACCTTTTGATGCCTTGAAACTTAACCAAACATAGAAAGAGCCATTTTCTTACCATTCCATAATACTATAGTTTTTTTCTTTAATGACTCCTGTATATTCAATGGCTGCTGCAGCTACTGCTCTAATCAAGATTATTCTTCTACCCATTCCTGCCTTTGAGAATCCTTCCTAAACCTTTTCCGTAAACTCCCCCAAAACTCCTTATGACCAAGAAATGGTAGCGTACACTGTCATATGAGGAATAATACTTATATCTGTTCTTATATGGCTTTATTTTTATTGATTTTTTGATTGTTCATTTTGTTTATTGATTTGTTTATTATTTATTTCTTATTGATAAAAATTTTATTTTTGTTGAAATTATTTATGTATCATTCTCACTATTTACTTATCATCCTCCCTATTTACTTATCATCCTCTCTAACTTGGACCTTTCACCAAAGAAGTGATCATTTAAATTCTGTAGTTTTCTTAATATCTAACAGGATGCAACATACATTATACATGCAATTGTTGGTTTGAATTTAAAAAACTCATCATGGATGTATTCTGATAACGAATGTGACTCTAACTCCTCCATTCTTCCCGAGAATTAAAAAAACAATAAAAACAAAAACTACTTTGCGTTGTCCTGTGAATCAAGCACTGTTTTTCTATTAATTAAATAAGTTTACGATTTGTGCTTTTTGTCAGAGAAGTGCCATGTTATCCCTACCTATTTTATTTCTTATATAGCAGTGCACAGTGGTAAGGGAATTTCTAAAAAATTCCAAAGAAACAAATAGTACACAAAGGAAAGAGTGAGATAAAAAAAAACAGTTTCAAAATGGGTGTCCCATAGATTTGTCCAAAACTAAACTCATTCCCTTTTACCTCAAAATTCATCCCTCTTCCAAACTGTTGCATTTCAATTGAGTCCACTACCATCATTCTAAATTATCAAGATTCACAACCTTTATATGAAACTATATTCCTCTCATGCACTTTCCAGATACATCCACTTAGTTGCCGGATCCTGTTGTTTCTACCTCCACAACATCTTTGATTGATTACTTCTTCTTCACTCACACAGCCTCCACTCTGAAAAACTCATCACATCTGAACCAGTAATGGCTTCCTAACTAGTCTCCATACCTTAATCTATCCTCTAAAAAACTGAAAAAACGATTTTCCTAAAGGGCAGATTATTGTGTGGGAAGTACCTACATAGTAGACACTAATAAATAAATTTTATTAGTTGAATAAAACAAAGTCATTGAGAAGTGATTAAGTTTATCAGAGCAAGTCCATGATGAATTTCTTTTCAGTTCAAATCAACAATTGTATGTATAATTTATGTTGTATCCTGTTAGATGATAAAGTTGCAGAATTTAGATGATCACTCCCTTGGTAAAATTACTTCTATTGACATAGTAGTTAAGGAAGTTTAGTTTATGCATGACTTTCTTTAAAACAATCCTTTGAGATAAGGAGTATAAGCATCATGATTTCTATTTTGTAAAATGAACTAACAGATGCTCAGAGAGGCTTTAACTTGCCCACAATCACAAATATAGAATCAATTAATCAGCAGGCATCCTGATGAATATCTGGTCACTGGATTCAGATGGCTCTGGAGGAGAAATGAGGCTGGTGACCTGCACAGTCCACCCTCACTCAAAACAAAGTCAAGTGCAAGTCATGTCATTATTTCTCTGATAGCATGGTCTCCTTTGTCCATGAAGGACAAACACAAACAATCAATTAATCAAACCTTACCATGCACTGATTAGATGTCATGCACTGTGCTAGGAGATACAAAAACAAATATAAAAACTAAACAAAACAAACAAAATTCCTTCCAACCATAAAATGGTCCTTTCCTTCAAAGAGTTTAAATGACTCTGAGGGGAAATAATATGTATATTGATATTGATAACTAAACACAAAATATTTACAAATTTATTCTGAAATAATTTCATGGGTCAGCAGAAGTGCTGGGACTTAAGCTCAAGGTTAACTCTATGTCTCAGGTCTTTGGTCTGATGTTGTCATGGGCTATCCTGTTTGTCAAAGTTTACCAGTGAAGCTATATCACAAATCCAGTTTCCACCATGTTTTAGTCTTTAACAAAAGGTTGTCAGGTTCTTTGCCTCATTTTTTAAAAAGAAAGACAAACTTGCAAAAGGCATAATATACTGGATATGAAGCCAAGAAATCTTGCACACACTTTTACCACTGGATATTTTGCCATGAGTGTGTCACTTGATCTCTCTGAGCTGACTTCAGACAAATCTCAAAGAACAATTCCCATATCTTCCAAATTAAAGGTCTTGTCTTTGTATTCCTCTGCTTATGTTATCCTTCAAATAAATCTGTTTGTTTTTTTCTTCAAAGCTTTGGGAAAGAAATATATGAGTAAGCTCATTTAGGACAGGGCTTGTTTCTTTTGTGTCTTTGTATCTCCAAAACCTAGTACAGTTCTTGGCACATAGTAGGTCCTTAAAGCAAGTCTGTTAATGCTTTCAACTTTAGCAGAGTTTCTCTGTACCATGGGGGAAAAAGGGGAGGGGAAGCAGGATCAACCCCATCTAACACTGTTATTACGAATTAAAGTCATCTTATTGAGGAGAAGGCATATGTAGGTGGAAGAATGTTATCAATGAAGGTCTAATCCGTATTACATTCAGATGGTTTTCTTATCCTTTGTAATTTTTCTAACTTTCTAGAAAATTTCCCTTGAGTTTCTGGGCACTGTGTAGATAGTGGTTGATAACATGTCTCCATATGCTTTTATTTGTGACTACCAGTATTTTCCCCCCTTACAACCAGTTTCTATTAAGGAAGGAAGAAAAACACTGTGAAATTGGTGATGGTAATGAAAATTATAAAGACATTTGTTACCTGTGGGTACGTTGGTAGGGAGGGGCAACGTGTAAATTCTTCTTATCAGAAGTTGAAATGTTTTGTCTATTTGTTCCACTTTTTGAGTAATTTATTTTTTGATGGAAGAGACAAACACATTTAAACATGTCCCTGGGAATTGTCAGTGTGATAGTTTAAGAGGAAAAAAGTGTAAATAAAGTGATAATTGCTTTCAAAGATTTATAGAAATTTATACAATCTTTAAATAAAAATTATAAGAATGGAATACACTTTTGAGTATTGTAATGCTGTTTCCCTGACCAAAAATTCAGTTCCACATTTGAATGTACATTTTTCCCTTCCTGCAGCACGTTGAACATAACCCTGGGACCAACCCCCCCATTGCTAAAATAAAACTTAGACAATAACATAAAATTTAAAGATGATATTTAACTGCATTGAACTTCCTTGTGAGGTGACTGTGTAAAAATTTTATTTAGGAGGCTGATGAGGTTTCTAAAGGCTTTCGGTACAAATAGGTTATTACTTTCTTTTATTCAATATCTGCATTTCAAAAGCAGCGATTATAGCATTGGTAATGCTGTATTTTACTAAAATATTTTGCTCCCCCACCCCTGCCCTCCCAAAAGGGTTGTGCCTGCCAGAGAAATTACAATCAAACCTTGTGAGAAATCAAAATTCCCAGAAAAAGACCAATGAATATCCTGAAATCTGGGGGCAGGAGGCAGGGAACCAGAGTATGAGGGGATTTGTAAACACTAATTTTTATCCAAAGACTGCAGTGGCATCAGGGCAGCAGATGGCAAAGTGCTAACAGCACAGGAAGACATCCAGAACCACTGGAAAGAATATTTCAAGAAGTTATATGAGGCATCAAGGGACATTAGAGACAGTACCAAGTGTGAGGCAATCATCTGCACCGCCGTAAAATAACCTTCACCTTCTCTGGCAGAGATGGAAATGGCAGTAAACAAGCTCAAACTGGGAAAGGCACATGGTCTGATGTTACAGATGAACTCATAAAAGAGGCTGGCAACTGTGCACTTAGTGTCCTTCATAAAATCTGTCGACAGGCAAATGAGAAACAAGGGACTGGCCAGAGGACGAGTGCAAATCAATCTACATAATGCTGCTGCCCTTTCTTCCATGCCCCCCCACCGAAATGGAAAAAGAAAAAAAAAACGTAGGCAGCTTTGAAAGAGAGCAGGAGCTAGTGAACATCATTATTTTCCCATGCAAATGTTGTGCTTCTACATGTTCTGAGGCTGCCTGCTACAAAAGGCAAAGTGAGAGTCAAACAAGAGCACTGAATATGTACAGGACTAGTAGGAGCTGGAATGACCAGTTACACCTTCAATCCCATGAGGCATTTTGATCACCTCTTTCACTTGGACTTCACTGATTAGAAAGGTGGTTAGGACACAGCATGAAAACTGAAACAACTTACCCAGGATTTACCAAGTTTTGCTGTTGCTGTGTAGTTGTGTTCTATCATATTCAACTTTTCATGTACCCATTTAGGGTTTTCTTGACAGAAATTGAAGAGGTTTGCCACTTCCTTCTCTAGTCCACTTTACAGATGAGTTAAACTGAGGCAAACAGGGGTAAGTGATTTGTCCAGGATCACACAGCTAATAAGTACTTGAGGCCAGACTTGAACTCAATAAGGTAAGTCTTCCTGACTCCAAGCCTGGTACTTTATCCATTGCACCACCAAGTCGCCCCTTGTCAGGGAAATTCTTTATTCTATATAAAGAACTTAATCAAGTCTTTAGAAATGAGGGTAAAAGGTCAAACTGGGAAAGGCACATGGTCTGATGTTACAGATGAACTCATAAAAGAGGCTGGCAACTGTGCACTTAGTGTCCTTCATACCAGGGATCATATATATACATACATATATATATATATGTATGTATATATATGCTCTGGTGCTCAAGTAGATTAGAAGGCTTAAATGCCTCTGCAAAGATAAAGTTAAGAATTAGAATGGAAAGAATGGGAGATGTGGACTCAGAGGAGCTGGATTCAAATCCTGTCTCTGATACCTGCTATTTATGTGACTACAGGCAAATTACTTTATCACTCTGAGCCTTAGGTTCCTTATCTGTAAAATGAGGGAATTGGACTTGACGAATTCTAACTCCCATTATAGCTCCTAGACCCATGAGTTTATGAATTCTGGCATCTATAAGAAAATTCACTTGAGCTGAGCTGGGGAAGGAAATAATTTAATCATTTCTGCCTACAACTGTGGTAGAGCAGATATGGAAGCTGAGGAATTGGGAGGCTGGAATATTCAAGAGTATAGGTACTGGAATGGGGTGATTATGAACCAGTTACTAAGCATTTTGAGAGGAAGAAAAGTGACCTGTAGTTTCATAAATGACATCAAAAAGAATCTGAACAGACTGTATGGTGAGCATTAAAAGAAACAAGGTAGCTACCAAGTTACAGCATCAGAGGCAGAGTCTAAAAGCTACAATAAGGAGCAGGGAATTTGAGAATTGTTCCTTCTGCCACTGGCTAAGTGTGAAAGAAGGAGAAATTCATGGTATGTCAAAAGTTGTGATGTCTCCAGAAGAAATTTAGATTTCAATTAATATGGAAAGATGGACAGTATAAGATGACAAAGCTAAAATCAAAGCACCACAGATTTAGAACTGGAAGGGACCTTAGAGGTCAACTCCTTCATTTTATAGATGAGGAAACCATGGTACAAAAAAAAAGGCAAAGTGACTTTCCTTGTCATAGAAGTAGTAAGAGAAGAATCTGACATGAGTTTAGATACTGTGGGTCTAGGTGCAGCAACCTTTCTACTGCACAATTTCCAAAGGCTATAAGGATGTAATAAAATTGGAGGCCAGAAGATGGCAGAGAAAAGGCAACAACTCACCTGAGCTGTCCCCCAAGTCCCTTCAAACACCCTTAAATAATGCCATAAAGCAATTCCTGGAATAGCAGATGCCACAAAAGGACAGGGGGAAATGATTTTCCAGAGAAAGACAACTTAGAAGATTGGCAGGAAAGGCCAGTCACACCTGAATGAGAATGGATCTCAGTCCAGTGTAGACCTCCCCAGCAAAGCCCCAGCAGTTGAAGAGGCTATTTCCAGAGTTCTCAACGCAGACAGTAAAGAGTGTCAAACAACTGGTCAGAAGGAGATTAAAGGGGTCTCTTTGTTAGCACTGAGGCAGGATTCTGTGACTTTATCTATACCTGGATCTGGGTCCCAGTGTGAGTGGCAGTGCTAGGGCAAGGAGGAGCACTAGCACACCAATGCTTGTGGCTATTGCAGAGCAGGGACCTTTGTCATAGTTCCAGGGCAGAAAATAGTGCTTGTGGTCACTCATAAACCAGAGTACAGGCCAGTAGAGTAATAAATATCTCTTCTTAGAGGAGAAGTGAAGACTTACTTGTCCCTAGAAGTATCTCTGAAAATAGTTGCACAAGACCCCTGAACCTTGGGACAGTGTACTCTCCACTCTGAAAACAATTCCACTTGGGCAAGAGGTAGACTAGATGAATTTCACTACGAGAAATAGGCTGTAAAAAGGAAAACATTTTGACCATAGAAAGTTATGCTGAAAAGAAAGATCAAAACAAACACTCAGAAGAAACCAAAATCAAAGATCCCACATTCAATGTTCCAAGAAAAACAGAAGTTGATCTCAGGCCATGAAAGAGCTCAAAAATGATTTTTAAAATCAAATAAGAGAGGTGGAGGAAAAAAAATAGGAAGATGAGAGTGATGAAAAAAATCATGAAAAAAAGAGTGAAGAACTTGGTAAAGAAGACAAAAGAAAATACTGAAAAAAATAACCCTAAAAAATAGAGTAGGCCAAATGGTTAAAAAAGATACAAAAGTCAGTGAAGAGAAGAATGCCTTAAAAGTAGAAATGGTCAAATAGAAAAAGAGGCATAAATACTCACTGAAGAAAAAACTCATTAAAAATTATAATTGAGCAAATGGAAGCTAATATTTTTATGAAAACTGAGGAAATGATAAAACAAAACCAAAAGAATGGGAAAAAATAGAAGACAGTGTGAAATATGGAAAAACAACTGATCTGGAACATAGATCCAGGAGAGATAATTTAAAATTTATTATACAAACTGAAAGCCATGAACAAAAATAAAAGAGCTTAGACATCATCTTTCAAGAAATTACCAGGGAAAATTGTCCTGTATTTTGGGGGGTAAAATAAAAATTGAAAGAATCTGCCAATCACCTCCTGAGACACCAAAATAAAAATGACCAGGATTATTGTAGCCAAATTACAAAGCTCCCAGGTCAAGTAGAAAGTATTACGCACAGCCAGAAAGAAATAATTCAAATACCATGGAGCCACAGTCAGAGTAATACAAAATTTAGAATCTTCTATTTTAAAGGATTAGAGGAGTTGGAATATGATATTCTGAAGGGCAAAAGAGCTAGGAATAAAACCAAGAATTACCTACCCAACAAAACTGAGTATAAAATTCTTCAGGGGGAAAAATTGAATTCTTTGAAAGAGAGGAGTTTCAAACATTCTTGATGAAAAGACCAGGGCTGAATAGAAAATTGACTTTCAAATATCAGACTCAAGAGAAGCATATAAAGGTAAAAATGAAAGAGAAATTGTAAGGCATTCAACAAGATTAAACTATTTATATTCCTACATGGAAAGATAACTGTAACTCGTAGGAACATTCTCATTATTAGAGCAGATAGAAGGAGTATGTATAGACAGAGTGTACAAATGAGAGTTGAATATGAAGGGATGATAAAAAAAAGAAGGGTAATAGATAGAGTAAGGCATTGGGTGAAAGAAAAAAGGAGAAGTAGAATTGGGTGAACTCTGTCACATAAAAGACGTAAGAAAAGTTTTTCATAGTAGAGGTGAATGGGGGGAACAGGAAGTTGAGGGGGAATGACTGAATCTTACACTCATCAGAATTGGTTCAAAGAGGGAATAGTATACACACTCAATTGAGTATAGAAATCTATCTTACCCCACAGGAATGTAGGAGGGGAAGGAAATAAGTGAAGGTGGGAGGAGGTGATAGAAGGGAGGGTAGGATAGGGGAGAGGATAGTCAGAAGAAAACACTTTTGAAAATGGACAAAGTAAAAAGAGAGAATAGTAAAAAAACAAGAAGGGAAATAGGATGAAGGGAAATACAGTTAGTGATAATACTTGTGAAAAAAATTTTAGCAAGTTTCTCTGATAAAGGCCTCATTTACCAAGCATACAGAGAACTGAGTCAAATTTCTGAAAGTAAGAGCAATTTCCCAATTGATAAATGTTCAAAAGATATAAACAACTTTCAGATGAAGAAATCAAAGTTATCTATTGCCATATGAGAAAATGGTCTCAATATTAATTAGAGAAGTGTAAATTAAAGCAATTCTGAGATACTACCTCATATCTATTATATCGACTAATAGGACAGAAAAGGTAAATGAAAAATGTTGAAGCAGATGTTGGGAAAATGAGACATGGAGCTGTGAATTGATTCAACCATTTTTACAGCAATTTGAAACTTTGCCCAATGGGTTACAAAATCATGCATATCTTTTCAATTTCATACCTAGCAATACCACTATTAGGTCTGTATCCCAAATGATTTTTTTTTAAAGGAAAGGGACTTATATGTACCAAAATATTTATGATGGCTCTTTTCTGGTGGCAAAGAATTAGGAATTAAGGGGATGCCCATCAATTGGGAAATGGCTAACTAATTGTGGTACGTAATTATGATGGAACACTTTTGTGCTATAGGAAATGATGAACAGGGTTCTCTCAGAAAAACCTAGAAAGACTTACATGAGCTGATGCAAAGTGAAATGTGCCATGTACAAAGTAACAATATTATAAGATGATCATTTTTCGAATGACTTAGCTATTTTCAACGATGCAATGATGCTGAAGGACTCATGACGGAAAATGCTATCCATCCCCAGAGAAAGAACTGATGATCTCTGAATACAAACTGAAACCTACTTTTTTACTTTATTTTTCTTGAGGACTTTTTTGGGGGGGTCAGGTATGTTTTTTTTCACAAAAAAAGGGGAGAGGCTAGTCAGAAGAAAATACTTTTGAGAATGGACAGGGTATGACTATTATGAGAATGTTTTTCAGAAGTACACATGCATAGCCTGTATTAAATTGCTTCTCAATGAGGGGAGCAGGTAGTGAGAGAGAGAATTTGGAACTCAATTTTTTCAAATGTTAAAATTTGTTTTTAGATGTAAATGTGTAAAAAGAAAATACTTTTTAAAAAAGAAAAAAATGGAGACCACAGGAATCTAGTGAATTTCAGTTCTCTGGAAAGTAGTGATGAGGATGGAGAAAGAATGATGTCAGTGTGACAATTTCAGATTTCCCCTCTGGCACCATCATCACTCAAGGACCAGCTTTCTTTCTTTAAAGTTCATATAATACTACTCAGATCATTGTTAAGTTAATGAGCCTCCATCACACTTTTCATCCTTCCCAAAAATATCATTACCTGGTTCTCAGTCTTCTCTCTCTAAATGTATATGCTCCTTTTAAAAACTTCAGACCAGTTCCTCAATGTCTCCAGCTTCCCTGACCTTTGTCTATAACATACTACAGCCACGTACAGGAATGGTGATTTCTTTTACACAACTCCAACTCAATAGATTACATTCAAATTAATCTGTCCCATGTGGTAGAATCCTTATTTGTGGCCCTCATAATTATTAAATCATAGATATAAATCTAGAAGATACTTTCAAGGTCATCTTATTTATTGACCTCATTTTACAAGTAAGAAAATGTACATGCAAAAGGGTTAAATAACTTTCTCAAGTCTGTAGAGCCTATATACAGAGATTATCAACCAAAAGAACTCCGTGACTACTTGTGTGGCTGGGGTATATCAGTGTGCCATATTCTAATGCAACTGTTGGAGATCTTTAAGAACTTGAGTTACTCGTAAAAGAGGCATATTCAACTAGGGAAATAGTGTTTGAGTATCATTGAACAGCAGCCTTGGTCTTAGAATATAATATCTCCTAATGAGGAAACTAAGTAACTCTATTAGAAGGTCAAGAGAATTGGGTTATAGACCTAGTTCTACAATTTAAGCTTGATTGATATGTGATGGCTTAGTTTCCTCCCCTGTAAAATTATGAAGTTGTACTGGCTTTCTAAGGTCTCCACCCCTTGTAACTTTAAAGTTTCATTTTTCTGTCCCTATGTGGACAGGCAGTTATGCTGTTAATGGAGAGAAGAAATCCCAAGACTAGAGTAGCTCTATCCAGCAGAATATTATTACTTTTTAACACTACAGATTAAAAAGGGAGATTTATCATTCATTTATGTGGGAAAAACACTTTATATCTCTTCTTTAAAACTCAATTATATTTCCTTTGATTTTGATTCAGGAAGACCTGGATTCAAATTCTGCCTCCTACACTGATTTTGACGAAGTCATTTAATCTTCATAAGTCTTAGGTAATTCTATAACCCTATAAGGCATAAACACTTGTTTAATTTATTGAATGCAGTTCCAGCACTAATGAAATGAGAGGACCTTTATGTCCGTACACATACTTGACTTGAATTTTGCATTCTGAATGAAAAATACATGTATCTATGAGCAGGTAGCTGGCTAGAGTTACTGATAAAGGTAACATGTAGAAGTATTTAATGTATAAATTGTCTCCTTGTTTATGAATTAGATGTAACAACTTTAGCTTGAAAGGACTGGGAAGTCAGATGCAGAGGAAATGGTGATTGAAGGAGAGGGCTCCCATACAGACTATTCTCATTCTGATTCTATATCTACATCTTTCTCTGCTTTGCCAGGTGCCGGGAAAAGGAAGAGAAGAAGTATTTCTATGACATCTACTAATTTCGAAGCACTTAATACAGTGTTTTAAAAAATAACCCTGAGAGGTAGATTCTATAGTTGAGGAAATTGAGGCAAATGGAGGTTAAGTTTTTTCCCAGGGTCTCGCAGTTAGCAAGTCTCTGGTGGCAGATTTGAACTCCAATCTTCATGACTCTAGCACTAACACTCTACACAATATTCCCCATAACTGTCTAGGGGCAGAGAGGGAATACCTTAGGTTCTGTCCAGGGAATTAGAAATATTAGCAAAGCCTCCTTATCATTGTCATCCCTATCATTGGGCCTTTTCTAAACAAACTAAAATAAATATGTTCTTTGTTTTGGCTAGAGTGATGAAAAGTTACTGAAAGGAACTCAAAGCTATTTCAATTCTATAGGTTGTATGCAGCAAAACTGAAACTCAGTTCCTTCTGATGCTTCCAAACAACTTGTATACACCTGTAGAAAAGATAGATTTCTCAAATAGAAAAATAGTAGAACTTCAGTCATAAAATCCAGGACAGTAGTTGCAATTAATACTGATTAATTCTTGTCCTATGCACTTGTTAGCCTTTCTTAGGCAATAGCTACAGAGCAATTCCTCTGAATGAGGTAATATGTTTGGAAAACTGTCAGATCACTTTCATTGAGGAATTCACATATGTCTAAGAGTAGACAGAAAAGTTGCCACAGCCTTAGATATTTGAGTAATACTCAGATCAGAAAATCAGTCTACTTGTTGCATAATTTTTTACAAAATCAAAATGAGAATTGTGTGGCATGACATATTTATGTCCTATTCATGATGAAACCATGTTGACTTTTCATAATCACCACTTCTCCCATTAAACTGTGAGCTCTGTGAAAGTAGTGACTAATTTTTTTTTTGCTTTTTTTTTCCCCCTATCCCCAGCACCTGTACAGTACATTACCTGGCAAAGTGCTTGCTTATTTACTGACTGACTAAGCTGTTCATCTACCATCTCTTTAAGCAGATCTTCTAGAATTTTCCGGGAAATTGAAGGCAAGTTGCTTATCTACCTCCCATAGATGCAACCGTTGAATAAATCCCTGATAAAGTATCAAATAACTTTCTTCAGTTAAGACATTTTTTATCTTTTTTCTCCTTAGCTGCTCAGAAGTTCTTACCCTGGAATCAAAAGAAATGATTACTCTAAAAAGTTCTTTCCTTGAAGAGTTGAATAATTTCTGGTTCCCCATATTCATGTTCGCATTAAGGACTGATAATTTTTGATGTTTTTAAAAGTATATGTTCTATTAAAACATTTAGACCAAGAAAATAATATAAATTATATAAATATATAAAATATTATATATATATATATAAAAGATATAAATATCAATTAAAAATTCTGATTTTTTTTTTCTATTATTCAGGCATCTGCCTATGCAAATCAGTAAGAAAGACTTTTTTTTTCTTTTTTTACTAAGTGACATATTAAGTTTACTTATTACTTAAACTCTGGAGTTCAATGTTAAAGTTTTTAAGTCTTGTATTTTATAGCTAGCATTAGAGTTGATTTCAAACTAGGAATATTATTCATGTATTTGAATTCTAATTCATATTATGCTATATCCATCTTTTTTCCTCTGTAGCTTGCCATTTTATAAAAAAGTACGCTTAATGTTCACTCAAGTTGAAGTGTGTAATATTTATTTCTCAAGATTCACTAGATTTAACATATTACTGCTTTTCTTGACTTTTCTCAAATTAAATATTTGCAAGAAGAGATAATTCATGTTTAATAATAAGAAATTTATTTAAGTGTAATGAATAACAAATTTATAAATATTTTCTTTTTTGAGACTGACAAAATATATTATTTATTTCATAAGATAAAACAAATCCTCCATATCCCACCCCCTACCAGTTGCCAGATATCAACAGACATGATGTCTACCTCTGAGGACTTGATAAGAGCAGTTGAAGGGGTACAGTGAAAATAATTCATTATAAATTACAGTACTTGACAAATGCAAATGGGAAAAGTTCTGAACTGTTATTAACACTTCTTCAATTTATCTTATCAAGCATTTTAGGGGCTCTACTCTGAAAAGAGCTAAAGATTTATCAGTTCACTAAGGGAAAAATCATTTTATTCCTTTTAGGAGCCTGCATCAGAGTGTCTGAGGGAGACATTGTCAATGTTTTCAAAAGTAGCAGTAACTCACTTTCACCTGCCATCAGCCATTTAACATTGAACAGTCTTAGTTGGCAAATGTCCTCAAATGAAGATTATAATAGTAAGCACCATACTGACTACTGGATGATACCTGTACTTGTATAGCGCCTTTGCTTTCTGATTTATGAGAGTCTAGGTAAGAAAGCTATGGCCCCATTTTACAGATTAAAAAAAATGCTACTCATTTTTTAGAAATGGTTTTATTCTGGAAACCAAGCACATTGAATATTCCCAGGATATTATCACTACTATAATAACTTGCTTTCAGACAGATGATTTCCAGTTCCACACCTTTATTTTTATTCTATTTCAGAGCATATCTGTTTAGCAATTATTTAGCTAATATGCATTTATGAAATTTGTTAGGATATAACTAGGTGGCACAATGGATAAATCATGGGGACTGGAGTCAGGAAGATCTGAGTTCAAATGTGGCTTCAGACACTTATTAACTGTGTGACCCTGGGCGAGTCACTTAACCCATTTACCTTAGCTTCCACATCTGTAAAATGAACTGGAGAAGGAAAGGGCAAATCCACTCCAGTATCTTCGCCAAGAAAACCCGAAATTGGGTCACAAAAAGTTGGACATGACTGAAATGACTGAGCAATAACAATACATTTAAGTTGGTTCTTTTTGACAGGTACTATGTAAGCCACACATACACAAATGAAATTATTTCTTCTCTCGAAGAGTTTACAAAGTGACCTCAATGAAAAATAATTGCTTGTTTTGAAGTTTCTAGAACCTGGAAGAATGCTTACAAATTAACAAAATAAAGTGCACAATGTTGATAGAAATGCTTGCTATACAGTGTATCCCAATAACTTAAAATTATACTAGGCCATTGGGGACACCTTGCTTCCCATGCTGTTTAAATAACTTGTTAATTTCATGAAATGACTTCCCAGGTATTAAACTAGTACCCAAATTTACATGAAGGGGTTAATTTCTTATAAAAACAAATTTTAGCTTCCAGAATAGATAGAAGAATTTTTTACTAACAGACTCTCACAAATAATTATGCTTAAAATCATTAAAAAGTAAAATTGAATGAAGACTTTTGGAAGATATAGCCTGTAATTGTTAATGAGGAGGGACTCCACCTTACAACAAGATATTCTTAAATGTCTCATTCTCAAATGTCTCACTCTCAAGCACTATTTCCAAGTGTTCCAGTTTTTATAATTTTGTCTTTGCAGTTTTATATTCTACATTTCTTGGTTGCCCTCAGTTTCAGAAAATAAAGATGAGGATTGGTTGAGAAGAATATGTAAAAATGTTGATTCAGGGATCAGGAAAATGAAATTCCTATAAAAATAAATTGTATTTATGGTCAATACTTAATCATTGTGAGTGGGAACTGTGTGCTGTTATCATATTAATAATTTCAACAATGTAGTTAGAAAGACAATACCCATGGATTATCATAGTATGATTGTAAACATGGCATCTCTCTAGAAATGTCATCTGACACAAGTTAGATGACACAATTTATCTAACACAAGTTATTGTGAGGCTTCACTAACTATCTCCAACTCAATATCAAAAATCTATGCTTTCTCTGAACATATATTGTATTAATCATTTATAAGTTATTACCCAAGCATACAGTTGGTGGTCAAATGCTATTTGTTTAATAATTAATTAATTTTAGTCAAATTGTTTTCTTAGTTTCGTGAATGAAAAAAATTTTATGTTGTAGATAGGGCCAGTTATTATCCTAGGTTCACTGTTGCCTCTGGAATGAAACCTTTATTATGACATTGATGATGCCCCTCCCTAGACGGAGTATTTTTACTGCCTCTAATGATGATGAATTTGTTTTGGCATTGAGGAAGTCTTCTTGAGGAGTTATGAAATTTCTTTGACAATATCAAGCCCTGACAAGGTAAGAATTCTATGCCTGGTGCTGGAAACTTATGGTTCACTGATAGCACATTCAAGTAAAATGATTGAGGTTCCCTACATTGAAGCCCCAAGAAATTTCCAGGGAATCATATACTCTAAGGAGCTATAAGCTTCAAGAAAACATATGCTCCTTGGAACTAGGCCCTTCCAAAGACAGTAGTAGATGATGATAGATTGTGGATGGCACAGTGTATCCCCAAGGCAATATTCACAGCACTGGTGGTGACTATGAATATGCCAGCATAATTTTCAGTCCCAAAATGTAAAAGATTCTCCATATAGAAGGCAGAAAAAAACATTTATTTTAACACTAGAAAGGCAAATCCCAGAACCAGAAAGCAAAATCTGTCATGGTGACCCAGAAGTTAATAAACATGATCATGACAGAGGGCAAAGTCATTCTTAAACCTCCCCTCCCTCAGCCAGGGCCTACTCACCATCAACCGTCACAATGTGTCAGTTTCAAACCTCTTCTCCATCAGCCAAGGCCTTCTCACTATCTTTCTCCCAGTTTCACTCCATCCTTCCTGTTCCGCCTCTTCAGCAAGCTCCTTACACCACATGTGACCCAGGCTTCCAGGCAATTTAAGCAGATTATATGGGCCTATTAATTAATTAGAAAGGTCTTTCCATTTAAATTACTGTTATACACAGCAGGGAGGAGTTCTTGAGCCAAGCAGTATACAGAGCTACAGAATAGCAAGGAGCAAAGTCCTGATGCAGAAGAGCCAGTCCATCCTAACTAAGAATTACTCACATGGTGCACATCACAAAGAGGGCTATCAGCTCCCAACTGACTTTGTGTGTTTTCCTTTGGTATGAAAATCAAAAGCACATAATTGAAAAATAAATACCGATAGAGTGTCAGATAAAATTCAAGTGTGATAGCTCTGTAGAACTGTAATCTAAATGGGACACAGGTCACTGTATAGACTTCTCTGTGTAAACTAGACTTCACAAATCTGTCTATCCTCTGAACCAGGGATGGGGAACCTATGATTCTGAGGTCTTTTTACTGAGTTGTTTTACTTTTTATTAAGGGGATTTGTTCTGTGAAGTTTGAATTCAGTCGAAAGGCAACACTTGAGGACCTAGAGGGTCACATGTGAATTCTAGGCTGCAGGTCTGTCTTCTCCTTCCAATCCCCCACCCTTATCTAAACCCTCTAGAGTAGTACTATAAATTGTAAGGATGATATTGATCCCTTGGATATGAATTCACTTGAAGGTTGTTTTGTACTTTGTGAATGTCTAGCAAACTTGAGTTTTTTCCATCATGATAGTAGACTAATAGTAGCATAAATTTGAAGAACTGTACATATCTCCGAGAAGAGTAAGCCCTGGGAACCTACTAAACTGATTGGAAGGTATTTCATTTAGTGGTCTACATCTAAGCCAAGTGTAATATGTAAATAAGTTTCTTTTCCTTTTTTAGATGTAACTTAGTATATCTAAGTCAATTCTAATCATGCTTCCTCACCAACCATCTTGCCATGCTGTGAATACTCTCTAGAAACCTTCCCCAGCATCCCCCTGAACCAACACACACCTACCTCTTCCCATTTCTGGAACTGTAATCAAGTGAGACTTGTCATTGTTACTGTCAGAAAAGGGGATGCTGATCTATTCCCTCACAATTCCAACAACCTTGTAACTTTCTAAAATAAAACATCCTTTTCAGTACCTCCACTTCTTTGTATATAATAAATATATTGGTTACTTCTCCTAAAATCTGATTCCCCTTCCCCCCACCATCATCTCAGGGAAGGAATTGTCTTCCCTTTTATATTTGTATTCTTGGTATTTAGCACATTTTGAGGACTGAAAAAAATGTTTCTCATTCATTCATTCATGTCTACCAAACAACTACTGAAACTACTCAAAAACATACTCCTTTCTACTTTTTACATCCTCTACTAAACCAGAAGCATAGTTTCTTCCACCAATAACCACTATACTAATACCAGCATTAATATTATATCTTGGCACATCTTTAAAATCAGTCATGGAATTGAAGTCATCGTTATGCTAGCAAGGCCTTTGTAATGCTAAGGTTCTGCCTTTCAGGCAGTCAGTCCCTAGTCTCTACCAGCAATGATGCTCACTGGGCCTATAACATTTGGTTTGTATGATGGATTCTTTTCACTATGGCACCTACTCTGTTCCCTCTGTAATCCCACCTAACTTGATAACATCTGTAATAAATAACAATCCATTCACATTGTAGTTTATAATGTTCAAGGAACTTTCCAACATTACTTTATCTGATAATAATAACTTACATTTATATAATGTTTAAAAGTTAACAAGGAACTTTCCTGTCAGTAATGTCAAAAGTAGAAGCTGCTAAATCTCGTGTTATCCTGACTGGCTCCACAATACTTGTATTCATTCTTTCTGGCTGCTTGCAATATTTTCTCCTTGACCTGGGGTAGTTTTTCACTGGAACCAGCAGTGGAACTTGGCAGCCCCCTAGGGGTCTGAGCAACCTTTTAAGTACCTTATTACTCACCTCCTGGTGTGAGAAAGAGGGCTAGAAAGGTGCCCTCAAAATTGCCTGCTTACCCAATCCTGGTCTGATTATTGTGGCAGTTGGGGAATCCCACTCTTTCGTCAAAATACAAAAAATGTACAAAATATACAAAGACATCTGCAAAGATGATTCCACTCACCATCAGAAGATGGAATGTGCACAGATTTATGGACAACACAAAAATCCAGTAAAAGTAGGATATGCAAATTTGGAGTATGCACCCCAAATGTTCACATGGACTATCTGTGCCCAATCTCTGGTAGAGCATTCCAAGCTGGTAAGGATCTGATCAGCCACAGTTGAACACATTAAAACTTAAATTTATCATGGTGATGTCATTTTGGTCCTCTTTGAGAACAAAGGACAACAACCAACCAACCTACGAACCCCACAAGAAAGTAGGGGGGAAGGGATGAGAGGTGGAGTGAGTAATATATGGAAGGGCATACTGGAAAAAGGGGTTGTCAGAATACATTCCATCTTGCATTGAGGGAAAGGAGAGAGATGCGGTGAAAATTCGGAAGACAAAATCTTGTGGACATGAATGTTGAAAACTAAAAATAAATTAAAAGAAAAAAGAAAATCAAGATAAAAAGATATAGCTATATTTGACAAAATTGATAATAGTGTATATTGTTGTATGACTTGTTTAGAAAAATGCAACAAGTTTCATATATATAAATACAAAAATATATAATGGATGAATAAATATATATAATGTTTACATATGTGTGTAAATATGTGTTTGTATGGGTATATGGTTGTTGTCCATCTTCAAAGAGGACCAAAATGACATCATTAATGTAAAGTAAAATTTCAGTGTGTCCAACTGTGGCCGATCAGACTAATATGAGCTTGAAATGCTCTACCACAAGTTGGACACAGATAGTCTGAATGAATATTTGGGGTGGATATCCCAAATCTGTCCATCCTGCGTTTACTTCCTGCTGTCTCAATTCTGTTTTGCTCAAAGAGGATAACACCTTTTTTTACATGGGCAGACCATGCTGACCAATCCTGTGCCAGTGTCTCTCACATTGCACAGTCAAATCCAAAGTTCTTGAGAGAGACCTTGAGAGTGTCCTTGTATCATTTCTTCTGGCCACTATGTGATCGCCTGCCCCATGTAAGTTCTCCATAAAAGTCTTTTTGGCAAGCGTACATTTTGCATTCAAATAACGTAGCCAGCCCATTGGAGTTGTGCTCTCTGAAGCACAGTTTGAATGCTTGGCAGTTCAGCTCGAACAAGTACTTCAGTGTCTGGTACCTTGTCATGCCAGGTGATCCTCAGAATCTTCTTAATACAGTTCAAATGGAAGCTATTCAGTTTCCTGGCATGGCGCTGGTAGACTGTCCATGTTTCACAAGCAAATAACAATGAGGTTAGCACAATGGCTCTGTAGACCTTCAGTTCTGTAGTCAGTCTAATACCTCTTCTCTCCCAAATCTTTCTTCAGAACCTCTCACCACTGAGCCAGCTCTGGCAATGAGTGTATCAACCTCATTGTCAATGTGTACATCCCTGGAAAGTGCACTACCAAGGTAAGTGAACTTATCCACAGCATTCATAACTTCTTCATTTGTTATAACCAGTGGTTCCACATATGGATGGTGTGGTGGTGGTTAATGGGACACTTGTGTTTTCTTGGTGTTAATTATTAGGCCAAAATTAACACAGGAAGCAGAGAATTGATCCATACTTTGCTGTGTCTCAGCTTCAGAGGCTGCAGTAAGTTCACAATCATCTGAAAACAGAAAATCATGCACCAACACTCCCTCCACTTTGGTCTTGGCTTGTTACCTTTCCAAATTGAAGAACTTATTATCAGTACTGTAGTTGATCTTGATGCTATGTCCATCCTCATTAAAAGCATTTGTCAACATGGCTGAAAACATCATGCTAAAAAGTGTGGGAGCAAGCACACAGCCCTATTTCACTCCATTAGTGACTGGGAAGGCATGGAAGTTTTGTCCATTATCCAGAACCCAGGTAAACATGCCATCATGAAATTGACATACAATATTGATGAACTTCCCCTGGGCAGTCAAATTTTGACATAATTTTCCATAAGCCCTCACAACTAATAGTGTCAAAGGCCTCAGTCAGATCTCTGAATGTTACATACAGACCTCTGTTCTGCTCCTGGCATGTCTCCTGGAGTTGTCAGGAAACCCATTCAATGAATTCATCAATAAACATTTGTTAAGTACTTACTTACTATATGCCAGGTATTGTACTTTATTTTATATACAAATATAAAGAATGAAACAATCTCAGCTATCACTGAGTTTATATTCTAAAGGTTCATTTACTTAGTCTTACAATATATGAATCCTTAATAAACAGTGAAAATGACTAATGAACTAAGCCCAGAATTAAGTATAAGGAGGTTATTTGACTGAATATCATTTGGGATAGTCTCCATGTTCCTGAACTAATTTCCTATTCCAAGTCCATTTCCTTAACTTCTATAATTCTCCTATGAATATTGTAACATTAAAGTCTTAAAAAATAGTTACCAAAACCCCAAAGGACCAAAGAAATATATGGTGGATGCAAATGCACCATAATGTACTACCAATAATTTGAATTCAAGGACTAACATAGTAGTCATTAATATACATGGCCATAAAATAAGTAATTTGGTCATGTATTAAAAATGGGAGAAGATAGATGAATAAATCATATGGTATGCTCATATTGCCGAAACAATAACAGATTAAAAGGAAGGTCTATAACACATCAGGTATCTAAAATGTGGAAAAGAATAAAACACAGTTATGAAAATATATGGAACACTTTTAATGTCTGACACTAAGGGCCAGAGGTAAAGTACCTATTCTGATGAAATAAGAGTATACTAGAGTACCAAGGTGCCTCAATGGAAAGTATCAAGTATAGCACAAGTAGCAAATCTTATCTGCATATATGTATGTATATATATATATATATATATATATATACATACATAAAATCAGATTTTTAAATAACTAAAATATGTAGATATTTTATGTCTGTGTAGATCTACATATATCTACATGTAGATCTACACATATGTATATCTACATACACACATGTATATAACACATATATCTTGTAAATGCTCTCTAGTATATTACAAAACATTCCCTTTACACATCTAATGAAGTGTTATTCATTTTAATTTTTGTTTTCTAACTTGTAATATGAACAGTAGCGATCTATTAATACTTTTGAAAGAATCCCAAAAGAGTTGCTCCATTTTGTTGCTTTAGGTTTGATTCATTACCTTCTTCTCTGTTTTTCTTATTTAATCAAGGCTTTCTCATTAAGTATTCTCTTGGGGATTTAGCTTTCCCCTTATTCTTGAAGACAGCATAATTGATGCACAGTTTTACAATTAATTTGTATCATAAATGAGAAAATGTGCCATAGAGGATGATAACACTGTTTATATTTTTGTCATGGCTTGTCTCCAAATTTACCAAGTTATTTCCATGTAGACTGTCAGCTCAGAATATAATATATTCTTAAAAATAAATAAACTTTCTTATTCTCATGGTATAATGACATGACAATTCTTTAAGATTTGTTTTTGGTTTTGAAATAATACTTACTTTGATCTCTATTAACAAATTTTAGAATTTTAAATGTTTCTCTGCCTAAAGTCATTGGGGGCAAAGTGGAAAAAAAAACTGAAACAAAATACTGTATATCTCAAAGTTGATCTCTTCTTTCCTCTTGAACATTACAGAAAGCAAACAACAAAAGCATAGGACGGACAAATAAATAATTCCCTGAGGGATGTCAACTCTTTTTAAAACACCATAATTTGTCATCTCTAATTGCTGGCCCGTTAGACCCCTCAGTCAAATTTCTGAATTCTGGGTGGTGGTAGGCCATACAACTCCTGAAGAATGATTGAGGTTTGAGTTAGATCTGCAGAAGCCTGTCAACCCTGACCAACCCTGACCAGTTCTGAGTTATGGTCAGGCCTAACTCAGATCTTGTGAAGTCCCAAGAATACTAATAGTTACTGTTTTTTATTCTATATGAAATTTCAATGAAGTTCAGGAATCAATTACAACCCTGAAACAGGATAATATGGATAGCAACAGACTCCTACAAAGAGATTCTTTGACTTTCTTTAGTTGGCTTGGCTCTGAATACATTATGCTAGGGAACTATACTAACTCCATATTGTTCCAGACATTTCAAAAGTCTACTATGAGAATTAAATGAGATAAATTGCCTCTGGAATTTACTTAAAACGAACATAATACACAAATAAAAGTGTGTTGTAACCTTAAAGCATTGTACAAGTATGCTACTATAAGTCTTCATCATCACAGTGGCTAGGCTCCCCATCTTTAATAACTCATAATGAGTGTTTAATACATACTTGTTTATTCATGATTACTGTTATCGTTAAAATAGAGATGGACCTCTGATCTATTACTGTAGGTACTGTCAGGTAAGAAAATTCCTTTGATCAGTGTGAGTCAGTGTCTATTCCACAATTTAAAGGCATACAGACTTGACTAAAGAACTGAGAGGGGAAGTTACTTTCCCAATGTTACACAGATAGTGTATGTCAGAGGAGAGACTTGAAACTAGATCTTCCTGGATTCAAAGACTAAAAATAATTGGGCTTTTTCTTTTCAATAGCAAACTTCTTTGAGTCTTTGTTTGTTTTTGTTTGTTTTCACTATACTGCCATCTACCTCCAGTCATCCAGTAATCCTAGTTAACAAATGGAAAATGTTTTTTTTGGGGGGGGGAGGTTGCTTGTTTTTCTTCAACCCATGAAATTTAGAGTTAGAAGGTTTTGGTTTTAATTCCCAGTTTTTCAATTTGAAAAGTAGCGCTTGAATATGGAGAAAATCACATCACAACTTCCCACAAGTGAATATTATATTTATGAACAGTGCAGTTGGCTGAGGGACCATTGTGTGGGAAGCTTGCTGTTCACACTATTACAGTGCTTTTCTGACAGGGCAAACAAATAGCTCCATCATTTCAGGTTGTTAGTTTGCATATTTTTGAAAAATGTCTTCTTCGAGCAAAATTTAAAACAAAAGACACTGATTGACTGCAATAGAAATGAGATATCATTTCCCTATCAGTATCTCAGTCCTTGGTCCTGTCTTCAGAGAAGATTACAGAAAAATTACAAATCTCACTAGGGGCAATTTTCCTTCCTCCTATCACCTCCAACAGAGATCTTTGACTATAAAGACTTGAGATATGATTTTTCCCTGAATAAAACTCTTGTTTTGTTCTTTTCCTCAATTCTTTTTGGTATAAAATAACAAAACCAAATCTAAAGAAATGTGTCTTCAAAGGTGGCAGGCTTAGGTATAAACTAAATGTGCAGTTTTATAAATAATATTTTTGTTAATTTATCATTCTTATTTATAAATATATAAATAAGGCTTTTCTTGGAAAGTTCAATTTGTAGTAGTCTATAAACGAAGTACTGTCCACTGTACGATGCCCTAAAAAAGAGAAAGCTGCGTCAACCATGCAAATATACCACGATGAACAACAGAGAATATGTTCAGATTTTTC
This sequence comes from Potorous gilbertii, assembly GCA_028658325.1. NCBI lineage: Eukaryota > Metazoa > Chordata > Mammalia > Diprotodontia > Potoroidae > Potorous > Potorous gilbertii. Next base: position 221,311,662 of record CM053771.1, on the reverse strand, counting down.
TCAGGGCAGTGATGCAAAGCACTCTAGAATGAGATTTAAAATATTTGGTTCTCATCTTTGCATTTTCATTGGAAACATGAAAATTTTGAGTTCAACTCATGCTGTGCTGTGGGGCAAATAATTTCATCTCTCTGAGCTTTTGTTTTCTTCTCTGCAGGATTATGGGGTTGGATTAACTGATATCTAAGCTACCTTTTACTCTAACATTTTATTATAATATGGAGTAAGCATTTCTATATGCAGTCAAAAATCCTTTAAAAAAACTTGGAGAGGCTGCAAAGAGCACTCACTTACCTTGCATGTTGGGGTGGGATACTCTGTTTATTTTACTATATTGATTGCCATCATTTCTGTTTGAAAAATGCTAAAATGAGTAATGAAGCTCATTCAAATTAGTAGGTATCTTGGGACTGGTTGGCATTCAGGATAGATCTGTTCTGGCTACAGAACTGGCTTGAATGAGACAGGATATGGGAAGATTTATATGGACAGTTAGATTCTTTGCAAACTACTTTCAAGACTGGACTAACTCATCTCAATATAGAAAATATACCTAAGCAAGCAAAGGTTAGCACTTTTGTGATCAAGTCATTTACAACAATGGTTCTACATCATCACCCTACTTGGCAGCTACCAGTTTAATCATCGAGACTAGGGGAACAACTAATACAACTTTTACATGCTTTGAATCACCCTTCAATCAGCCAAAAATGGTTTATAGAATATCTTCTCTGTGCAGTATAATGGATTCCTCTAGTCCATGAAGCTGAAAGGTACTCAGTAATTTAGAATTCTTGAAACATTTTTCCATTGGTCAATGAATTGGGTATGGTTATTTTACTTACTATTATTATTTTTATTTTTGCTGTTCCCTGAAGCTCATTTCTGTCTTAGGACAATGGGTAACTTTTACACAGTAGTTCAGCTGTTTCTAACAATGTGAGATTGATAAAGGGAGGGAAGAGCACATAACTATATGCAATTGTTTACAAGGGTATGAAGAAAAGGCAATTTCCCTCCTTGCCATACGTCTGTGCTATAGTACATAGTACCTTTCTTCTATGCAAAAATTGGCACATAATCAAACCACTACCTAGAACCGGGAAATGTCATCTAATCTAATCTATGGGTTTCAGGTCTTCTAAGTTAAACATCTCTCCAGTAATAAAAATTTGGATTACTAATGGGAATACTAGTTGGATAATTTTTCCAAGTTTTACCAAAAAAAATGTAATTTTTGCCTAGCATTGTATTTCTAGTCTGAGAGATTATAGGTTTCTGGCAACAGGGGATGAGAATGGCAGAATACATCAGATATTTCTGGGATCACTTTTGGATTTTGATCCGGTAGACAGACCAGGGCCTATATGCGTAGTTGAATTATTAAATGTTAAGATTCAGCTTAGTAGAGACCCACTGACAAAAATTTGACCTTTTCCTCAACTCTTTTCTTGTTGTTGTTGTTAATTAAATGCCAACCTTCCATGCTTCACCTACCCCTCCTTTTAACTTCATATTTATTTGTTGTTTTCCCTCCTTAGACTGCGAGCTTCTTGAAGGAAGAGATTATTTTCTTTGCTTTTCTTTTTATCTCCAGTTTAACACAGTTCCTGGCACACAGTAGGCACTTAATGAATGTTTATTGACTGATTTAATTTCATGATCTTATGTCTGTGGATATTCTCTCCGATGATACAAATTATAATTTATCCACAATTTCTACTCATATAATTCTTGTCTATATCCTTCTCCAAAGCTTGACACCACAACTCTGCTGAATTCAACCAATATACTTCTAACCATATCTTCTTCCTATAACACAAGAACATGTATTAGTTAAATGGAATTTAGATTCTCGAACCAATACATGTCTATGGGTGATGATAATATATTTTAATCTAAAAGGAATTTTTCAATCATCTACTATATAAAGCACTGTGTTAGGTACTGGGGATAAAGAATACAAAAAAACCAAAAAAACGAAATAGAACAATCCATGGCTTAAGGGATCTAGAAATGGAAAGCTCTACTACTACTGAGGCATAAATTGAGGTCAACTTAAATCAGCTTTTTCAGGACAGGAGATATATGTGTGTGCATATATATATATATATGTATGTATCTGTGGATACATGTTTATACACACATTTACATGTAAATACACACATGTGTATGTGTATGGGTTGTGGGTATTTGTAGGCATGCATGTGTGTGTGTGTGTGTGTGTGTGTGTATTTTTCCTCCAAGCTGATTTGCTAAACAATTTCAACTTTTACCCCAATCCTTAGGCATTTAATATTTAGTCTCTTAGTAAGGAAAAGCTTATATTAAATGAGATCAATTCATAGTGTATTTGCATGTGAGTTATTCATAAGAGGTCTTGTCCTGAAGAGTAACTTGTCCTATTATGTCCTGAGGAATAATTTATGCATTCAAAATCACTACAGAATAGAAGCAATTACATTTCTCAATTGGAACAGAATACAACTTCAACTAGGAAATGCTTTCTCTGGACTAAAAACTAGACAGATAACCTTTATTTGTCCTCTCTGGTTGGGCTGTTAGCTTGACTAATGTGCTTCTTCCCATTTTATTTCCTCTTTTCATGAGTCTATAAAACAGCCTATTTGTTATTATGATGAACTTTTGCTTGAATAAAAAAAAAAAACCTATGCAAATATTTGTTGATTTCAGAACTCTGGATAGTCTTTCTTTTTTGTCCATTACTTTCAAATAATGCTTCTCAGCTAGCAAGTTATTTTCCCAGATAAGACTTGTAAAATGTCTCACTTTGACTTTTGGCTTCATAACCTCATTCCTTTTAATGTTGTCTTAGAGCTGAGATCTTCTTAGGAATTTTCTCTTTCTTGAAATCAAATGTAGTTAGATGAGTTTATAATAATAAAACAATTCAGAAAAAAATTTCCTGCTTTTTATATAAATATGTATATTTATTTTGTAAAAATTTTTAAATGTGTGTATTATATATATGTATATACATTTAAGATGAAAATGAGTTTATTTTTAATTTTTCAATAGGATGAATTTCTTCATACAAAAAGTACAGTTATAACTATAAAGCCCCTTAACCTTTATATAATATTATATGATTATAAAAGAAATTAAATTCAATACATTACTGTCCCCATTGCTCAGGCAATTTATTTTAAAAAAATCCAAGAGTAACTCTTCTCTGTCTACATAGAAATACAATTAAAAATCAAACCCTTTCTCTATAGAATCTCCTTGATAAGAAAGTAACACATACACAGCAAATTAAGGAAAATGCTGATAAGATAACACAAATACCTTTAATTTTGACCAACAGTACTCCATTATTCCAAGTAAGTTAATAGGAGAGAAGAAAGGAATCCGTCTCTAGCACCAGTTACCTACTTACTGCCTAGTTATCTGGGAAAGAAATATAAGGGAAAGAGACAGAGACAGAGAGACAGAGAGAGAGATCCCTTTCCTCAGAGTGATTGCAACCAAAAGACACAAGTATACATACATGGGATCACAAATGTCCTGGTGCAATTGCAAATTATTAAAGCTGTTAAACATATTGTGAAATTATCAAATACTTATTAAAACCACTCTTTTTTTCTGAAACAATGTTGTAGTACTATAAATAAAAGTGAAGAGGGACTCCTCTCTCTCTCTCTCTCTCTCTCTCTCTCTCTCTGTATACATATATATATATACATCATACATATATAAGATACATGTGATACATTTATATATACACACATATGCATATATGCATATGCATGTGTTTTATAGAGTCCCTTCTCACTACATATGCACATGTTTGTAAGTGTGTGTGTATATATAATATATATAGTTTTTCCTCATTTTTTTCTCGTAGATTCCTTATCAGCTCAAGTACAACCTTTTGATGAAGTCTTTCCTAATCCCCCAAGTCCAAGCACTCTCCCTCCATACTTTGTATTTATTTGTATTGATTCTCCTAATGTTTACTCAATACATGATTTTACAGGTTGTCCCAAATATTAATGGTTTAATTAATAGACCACACTAGGGAAAATGCCAGTAAGATCATAGAAGTATCCTTGGTTCCTTTCAAGAATAGACTCCACTAATAGAAAAAAATGGATGAAAGATATTTATTTTTTAAGCTCAGTAGCAGAAAAGAAAAAGAAGTTAGGTGGTATGTGAGATAGAGTGCTGGGCATGGATTCAGGAAGTCTTATCTTCCTGAGTTTAAATCTAGCCTTAGAAACTTACTAGCTTTGTGACCTAAGACAAGTCACTTGAACCCTGTTTACCTCAGTTTTCTCATCTGTAAAATGAGCTAATAAAGTAAATGGCAAATCACTCCAATATCTTTGCAGAAAACTCCAAATGAGGTGAGAAAGAGTCACGCACAACTGAAAAACTACTGCAAGTGGCAAAGAAGCATGTGAATCAATAGCACTAGTCATCCACTTACTGCTTAGCTCCCAGAGGATAGCAATATTAAAGAAAAAAACAGTACACACACATATACATATATATAAACATACATATATGTATGTTCACATGTGTTTATTTACAAACACATGTCTATATATGCAATATATATGTATATATATATATATATGTATGTGTATGTGCATTTGTTTAAATATAGATATAGATATGGGCATAGACATCTATATCTATCTATCTATATCTCTATATCTATCTATCTATCTATCTATATATATATATATATATATATATATATATATACACACACACATATAACCTCACACATATTTTTCCCACCAATCATTCAGAGTGCTGCTGGTGTTACCTTAATCTTTTCCATATGCTACCTCTTTGACTCCCAAGGGTCCCAGACACTTTCACTCATCGTTGTATGCTAAAAATATAAGCAGATCATTGGCATCATAGATCCAGAGTTGAAAAGAACCTTAAAAGTCATTTATCCAACATCTTTTTTCAGATGAGGAAACTTCTCTGAGACACAGAGGAGTTAAGTTACTTGACTTCCAGGTCATGTGAATAACAAGATGGAAGGATAAACATTTCCCCTAATCCCCACAAACTCTCAAATCTCTATAATGTATATTAATGCTACAAGATGTGCTACAAAAATAATATTACATCAGCTATTTCCTTGCTATAGGTCATTAAGAACCCAAAAGACAGTTTGCTGTTGTTGTTTTTATGTGAAATAATAACAACTCTGAGCTTGCACAGCATACCCTCTCCAACCATCCACCATGAAAAGTTGCCATACTAACTGATCCAAAAACTCAACTATAGGAGAGGTCACACCAACTACATCATGTGTCAGGCAGGAGACAGGAATTTGGGTGCTCTGGTCTCTAGCAGGTTCACTCTTGATGTGGGCAAACAGAACAGGAATGGAGACATAATTTGGGATTATTTAGTTACTTTATTCTTCTGAAGAGTTGATGTTGTTGATAATGGGAGCACAGACTGCTACAGTATTCCTTAATTACTCTTCTTGCAGAGGAGGGCAACAACAAGAGTGAGAGCACAACTTCTACAGGATCCCCTAAGTCTTGATGGGTTCCACTGAAGACAAACAGACACATGTGCAAAAACTCCAAGCCTGTATGATAATCAGTGAAGGCACATACAGTATTCCAACTTGTGTATTCCCTACTTACTGACCAGTACTCATTTGACTTATAGAGAAGCACACAAAGAAGACATTTTGCCAGCAATAGCCTCACAAGTTTGCATTAACTTTCACAATAGCATGGTAACTTAGCATAGTGCATAAACAGTGAGTGTTTACAACTGAACTCAAATGTTTACATTATTTTAAGATTATAATATGATGTGCAAGCATGGTGAGATTGTTAAAAGACATAAGACTGGGAACTAGTAGATTGTTTTGGCCATGGATCCTGGGAACTAATGTTTTTAAAACAATAGCAAAATGTACCTTACATACACCAACTCAGAGGCTTATAAGAAAATCCAACCTCCACTCTTTTCTAGTGATGTAAAAATCCTCATTTCAAAATTCAGAAATTTCTTTTTTATATAGGTTTATTTATTCATTTTTACTTTTCAGCATTCATTTCCACAAAATTTTGAGTTCCAAGTTTTCTCCCCATCTCTCCCCTCCCCCTATTCCAAAATGTCATGCATTCTGATTATCCCTTTCCCCAATCTGCCCTCCTTTCTATCAAACTCCTCCCTTCCCTTATCCCCATCTTCTCTCTTGTCTTGTGGGGCAAAATAAATTTCTATACACTATTACCTGTATTTTTTATTTCCAAGTTGTATGTAAAAACAATTCTCAACATTCGTTTAAAACTTTGACTTCCAACTTCTCTCCCTTCCTCCCTCCCCACCCATCCCCACTTAGAAGGCTATAAACGTGTAGTTTTGCAAATGATTTCCATAATAGTCATGTTGTGAAAGACTATCTATATTTCCCTCCATTATCCTGCTCCCGTTTATTCTATTCTCACTTTTGACCTTGTCCCTTCCCATAACAGTTTACTTCTAATTGCTTCCTCCTCACCCTTGCCCCCGATTTCAACATCCCCTCACCCACTTCTCCCCTTCTCCCCCACTTTCCTGTAATGTAAGATAGATTTTCATACTAAATTGAGTGTGAATGTTATTCCTTTCTTAAGTCAAATATGATGAGAGTAAGCTTCACTTTTTCCCTCTCACCTTCCCCTTTTCCCCTCTATGAAAAAATTTTTTTCTTGCATCTTTTATGAGAGATAATTTGCCTCATTTCATTTCTCCCTTTCTCCTCCCAATATATTCCTCTCTCTCACCCTTTAATTTTATTTTTTTAAACATCACACCTTCCTATTCAACTCACCCTGTGCTCTCCATATATGTATATATATATATATATACACACACATATACATATATATGTATATATGTATACATATGTATTTATATGTATATATATGTATACATATGTATATATGTATAGATATAGGTAGACAGATATAAAATTCCTCCAAGTACCCAAATACTGAGAAAAGTTTCAAGAGTTACAAATATTATATTTCCATGTAGGATTGTAAACTTTCAACTTTAGTAAGTCCTTTATGATTTCTCTCTCCTGCTTACCTTTTCATACTTGTCTTGATTCCTGTATTTGAAAGTCAATTTTTCTATTCAGCCCTGGTCTTTTCATCAACAATGCTTGAAAGTCTTCTATTTCACTGAATGACTATTTTCTCTCTGAAGTATTTTAGTCAGTTTTTCTGGATAGGTGATTCTTGGTTTTAATTCTATTTGCTTTGACTTCTGGAATATCATATTCCAAGCCCTTTGATCCCTTAATCTAGAAGCTGCAAGATCTTGTGTTATCCTGATTGTATTTCCATTATACTAGAATTGTTTCTTTCTAGCTGCTTGCAATATTTTCTCCTTGACCTAGGAACTCTGGAATTTGGCCACAATGTTCCTAGGAGTGTCTCTTTTTAGATCTCTTTCAAGAGGTGATCAATGGATTCTTTCAATATTTGTTTTACCCTCTGGTTGTAGAATATCAGGGCAGTTTTCCTGTATAATTTCATGAAAGATATGTCTAGACTCTTTTTTTCTCATGGCTTTCTGGTAGTCCCATAATTTTTAAATTGTCTCTCCTGGATCTGTTTTCCAGGTCAGTTGTTTTCCCAGTGAGGTATTTCTCATTATCTTCTATTTTTTCATTCTTTTGTTTTTTGCTCTGTGATTTCCTGGTTTCTCATAAAGTGATTAGCTCCCATTTACTCCATTCTAATTTTTAAAGAACTATTTCCTTCAGTGACTTTTGAACCTCCTTTTCCATTTGGCTAACTTTGCTTTTTAAGATGTTCTCCTCATTGACTTTTTAGACCTCTTTGGACGATTGAGTTAGCCTATTTTTAAAGGTGTTATTTTCTTCAGCATTTTTTTGTGCTTCCCTTTACTAAGCTATTGACTCAGTTTTCACGATTTTCTTGCATCACTCTCATTTCTCTTCCCAATTTTTCTTCCACTTCTTTTACTTGGTTTTCATAATTCTTTTTGAGCTCCCATGATGTGAGACCACTGCATATTTATTTTAGAGATTTGGGATGCAGAATCATTGACTTTTATGTCTTCTTCTGATGGTAAGCATTGTTCCTCCTCATCCAAAAGGATGGAAGAAAATACCTGTTCACCAAGAACGTAACCTTCTACAGTCTTATTTTTCCCCCTTTTGGGGGCATTTTCCCAGCCATTATTTGACTTTTGAGTCTTTTGTCAAGATCAGGAGTATACTCTGTGTACCTGTAAGTTTTCAGTTCCTCCAAGGTGGCACAATCCAAGGAGAAGAGTTTACTCCTCTCCTGGCCTATTTCTAGTCTGGAAGCTACCAAAGCTTTTCTGCACAGGATCTGCAAGTAAAATTTGCTTTCCAGAGCCTCCAGTAGCTCCACCATAACAGGCAACATTCTTTTTCTCCCCAGGACCACCACTCAAGGCTGAGACCTAGATCAGTGGCTCAATTCCCCCAGGGGCTCTAGGCTGAGGACTCCATCAATGGATGCTGCTGTTGCCTCACTACCACGGCAGCCATCTGGGGTTGTGGCAAAAAGAGGACCATGTTCCCTTTACACCCAAGTAGAAAATTTTATCACTGACTTTGAAAGCTTTCTTTGGCATTTGTGGGTTGAGGAATCTGAGAACCACAAGTGCTGCCAGAGAGTCTGCTCCTGAGGCCTATTCCAGACCTCATTCCTGCCAGTGCCACATAGCCAAGGGTGGGGTGGGCTCTGTAGGCTGTGGTGGTGTGATAGACCTTTCTTGTCAGCCTTCCAGGCTACTGTGCTCTGAAAATCTCTTTTACTTTGCCTTTTTGTGGCTTCTGCTGCTACAAATTGTTTAGAGTCATTTTTTACAGGTATTTTATCAGCTATGGGGAAAGAGCTAGAGAAGATGTGTCTTTCTACTCTACCATCTTGGCTCTGCCCCACAGAAATTTCTTGAGAAGGCAAGAGCACCCTGATAGTGTACTGTGCTGTAAAATATCTCTGCAGTAGAATGGAGGGGCAGAAGGAAAAGGGAAGGATACATGTCTGGGCTTAAAATACAGCTCAACCTCCTCCCAAAATCTTAGAAACCCAAACTCAAGATGACAGAAATCATCTCAGCATGGCAGTATTATAAACTATTAGTGCAAACAACTGAGAAGAGAGCAAACAGAACAAAGTACTGTTGATGGGGAAGTTATGTGGTACATCACTAAGTATGAGAGGGACAAGCAAAACATCTACTTATATTTGGTACTTTTCCTTCAAATGACAGTGGAGATAGAGACCTAAAGAGCTAAATCATGAATTGATCAGAAAGGAAGAAGTAAAAAAGTGAAAGGTGTGAAAAGATGGAAATTATCCAAGATCTTTGTTGAAGAAATCTCAAAGACTTTCAAATTAACAAGATAAATCAAAAATGAAAATATTGATAGTCTATGGAAATATATTCTCCAGATATGCTAAGTGAGTTCATGCATTGATAAATAGTGGGGAAAAAAAGCAAAATAACCTAAGAGTGGATGAGACAGAAGAATCTGTGGAATTTGAGAACATGGAAACACAACATGCTATTTCTAAATATTTGAAAAGAGAAAAAATAAAAATGAGAGCAGAATTCATGACCTGTCAATCAGTTGATTGTTGTCTTTCATTCTCAAATTGGACCAAAATTACATTACTATGTTGGGGTCAAGGTGCAGTGTATCTGACTGACTAATCAGATCAGTAGAAGCTTGGAACTGTCTACTACAGGTCAGACACAAATAGTCCACATGAACATTTGGAGTAGATATGTCTCTAAATTTGTACATCTCACATTGCTTTTGAGCTACTGAAATTCTGCTTTGCTTATAGAGTACAACACTTTGTCCATTATCCACAACCTGTGCAAGCATGCTGTCATGAAACTGAAGTATAATTCTGATGAACTTCTCCAGGCAACCAAATATTCCATGAGTTTCCACAAATACTCACAACTGACAGTGTCAAAAGCCTTCATTAGATCTATGGATATTTTATCCATACCCCTAAACTACTCCCTGAATTTCTTCTGGAATTGTTGAGAAGAAAACAAAATATCGACCATTCCTTGGACCATTCTGAAGTTAAACTGGCTCTTGAGTAGATGACCATCTTCCAGGTGAAGAATCAACTTACTAAGGACTACTATGGCAAGAATCTTTCCAGCAACAACTAAGAAAGTTGTTTTCACTGGACAACCTATTTCCCTTTCTTTTATAAAGATGAAAAATGGAAGCATCCTTCAACTCCTGGAGGATAATCTCTTCTTACCATATAATCTAGAATATTTCACTCAGCTTTTATATGAGCAGTGAACCCTATGGACACCTCCACTCTTTATGAATCTCAACCAGAATAGAATCAGCACCAGATGCTCTGCCATGTGAGAGGAAACTAGCAGCATTCAAAAGAAGAAAAGCAAATAATAGTAATAATCTCTATCCAGACAGAATATACTGATCTTAAAGAGATGATATGGAAATGCAAACTAAGTATTATAGATCTCCCAGAAGAATATGACAAGTCAAGAAATATAAACACCACAATTTGAGAAATAACAGGAATTTTCTCCCAGAACTTCTGAATAAAGAAAATGAAATGCCAAAGACAACCTCCAGAGGGGAATAAAACAATAAAAGGGACAAAGAAAAAGCCAAAAAAATCCAAGACTGCAAATCCAAAACATCAACTTAGCAACAATCAGTTCTACGAATGAGCTTCAAACACAAAAGAAAGTAAAGCTGGATAATATAAGATTATTCAGCATCAACAAGAAAATACAGAAGGGAAATATGATTTTAAAAAAAAGCAATGGAACTCTGGATAGATTACAGGGTGACCTTGCCTGCAAATCTGAGATTAATGACAAATTGGAAAGGATGCGTATTCAATAATAAAGAGACTTATAAAGCATTCTTACAAGGAAAACCAAACCTGAAGAGACGGTTTATTTTCAAATAGCACCAGAAACAGAAATGTAGGAAGGGTAAATGACTGCATGAACAGCAGCAGAGCAATAGCAGATATATAATAAGAGACTTCTTTTTCAAATGTACAAAAGGAAGTAGGAATAATGACTGAAGTTAGATGGAAATAGTGGAACATTTTGGGAAAAACCTTGTAACAGCCTGCCTACAGGTGAATCAGTGTTTTCGTTTGTTGTTTTTTGGTGAGACTACATTACTCAGTGGGAGAGTATGAAAAAGAGAGAGGGACCACTGATCTTCGTTATGTGCCTGATTCAAATCAAAGATCAGCAATAAGGGGAAGTCTCTCAAGAAGAGCTTGCAGGGGAGTGGGTGAGGCATTTGGATGGAATTTAAAAAGAGAGATGAAACTTTGTTTTTGACAGTATTATATAGCCTCATTATAGCCTTATGCCAATGAATGCTCCTAAAAATAAAAATATCTTCTGTGAAGATAGATGAGGACCTTGTGCTGGGTATTGTCTAAAAGATTTGGTGCTGGTAAGATTCCTACAGGGGAGATGGAACTGCAGGGGAAAACCTGCAGTTAACAAAGTTGGATTGAAGGATTAAACAAGCAGATTGTGAGGCAATTGGAGAGTGTTAAACAGGAAGAAGGTAAAGATCAGTGGAAGGCTACATAGTCGAGGATCTGGTGGGAACTGGGATCCTTCTGTGGAATAATATTCTCTCTATTACCTTTAGGAATTGAAAATACTCTGAGAGTAAGGCAAAATGAAAAAGGGGAATCTGAAGCAAACTTTACAAAGTAGTAACAGAATTGCCATAATTAATATATTGGAAGACTTAGATATATGAGAAATTCAAAGAATAAAGAAGGATTAAACAATCATAGGGGTCATGAAGCAGAGAATAAGAATCTAGAGTAGACAAAGGGGATGGATAAGGAAGATAGTGATGAGTGAAAAAAATGACTCAAAGAACTAATAGCAGAATCAGTTGAGTGAGAGAAAAGAACAAAAGAGAGACAAAACAAGGAGTAAATTAAACAGATAAAGGAATGAAAGACAAAGGAACTAATAAGCAAAACTCCAAAAGGAAGGGGATAACAAATAGGAAGCAGAGATGATGGTGAGAAGAGAGTCAGATGGAATGACTACTTTAAAAATTGTTTAAGTGAAGTAAGTGAGTAAACTGTACTGTATTTATACCAAAACAGGTAAAATCATAACTTTAAAAGAATTAGAGAAAAATTGAGGAAAATTTAACTCTAACTCTCATAACTTGGAATGTGAATGAATTAAATAGTTAAATAAAACAAAAAAATGTGACAAAATGGATAAGAAAATGAAACCTTTAAAAAGCACATTTAAAACAACAAAGATATATGGAAAATAAAACTGAGGGAGTGGGAAAATAATTCTATGCATCAAGTGAGTTCAAAAAGACATGATTTGCAATTGCACTGACAAAACAAAAAGAAACACTCAAAAAATAAAAAACTAGGATAAACAAGAAAATGGCATGATGCTAAAAGGAACCTTAGATAACAAATCAACATCAATATTAACATCTATGTTCCAAATTTCTTTGTGTCCTATTGGAAAGAGAAACATTAAGCTGAAAGAATACATGGGCTGTAACACAATAGTGACAGGAAACTTAAAGCATTGTCTCTCAATGCTGAATAAATTTAAAATAAAGATAAACAAAGTTTATAACTGAACAAATTGCTAGAGAAAGTAAAGATAAAAGACATGTCATCTTCTGAATGGTATGACAAAAGAATATACATATTTCTAAGCCTCAGGTGGAAGTTTTACAAAAACTGATCACATATTCAGGTACAAAGACATTGCAAGAAAATGTAAAAAAAGGCAAAATGATACATATACCCTTTACAGATCACAACACACTAACAATAAAAAGTCATTGTTTCAGGGACCATAAAAAAGGACTCAGATGAAAACGGAGATTCAACAGTGAAATCCTAAGTAATGAGTATGTAAAAGGAAAAGAAAACAATAATAGAAGCAATGAATAATTTTGTGAAAGAAAATGATATATATGATGCAATATATCAAAATTTATGTTGTCCAGTTAAAAAAGTTCTCAGAGTAAAAATCATACCACTACAAATGTACACTAACATGAGAGAAAAAAGATTAATGAATTAAATATACTTTAAAAAATTAGCCAGCAAATTTAAAATAACAAAAAAGCACAAAAAAAGAGATACTAAAATTAGGGAAATAGATACATTGTAAACAAACAAACAAAACCCCAGAAACATAACCAACAGTTGATTTTTGAAAGAACTATTAAAATTAAATAGTCTTTAGATAATCTGATTAAAAAGAAGAGGGCAGAACATCAAATCACTAAAACAAGGAATGAGAATGGTGAAAACACAACAAAATCAGAAGAAATGATCAAAATATTATATGAATACTTACGTGCTAAAAAAACTGAGGAAACAAAAGAAACAGAGGATTCCCATACATATATATGTATATACGTAAGTATATAATACACACACATATGTAAATTCCAAACTAAGTAAACACCAAATAGAGATCTTGCCCTAATTTTAGAAAAGGAATAGATTTAGAATAAAGGAATTACAGAAGAAAAAAGTCTATGTCCTGATGGATTCTCAGGGAAACTACTTTTTTTTCGTTTAATAATATTTTACTTTTCTCAATTACTTATAAAGGCAATTTTAATATTAATTTAAAAATGAGTTCCAAATATTTTTATTCTTTCCCCTCCTTCCCTTTCCCTGAAATGGTTAACAGGCTGACATAGGTTACACATGTGAAATCATTCAAAACATTTTCATAATAGTCATGTTCACAGGAAAATTTTAATAAGTCTTACAGAAAAATTAATACCCATATCTCAAAAATTATTGCCAAAACTTGAGAAAGAAAGCATCCTACCTAGATTTTTTATGAGACAAATATAGTACTAAAATCTAAACCAAGGAAAGACAAAACACAGAAGGATACTATGGGCCAATATTGGTAATGGGTTTTGACTCAAACATTTTAAACAAAATCCCATCCAATAGCTTATAGTAATTTATCCAATAAATCTTTCATTATGATAAAGTAATTTATACCAGGAAAGCAAGAATGGTTCAGTATAGGGAAAACAATCAATATAAACAATCATATTAAAAATGAAAACATTCAAAACCACATGATTTTTAATAATTACAGAAAAGACTGTTACTAAATGCTAAAAAAGCAAAACAAAAACCTAGAAACATAGAAGTATAATAAAAATTTTCTGTCTAAATCTAAAAGCAACCTCATATACAGAGAAGGAAATAAGATATTAAGACATAAAAAGTAAGTAAATTTATATTTACTTGACGATAACGTGACAGTATAATTAGAAAATCCTAGGGAGTCAGTAAAGATACTAAGTGAAACAACAGCTTCAGCAAAATTGTAGGCTAAAACATACCCTCAAAAAGCAATATTACTTCAATATAATAATAATAAAATCCAAAAAAATAATAGAAAGGATAATACCAAATAAGTATGAAGTGCATAAAATATCTGGCAGCTGGTCTACCAAAGCATGCAACAGAATTGTGCGGAGTCAATTACAAAGTGATCTTAAAGAAATAAAGAATAACTTAAGCAGCTGGTGAAATATTCATTGACATGGTTAGGCCATGATAATATTATGAGATGACAACACTACTAAAGTTAATTTATGCTTTTCATGCTATACCAATTCAATTACTAAGGAAATACTTGTAAGACTTGATAAAATAATAACAATTTTTTGGAAATGGAAAGATACAAAGTATCAAGAGGAATTATGAAAATAGCTAGGAGGAAAGATAGAAAACCACTTCAAAATCTCAAACTATATTACAAAGTAGTAAGTATTTCAATATGATTGGTTAAAAAATATAAATCAATGGAACAAAGCAGAGAGAAAAGAATCAGAAATAATGAATTCAGTAACATACTGTTTCATAAAATGAGCAACATAAACCTCCAGAAAAAGTATTCCTTATTTGATAAAAACTGCTGAAAAAGTAGGAAAACAATCTGACAGAATTAGGTTTAGATCAAAACCTTATACCATAATGCAAAATACATTCTAAATATATATGTAACCTTAAAATCAACAATCATAAAAATTTTGATAATTAAAAAAGTCATTTGAAAATGACAAGAGAAGCAAATTATACAACTCTTATGGCTAAGGTTAAAAAATGTATTCTTAAGTAAATAAAAAACAGATGCCATTACAAAAACTAAAATAGATAAATTTGGGTACATGAAACTGAAAAAGTTTCTGCACGGGCAAAATAAGTGCACCCAAGATAAGTGTCAAAAAATAATCTTTTCATCAAATTTCTTTAAAAGATTTGATATCCCACATGTTTAAAAAGCTATCTGTAATATTATGCATATGTGTATAAATCTAATAGTAATTCTTCAATAGACAAGTAGGCAAAGAATATGAACAAAGAGTTCTTAGTAGAAATTCAAAGTATTGACATTGATATGAAAAAATATTTCAAATTACTAATAAGGGAAATGCAAATCAAAACAACCCTGAAGTTTCACTTCATATCCTACAAACTGGCAAAAATGACCCAAAAAAGTCTATAGAAAATTTTAGAAAGGTTGTAGAATGACAAGCACACTAATATTGTATTGTTGATGGAGTTGTAAAATGGTACAACTATTTTGGAAAGCAGTTTGTAATTATGCAACTAAGGTGATTAAAATATCCATATCCTTTGAAACAGAAATGCCATACCTGGGCTTAAAAATCAAGGAAGAGCCTATGAGAAGAACCCCTATCAGACATTGACAGTAGCACTTTAGTTTTAGATGTGAATTTATTTATTTATTTTTAGTTTCAACATTCCTTTCCACAAGATTTTAAGTTCCATATTTGCTCCCCATCTTTCCCCTCCCTCCTACTCTGAGGTGGCATGCATTCTGATTATCCCTTCCTCCAGTCTGCCCTCCCTTTTATCATCCCCCCTCTTACCCCCTTACTCTTTATTTTCTTAAAGGGCAAGATTGATTTCTATACCCCATTGCCTGTATGTCCTATATACCAGTTTCATGTAAAAACAATCTTTTAACATTTTTAAAAGAAAACTTTTTGTTCTGAGTTCTTTCCCTTCTTCCCTCTCCACTCATCCCCATTGAGAAGGTGAGCAATTCCATATAGGTTATACATGTATAGTTATTCAAAACACCTCCATAAAAGTCATGTTGTGAAAGACTAAGTATATTTCCCTCCATCCTACCCTGCCCCCACTTATTCTATTTTCTCCTTTGACCCTGTCCTTTTTCAAGTGTTTTCTTCTGACTACATCTGCCATCTGTCCTCCTTTCTATCATCCTCCCCACCACAACTTAACCCTTTCCCCCTTACTTTCCTATAGGGTAAGATACCTAGTTGAGTGTGTATATTATTCCCTTCTTAAATGAAATTCAATAAAAGTAAGATTCACTCATTCCTTCTCACTTCCCCCCCTTCCCTTCCATTGTGAAACCTTTTTCTTGCTTTGTTTAAGTGAGATAATTTACCCTATTCTATCTCTCCCTTTCTCCTTCTCCCAATATTTTTCTCTCTCACCCCTTAATTTTGTTTTTAGATATCACTCTTTATATTCACCTCACCTTGTACCATCTATCCATCCATCTATCATCTATCTATCTATCTATCTATCTGTCTGTCTGTCTGTCTATCTACGTCTTCCAAGTACTCTAATGCTGAGAAAGGTTTCATGAGTAACAAATATCATCTTTACATGCAGGAATGTAAACAGTTCAACTTTAATAAGTCCCTTATGATTTTTCTTTCCTGTTTACCTTTTCATACTTCCCTTGACTCTTGTATTTCAAAGTCAAATTTTCTATTTAGCTCTGGTCATTTCACCAAGAATACTTGAAAGTCATCTATTTCATTGGATGTCCATTTTTTCTCCTGAAGGATTATGCTTATTTTTGCTGGATAGGTGATTCCTGGTTTTAATCCTAGCTTTTCTGACTTCCAGAATATTGTATTCCAATTCCTTTGATTCCTTAATGTAGAAGCTGCTAGATCTTGTGTTATTCTGATTTTATTTCCATAGTACTCAAATTGGTTCTTTCTGCTGGCTTGCAATATTTTTTCCTTGACCTGGGAAGTCTGGAATTTTAATTTTCCTTTTGGAACCTCTTTCCAGAGGTGATCAGAGGATTCTTTTGATTTCTATTTTACCATCTGATTCTAGAAGATTAAGACAATTTTCCTTGATAATTTCTTGAAAGCCTAATTCTTAGGCTTGTTTTTTTTGTTGTTGCTGTTGTTGTTTTTAATAATGGCTTTCAGGTAGTTCAATAATTTCTAAATTATCCCTCTTGGATCTGTTTTTCTGGGTTATTGGTTTTTCCAGTGAGATATTTCATATTATCTTCTATTTTTTCATTCTTTTGGTTCTGTTTCATAATTTCTTGATTTCTCATAAAATCATTAGCTTGCATTTGCTCCATTCTAATTTTGAAGGAATTATTTTTTTCAGAAAGCTTTTGAACATCTTTTTCCACTTGCCCAATTCTGCTTTTTAAGGCATTCTTCTCCTCATTAGTTTTTTGGAGGTCTTTTTGCCAATTGGGTTAGTTGATTTTTTAAGGTGTTATTTTCTTCAGTATTTTTTTGGTCTCCTTAGCAAGCTATTGACTCAGTTTTCATGAATTTCTTGCATCAGTCTCATTTCTCTTTCCAATTTTCCACCTGCTTCTCTTATTTGATATTCATAATCCTTTTTGACTCTTCCATGCCCTGAGATTAATTCATATTTTTCTTGGAGGGTTTTGATGTAAGAACTTTGAATTTATTGTCTTCTATTACTTGTATGTTTTGATCTTCTTTATCTCCAAAGTAAGATTCTATGATCTGAGGTGGTCTTTTTTTTTTTGCTGTTTACTAAGCTTCCTAGCCAAATATCTACTTTCTAACTCTTTGTCAAAGTAGGACTGTTCCCAGTGGGGATAGTGGTGGTTGTACTGTCCGAGTTTTAAGGGTTTTGTAACACTTCATCCCCCACAATCTGTGGGCCCAGAGCTCTGAAAGCATCTACT
This sequence comes from Potorous gilbertii, assembly GCA_028658325.1. Classification (NCBI taxonomy): domain Eukaryota; kingdom Metazoa; phylum Chordata; class Mammalia; order Diprotodontia; family Potoroidae; genus Potorous; species Potorous gilbertii. The sequence continues at coordinate 221,293,599 of CM053771.1, read as the reverse complement.
GTTGCTGCTGTCACCACTGCCACTGCCACCACTACTTGGGGACTGGGGTTGGATCCTGACCAGGTCTTGAGCTCCTCTTTCACCCGTGTCCCACAGAGTTTTCCCACTGATCTTCTACATTGTTTTTGGTGTGTGTATGTGTGTGTGTGTGTGTGTGTGTATGTGTGTGTGTTAAGAAACTTGGAAAATGCCATGGTTGCTAGTGATTCAGTCCAACTGCTCTCTGCTCCCTGCCCAGTGCTATATATACTTGTCAACTTCCCAGGTGGTCCTGGGCTGGAGATCTGTTTCACTCTCATTTTGTGGGTTCTGTATCTCCAAAATTATAATTAGCCACACTTTGCTTTAACTCCACCATCTTGGCTCCTTCACCCACCTCTTTAACTCATTTTTTTGTTAAATTCTTCATGAAATTTTGGACTTGAGTGATTTGGAAGGGTCTGATATTGGGCAAAAGGGAGGCCACTTTTATGACTTTACTAGCCTGTTTCCTAATGTGGTAGATGTTTCTTACTTTCTCATCAAGATAAAAATGATTATGTACTAGACAGATTTTCATTTGATTGAATATCTGCTAAGTGGAAGATTATCTTATACTTAGTTCAAATTCAGCTAATAGCTTTCTCAGGTGATTAAAGAGACTACAAATACCTTCATTATGCATGTCTCTCATGTCAGTCAAGAGAAGTTTCTTTCAGAGAATCTATAATATACAGATTTCATTATTTTTTTTCTCCCTTCTATTTTTATCACATCTGTTGGGGGAGACTTAAAAATCCAATTTTACTCCTTTCATCAGGAAAACATCAATGACATAAACTTTGTCAGACTTTTAGTGAAGTATGAGCTCTCTTTTCTTTCTTTCTTTCCTTCCTTCTTTAATTCCTTCCTACCTTTCTTTCTGTCACTAATGGAAATAAAGCTTGTCCAGTCCAATGAAAGTGCTTGATGAAGTGAGGAAAAGGAGGATAGGAGAGAGAAAAAGAAAGAGGTTTAGCTTACTATGAATGAGGAAAGAGAGAAAAAATTCCTCCCAAAATGTAGTCAGGACTTTTGTGTGATGAAGCAGCTTCAGACACTTTGGTTCAGTGGTTCAGTTGGAATAAAGTGCTGGGCTTCAAATCATAAATAGTGGCAAATCATCTATCAGTCTCAGTTCTCTTATCTGTTAAAAAGGAGATAAAAATAGCATGAACCTTCTAGAACTGTTTTGAATATCAAATATAATAATATATGTGTAATCCATGTCTCAAACAGTAAATTATGTGGGCTTTCCTCATTGATGGTGATTGATTCACTAGTGCTCTACATTGGCATGGAATGGAATTCACTATTTGATTAAAAGTGCGGAATGCAAAAGAGATTTTAACAGACAAAACAATAGTCTGCTTCTAATAAGATAAAATTTGATAGAGATAAATACAAAGTTTTTCCATGGAAAGTCAAATACTGTAAGGAGCAAATGAGTCACTGAACTTCATTAGCATTCTCCATAATGCTCTAATAAAAAGTCTACGCTCCTTCAGCAACACCAAACATATATCCCCTTTCAAAAATCTCTCTAGCCCCCTCCTTCTCTCCTGGTGAAATTATGTTTGGAATATTGAAATTGTGTACTATGTTTTGGGAAGAATTTTGATAAATTGAAGTAAAAATGATGACAAGACTGGTGAGAGTACTCAAAATAGTGTCCAACAAGATCAATTAATGTTGGAAATGTTAACATGGGAAACAGAAGATTAGCTAGAAATCAAAGGCCTTATTCACCTGTATTTTAAGCTGTAGTTATTACATTTCTACAATATATTCAGCAGAAAAGGAAATGGCATAGTTGTCTTTGCAGCCAGGAAGACTTGGTTCCTTGTTTTGCTTATGACACACTGACTATGTGACCATTGGCAAATAACATTAACCTTACAATGTTTTGGAAAACATTCTAAGAATATAAGTGGTAGAGAGAGTTTTGATGTGCAGGGTAATGGAACTTTCCTCACCTTGGAGTTCCCTATAAATAATATTACAGCAATAAAATTAGAGGTCCAGCTGCAACCCCTGTTACCATCTCTGTAGCTTGCTCTCAAAGATCTTACATTTTATTTGGTGGGAAAGCAACATGTGCACAAACAGGTAAATGTACAATATATCCAAGGACAATGTGAAATGATTTTGGTGGGGCATAGTTGGCAACATTGAGAATTAAAGAATCAGGAAAGGTCTTGTGACCTGAATCTTTAATCGAATTGGATATTATTTTGACTGAACATGTGGTCCTATGCAAAGTTGATGAAAATTTCTCATTGTTTTGAAATGAGATATTTCAGGATTTCACATATGTATATTTGTGTACACATATGTACACATATATTTATATACATATACACACATACATATGGACACATATATATTTGCATTTTTAACTTTTTTTAAATTTGGTAAATAACATTTTATTTTTTCTAACTACATGCAAGGATAATTTTCAACATGCATTTTTTATATAAGATTTTGAGTTTCAATTTTTCTCTTCTTCCCTCCCTCTCATCTCCCTTCCCCAGGATGGCAAGCAATCTAATATAAGTTAAACATGTGCAAACACTTAGGTTTATAAACATATTTCCACATTGGTCCACATTTCCAACAATTGGTTTCTGAAAGAAGAAACAGAACAAAAGAGAAAAGCCACAAAAATGAAAATAGTATGCTTTAATCTTCATTCAGACTCCATAGTTCTTTCTCTGGGTGCAGTTAGTAATTTTCCCTCATTAGTCTTTTGGAATTGTCTTGGATCATTGTATGGGTAAGAAGAGCTAAGTCACTCATAGTTGAACATTCTCCAGTGTTGCTATTTCTTTGTACAACGTACCTTGTTTCTCTTCACTTATCTTCAGTCCGTGTAAGTCTTGTCAGGTATTGTTTTTCCTTTAAACCCACCTACATATTTTTTATAGCACAATAGTATTTTATCATATCCACATGCCACATCTTATTCAGCCATTCCTCAATTGATAGGCATTCCCTCAATTTCCATTTCTTTGCCACCACAAAATAGCTACTATAAATATTTTCATACATGTAGGTCTATTTTCCTTTTTCATGATCTCTTTGGGATACAGACCTAGTAGTGATATTGCTGTATCATAGGGTCTTCACAGATTGATTGTCTTTTGGGCATATTTCCAAATTGCTCAAAATGAGGTACTTTGAGTGCTAAAATTTCATCATAATTGACCCTACAATTTAGAATTTGAAACCCTTGTTCAACATTTAGAAAGGTGTGAGAAAAAATATTTAGTTGAAAGTAGAAAACCATAGAAAGAATATTTTATTGTAACTTGAATTTTCATCCTGGAAGATTTATGATGATACTCTTCATTGGTAGAAAAATAAAATGATTACTCTACCCTAGGAGTCCATGTGAAAGTCAAAGTTAATGTGAGAATTTGGGGAGAGACTTGGTTCCAGACTTCCTAAGGGTCCAGTTCCAAGAAGGAGGAAGAAAATAGACTTGGGAAGCAACAAAAATCTAGGAAAGCTAGTGCCTGAACATGTTCAAAGTCATCTATTTACTGAAAGTAAGGAGTTTCCATTTAGATAAGGGTGTGACCATTCTCTCATGATTGAGAGATATTTCACCTCCCATAAAATGAGTTAATGAATTCTAGTATATATTTTAAAATGCACCTTAATTTGTAGAACTTGCTTATATTTCTTATCTAGTTGGATAGATGAGTTTGCTTATTATTCTCTCTTTGCTATGGTCTTTTATGTAAGTAACATTTGGTGAGCAGACAAGTTAGTGTGTATAAGCTCAAGGTGTTCTCTCTCTATAATAGTGGTCTAAAAAAGAGGCTTTTTCTGAACTAAGAAAACAAATCTTGTCCCTTTGCTGGCATTAATTTAGAAGATGTAAATAGAGTTCTAGTCTAGTAATCCTCTCTCTCTAAAAGGAAAACAAAGCCATCTTAACAACCTTTTCCCCTACTCCCTTCAAGGCAGGAATCATAATGTCCCCTCAAAAGAGGTGGACAAGATTTCAGAGTTATCTATTGATATGTCCCCATAAGCCATATTTAGAAAGCTCATGTACATAAGCAACAAACAACTTACATTAGTTAAAATAGCGTCTTCACTTCTCTTATAAATGAATGATTTTCTTTTCAGTTAGTGGGAAATGAAAATAGAGTTTTCACTTATAAAAATGATGAAAGAAATAACTAAGACAAATAATGTTCCTGGTAGTGTATATATAGATCAACGATTCCTTACTAAGACAAAAATGAGTTTAAATTTTCAGGCATTATTCCTCCACCTATTTTTTGGGTAGATAAGACTTTTAAGGTTGCCATTCCAAAGCTCATGTGATGGCAGCATTTTCATTGACTGATCTATTTATTCCAACAATCAGTTCCCCTATTATTATTTATTTATATTCACTGAAGTGATTGACTGTTTGATTGGATGATGAATAAGTTCAGTCAAATCAGTTGTGAGCAACAGCAACGACGAAGAACAGTAACAGCACTGATTATGGGGCCAGTCGTTACACCTCTTCAGACGATGGTGTGCTAACACCTGATGATGTATTGCCTGTACTCTATTCATCTGAACAGAAAGAGCGAATGATTGCGACTCTTCAGTGGTAGATGGATGACTGATGAAAGAATATATTTCTGCAACTTTGAGAAAAAAATAAGCTTTCTCCCAATGAAATATGTGGCATTTCTAGCTTACACCTGCACAGTTAAACATCATCAGATATGAAAGACACCCCCAAACAATTTGTCAAACTTCCACAATATCCCTGATTGGAATAGCAGAGTTCATGCATATCACAGGGAGACTGCTTGGGATTAACAGCCTCAAAAAGGGTGCCAATGAAATAGATTCTAGACTTTGTGAAGCCCTGGGATAAATATCAAGTAACTGACATAGTCATCTGAGCTGACATTGTCCAGTAAGTTAAATAGAATGAAAAAAAAATGTTCTCATCTTTGCTTTGCACAAGTGACTGCCTACTGTATCTTTGAAGTTTGTGCATATTTACCTAAATAGTTAAAATAGTGTCTTCACTTCCACATGACCTGGGCAAGTCACATGTGCCTATTAATGAATGGGAAAGATTTTCCCATCTAAATTATCATTACACCCTCTTGCCTCTTTATCCTGACAGGTGGTATTTTTGGCTATTTCATCCTTTTCCTAAACCTCTGGAATTTTCCAGTTCAAATCCTTTTAAAATTCAATTTAGTTGATTAACTTATTTTGCAGTATGGAAACTATACATAATGTTACAAGGTATTTCAGGTCTGGATGCAGCTTTTACCTAAAAATACTATGGGAGCATTCCATTCCTTGTAGTAATATTTAGAACCTGATTTTCAACCAAGGCAGACCATAATATACATGGTACAGTGGGCAAGATTCAGTCAATTGAGTTATTTCATTTTCACATTTAATTTCTGTAAATCACTTCTATTTTGAAGGTAAAAAGTTGGGATGGGGAATGATTTTTTTTAAATTTACTTCTTAATATATTAGTAGCATGGATCCCAAGAAATTAATCCTTTGTATTGAATAATAGAATCAATATTTGGAAAAATCTGTATACATAAGATAATGAACTAGTTTAGAATTTCTCTTATATCCAATTATATCACCAGTCATGAGCTAACTATACTAGTATTAGAAAACTCATTCACTGATGACTATATGTTGGAATCATCAGGTTATAATTAGATTAAAATATTAGGAAAACTAGTACATCTCAACTGAATTGGAAAAGTTAAATCTTTTGAGATAAAATCTTTGAAAATAGTCAATTCATAAATGTAGGAAAGTGTGTCTAAAGGAATAAACTTAGGGAGAGGTATGAGTACTGTCTTCAGATATCTGAAGATCTGTTTAATGGAAAAGGGACTAGATATGTTCTACTTGGGCCCAGAAGTCAGAACTAGAGGAAAAAAATGAGTTGAAATTATTTGAGAAGCACTTTGCCATTTAATAGGAAAAATACTTTTAAACAATTATAGTACTCTAAAAATGGAATAAATTGTATCATTAGATATTGAGTTCACCATCACTATAGGTAATCAGCCAGAATGTGGATGGCAATTTCTTGCAGATGTCACTGAGTGAATATACATTCTTCAGTTGAGTCAGAAGAGATGATCTATAAAGCCTTTTCTCTCTATGAGATTCTATTCCACAATTCCCCTGTTAAAAATCTTGGATTGTGTTTTCTCTTAATACTGTCAAATATTTCAAGGGCAAGAAGATTCATAATACAAGATTATGCTGCATCCAGACCTGAAATACCTCATAACATTATGGATGGTTTCCATACTGCAAAATAAGTTAATCAACTAAATTAAATTTTAAAAGGATTTGAACTGGAAAATTCCAGAGGTTTAGGAAAATGATTAAATAGCCAAAAATACCTCCTGTCAGGATAAAGAGGCAAGAGGGTGTAATGATAATTTAGATGGGAAAATCTTTCCCATTCATTAATAGGCACATGTGACTCGCCCAGGTCATGTGGAAGTCTGAGTCACAGGAATCAAAGTCACACAGAGCAGAAAGGTGTGGAGCAGGAGGGGTGAATCAGGAAGAGTGGAGCAGGAAGAGAGGGGACTAGAGCAGAGCTGAGAGAAAATTTGGTCTGAGCAGTCAAAATGGAAGGATGAAGGCAAACAGGCAGCTGGCTATCATGAGTGAGATAGCTTGTTTGTGATTTTGTTTAAGGGATCCTGCTTGTGATTTGTCTAATGGAGCAGTTTTGTGGGAAGTCTAGCAAGGGGAAGGCTCAGGGCTGGTGTTGCCCTCTGCATTGTTTATTGTGTATAGATTATGATCAATTTGGCTTTCTGGCATATGAATAAATGTTTTGGTTCTGTCTTCCATATGAATTGCATTTCACAATTCAGAATTGCACCTGCATGTTCATGGCTGCCATAGGCACTATGAATATTGCATTGTGCATACAGAAAGGAAACTTTATTTTGAAAAGGGGAATCCTAAAAAGATGCTATCACGACATTTGGTACAAGCATGAAGGATATGAATAGACTGAACAAAAACTTGTGCACCAAGTCCCAGACTACCACTATACTTCTTGAAGCATAAGAAAGGTTATTCTAGAAACAATTAAAAGAACCACTACTTTACCCAGTACGCATACAAGTTTTACCTTTAGAATGAAAATCTTTTTCACATACACCTCTCACACAAGGAAATATATTACAAATAAGATAATCTGGATATTGAACTAAAGATTTCATTCTCTAATTTGAAATTAAAAATTTAAATTCTTGATCTCATGAATTGGAAATCATCCTGTTTTGTTTCACTACCAAAAACACAGAAAAATGTCACTTAGAAGGAGTCTTCCATTTTACTTTAATAAAATAGCTTGAGAAATTTCTCAGATAGCATCGTTTATTCTGATTAATAATTACTTCATTGCCAGTTTACATACCTTGATCACCATGTGCATTTAATCAGACAAAGTTCTGATTAGCAGACAAAATGAAATTATTTTAGTTTTGATTTTGCCAAGGGTACATGAACCACATTAAGGGGAAGATCAATAAAAACTTTTTATGGAAGTTTCCGAGGAAGTCGAGGGTTGTTGTTCAGTTATTTTTGGAAAGGAAGTGAGAAGTTATATAGTGAAACCTGTGCCTGAAGTGGCCACCCAGACTGTGAAGACCTCCACTGTGGAGGAAAACTGGTGAGCAGTTTGTCACTATGGCTATCATTATTCCATCCACCCCTTTTCCAACCCTCTTCCCCTCAACATAAAAAATGAAACCCTTTTGCTGTATGTACTATTACAGGTGCAGGAAATACCAAGAGAAGACACAGGAGTCAGAAAAATTCAGTTTGTGTTGGGGTTGGAGTAGGATGTAGAGTAGTCCATTTTGACCAAAGAGAAATGTATAAGAAGGGCTGAAATATGAAGTAAGGTTGATCAAATAGGATGGCCCTATGCTATACAGTCTTAAATGTCAGGAAAAGATATTTAACCTTGATAGGAAACAAGGAACCTTTGACAATATCTCAACAGCAATATTATTTGAAAATATCTCTACCTAAACGATGTTAACCTGGAATTGATTAGAAGGATAGGTACAAGGATTGGAAGCAGGGAAAATATATATTTGAAGAACATGCCAGGAATCTAGATAGATGGGAATGAGGAATAATATTAGGGTTAATTAATTTTTATTATGTTATTTATTTATTATTATCAATTTATTTCTTAAACAAGTTACTCTTAGTGTTAGCTTTGCTGCTTTGGCTACCCGTAGACTGTGTTGTGGACTCTAATTGTTGTTACTTCTGTCCTTTTCAAACCAACAGGGTCATGATTGGCCAATTTAGTCTCTGATACCCATTCAACAAAGATCAGGAAAGATGAAACAATACAGGCAGAAAGAATAAGAAGCCATATGTGTCCATGGACACATGGTGACCTGAGTCAGGAAAGAAGATAACTAGTGCTTCTAGGTGTGTCTCACCTAGAGGCTTATATCACTTTTTCTTACTCTCAACCTGAAGAGAACATATTTTCTGTTTATGACTTCTATATACATGGTCAGGTCCAGTTCTGTAACCAATGAAAAGGTTTGTCTTCATTATTCAGTAAGTGAATGATAAATAGTCATAAACCACAATGTGTGTGTATGGGTGCGTGTGAGGGCACTTTAATGCACATCATCACAAATTTCTGAAAAAAGGCTCAGAAACCTTCATACAAATCTGCAGTAAAGAACATTGCCTAACTCCAAGGACTATCTCCTTCCCACTCCCTTCAACTGATCACACATGTCTGCCAAAAAAAAAAATTTGATAAATTCTTAAACATTTTTTGTCTTCTTCCTTTTACAGAAGAAGTACCAAAAGTAATTTGTATTGTAGTTCTATTTCTTAAGAATAAGACAGTAAATATTTATTAAAATGCAAATGATGGGATCAAGTAATCTGTTCACCACAAAGTTCATAATGTAGAAGAGGAAAGCCAGGTAGAGCCTAATTGATTTTGAATAGGTTTTGCTAGAGGTTTTATAAAATGAATCCTAGAAAGGATAAATAATGCTCAGTGACTGAATATTCTATGGTGAAAGTTGACAAAAAAAGTGTTGGAAAACGTAAGAGTCACAGTGGTAAAGTGAAAATCGGATAGAATTTGGAGTCAGGGAAGTAGGATTCAAATCCCTGCTCCACCACTTACTAAGTGTATAACCCTGGACAAGTCTTTAAATCTCCTTAAGTCTCATTTTAAGTGAAGAGACTGGATTGCATCTGTAAGGTAACATCCAGCTCTAAATATGTGATCCTGTGAAATTCTGAAAACACAAGCAGAAATGTTTCTGAACAAAAGACAAAAAGAGATCTATCTAAAGTTATTTCTGTAGATATGCACTGAGATCAGATTTTTAAAATATATTTATATAGATGGAAGCAAAAGCAAATAAAGGATGAATAAAAAGAATTAGTTCCCTTAGGAGTAGTATAAGAAATATTAATTTTAATGAGTTTAGGTTCTCAATGAATAGTATGTACAGCAAAGAGTTTATGTTGAGGGGAGTAGGGTGACTACTGCTAGAGAAAGGGTGAATGGAATGATGATAAGCAACTGCTCAGCTGTGATTTTTCATCAGTTTTCCAACACAGTGGAGGTCTTCAGAGCCTGAATGGTCATTTATCAACAATATTAAATAAAGGACTTCTTTGTTCAGATATAAGTTTCTCTACATAACTTCTGACTTCCTTTCCAAATCTTAGATACCTTGAGATACTTTGTTTCTGTGTGAGGTAATAGAGAGCCACTGAAGATTTTAGAGCAGGGAAGTGGCATGAAGAGAACTGTGATTCAGAAACAAATATTTTTCTGATAGTATTATTTAGGATAGATTAAAGAGAATTATTAAAAATGAAAAGGTCAATTTTGCATATGTAGCAAACTTGAATCCCCATGATTTCCCCATCTGTAAAATGATCTGGAGAAGGAAATGGCAAACCACTCCAGGGTCTTTATCAAGAAAATCCCAAATGGGGTCTCAGAGAGTGGGACACAACTGAATGAATGAACAACAACAATATACTGTGGGATTCTTTTTTTTTGTATCCTCCCATAAATCCTCTGCCTTCATCTCAATATCACAAAGAATAAGGCCCAAACAAAAACTACACAGAACAAGCCTCATGTATATAGAGGATGCCCTAAAACATTGTTTAGTGATTTTCTGAGTATCAACATCAAGTTAAGGATTAATCACAGAGACATAACATAATCAAGCATATATTTCAAAGGTATTTTCAGGAGAGGAAAGGTCTTGAGTCAAGTTCAAAGGGAAGAAGAATTCTTTATAGTTGAAGTTCTCTAGATACTGCTGCTTTCAGATGGGCTTGTGTTGCTTGAATTGCATCCCCTTTATGCTTTTTGTTTTTATTTGTTTCATGGTACCTTTTTGCAATATGGTAAAACCTATATACTCATCATAGTAATGTTTTTAAGTGAATAGAAAGACATAATTTGTAAAAGACATAGATTATGTCCAAATTGTTATATTTTTATTTTCCATACCAAGCTCACCAATCTCTGAAATCTATCCACAAACCTCACCATGGACTAAAATTTCCTATGATATAGGGTATTTTCACTTATTATTGATTAATATTTGTCAATAGAGACTGACCTAGATTTCTAGGCCACGCGATCAACAAATCTTCAGAAATCTTTACTCAGTACATCTCTCTAGGCATGCTCTGTGCTCTAAGTGGCAAAGTGGATAGACTGCTTGTCCTGGAATCAGGAAGATTCTTCCTCCTGAGTTCAATCAGGTACTTATTAGTTATATGACCCTGAGCAAATCACTTAGCCCCATTTCCCTCAGTTTCCTCATCTGGAAGATGGAGTAAAAGTGAACTGGAGAAATAAATGGCAAACCACTAGAGTGTCTCTGCCAAGAAAACCCCAAATGGAGTCACAAAGAGTCAGAGAAAAATAGGAAATGACTAAACAGCAACAAACTTGTCAGAAACACCATAATGACTCAAGGAAATTCTGTTCAAAACAACCATCCCTACTCTTCAAAAAGTCACAGATATTCATTCTTCTCAGTCGCAGTAAGGAAAGAAAAAAGCAAAAGAAAGAATTAAAGAGAAATTTGAGACGTATCTTATGTATGCATGTATTGGTTCTAAAGGAAAGGGTCCTCAAATCCATCTGTAGTCAATTTTATCCCACTAGAGGATATTCAGGGCAGGAAGAGAGACTAGAGAATCTGATATTACCAACAAGTGGAAGTTAAGATAGTGTTTCATTTGAGCCATGGAAGTGTGTACAAGAAAAGGTGTAAAGGAGACAGACAGCAAGTGATGAGAGAGAGAGAGAGAAAAGAAGAAGAAGAAGAAGAAGAAGAAGAAGAAAAAAGAGGAGGAGGAGGAGGAGGAGGGAGAAGAGGAAGAAAAAAAAGGAGGGAAGCCTAAAACCAAAGATTTCAAGAGAAAATCCCTCAATAAAAGAATCAACCACAAGCAGACAAATCCACAGAGATGATCCTAAAGTGGAAGATAAGATGAGCAGTAAATCCTGAAAGAGAATGAAAAGTCTCAACAAATATTGCAAGACAAATTCCTGATGAAATAAAGAAACTTATGAACTCTAAAGACAGTATGAGACCATTTTAAAACTTCAAAATTATCTGAAAACCATAATAAAAGAAATCAGGAATGAATATTGTTCAGAATTTAGATTTTTCAATGTGTCATAAAAATTTGCATTTATGAAGTAGATTAGAATATACTTGAATACATGATGAAAATTATCTCTAAAGATTTTAATAAGATAACATAAAAAATGAAGGGTAAGACAAATTTTGCTGATGAAAATAAAAAAGGTGACAATATTAAAAGAAAACAGGACTTTGAAAGAAATAAAAACAACTGAATTTGAAGACGTTCTATGTAGAACAACTTAAATAATGAAAGTCTTCCAGTATAACATGGCAGATCGTTGTCATCATTATCATCTTCATCATCACCTTCATCAGGGAATATCATAATGCAGGAAATAATGCAAGAAAGAACTCCAACTTCTCAACATGAAAAGCAAAGAAAAAGTTGAAAGAATACACACATTACTTCCAAGAGAAATAAAAATAAAACCAAAACAAACACACAAATAAACAACAACAAAACAATGTTTCAAATGCTATTACAGAGGCCAGGAGAGACTTTCAGACATAAAGCAAAGGAGATCTGCATAACACAAAATTATTCCACATGATAAAAAATTCAGAGGAGGGAATATAATTATTCCAAACAACAGCTGCAGCAGCAACAACAAAAATTAACTCAAGCTACAAACCAAAATTATATACAATGTAAACCTAAGCCAATCATAAAGGAAAAATGATGGAAATTGAACAAAAAGGATATTCGAGCTATTTCTAAAATATAAACAAGATATGAGCAGATGAGAATGAGATGAGAAATAAGTACAGTTATAAAAAAGTAAATAGATGAGAAATAAGTTCAATTATCAGGGAAAGAAATGAATTAGCCAATATTTAAAAGTTGAAAGTATTTTCTAGAAAAGAAAATTATAGAAAGGAAACTTTAAATGATATAAGTAGGACTTAAGGAAAGCAAACTAATGTTGGAGAAGCAAAAATGAAGCACTGTCAGTTCAACTTCATAACTCATCTAAGGTGAATCAATGAAATTCATTGGACAGAAATTGCAGAGTAAAAGTGCCCCTAAATATGAAGTTGGACACAGGAGAATAATTAATGTACAGCTTCAATTCCATAAGTGATGAGTGCAGGGAAATGATCCCTATAGTCTGTCAGAGAGAAATGGGGTCATGGGAGAATGGAAGAAAGGGATAAATGACAAAAAGGAGGAAGTGCATCTGTGTGAATGAAAGAAGGGTTTTCAATTTAGTGGTAAGTAGAAGAGTCCTCACATAGAAGAAGTGATACATGTCTGATAGGGATGGGAGTCACACACTGGATTTAATCCAGGAAAGTTAATGCCTTGAGAGACAACCTTCTTTGAGAAAATGAGATGCCTTCAGGGACAATATCCCAGTACAGGAAAAGGGGTGGATGAACTCACAATGACAAATGAAGTCCCGAAATGTTGAGGAGTTGGAATGAACTATAGTTTGGAGCACTTAGGTGGGCAGAATGTTGAAGTCAGTGTCTGGGAGACTTGAGTTCAAATCCTGCAGCAGATATTTATTAGATCTGTGAATTAGCTGTAGAAGAACTACAAAAGTGGAGGTAGGTTCAGACGTTAACAATCTTGGTCCAGATGGATTTACAAGATAATTTTAATACATTTTAAAAGAATATATAATTCTGATATTACCCATCAAATTATTCTCTCAAATTTGATCTACAAATTTGAGGGTATAGGAGTCACTGGAGTTTATCAAGTAAGTAGATGACATGGTCATACCTGTGTTTTAGGAAAATCACTTTAGTGGAAAATGGAGATGAACTGGAGAGGGAAAAGACTTGAGGCAGATAGACCCACCAAGAGTTTATTGCAATAATCCAGGCATGAGGTGAAGAGGGCCTGCACTAGAGTGTTGACAGTGTCAGAGGAAAGAATGGGATACACTTGAGATACGTTGCAAGGATAAAATCAATAGATCTTGGCAACAAATTTGATATGGGTTAGAGGTGGGTAGGCAGAATTCAACGAAACATAGTGAGGAATCCAGGTGAACCCTGTGTTGCAAGACAGTGAGATTGAAAGGATGATACTGCCCTCTACATTAATATGGAAGGTAAGAGGAGAAGAGTCTTCAGGGGGAAAGATAATTAATTCTGTTTTGGATATTTTGAATTTAAGATGACTACTGGACAGTTTTAGCTATTTCAAAGGTAGTTGAAGATGCAAGACTGGAGGTCATTATAGTGTCTAAGACAGGATAGTTAGATTTGAGAATCATAAGAATGGTGAATGCAATTAAATCCATGAAAACTGATGAAATCCTATAAGTGAAATAGTGTAGAGGGAGAAGGAAAGAGTGACCAGGATAAAACCTTGAGGGAAGATGTAAACTGGAATAGGACTCAGCAAAATACATAGAGAAAGAGTTTGGATAGATAAGATGAAAACTAGGAGAGTGTTGTCCCAAAAACCTAGAGAGAAGAGGATATCAAGGAGGAGAGCGATCAATATTATCAGACTGCAGAGATGTCAAGTAGAATGAGGGTAGCAAAAAAAAATAGATCTGGCAATTTAAAAATCATTAGTGATTTTAGAAAGATCAATTTCAGTGGAATGATAAGCTCTGAAGTCATATTATAAGGGATATATATAGATAGATAGATAGATAGATAGATAGCATAGATAGATATAAAGTAGAGAATGAGAGGAGAAAAGTATAGGCACCAATTGTAAATGGCCTTTTCTAGAAGCTTAGCTATAAAGAACAGAAAAGATATATAGGATTATATGGCTGGGATAGGAAGATAAGTGAGTTTTTTTTCAGGGCAAGGGAGACATGGACATGTTTGTAGGCAATAAGGAATGAGCCAGTATTGTGGCAGAGATTGAAAATAAGTGAGAATGAAGAGGACAGAGAGGGAAATCTGTTGGAACAGGATAGAATTGGATCGTTGGAACAAGTAGAGGGATTAAACCTTAGAAAGGAGTAAAACCGCTTAATCATGTGAGAGAGGAGAAAGGAGATTGTGGCATAAGACATCTGAATAACAGAAAATGAGGAAGATGAGAGAAAAGGGAGCTCACAGGAAAATATCTGTCTTCCCCACTCTAAAACATGAGGCAAGATTCTTAACTGAGAGAGTAATAGAAAGGGGAACAATGGGAGGTTTGAAAAGGGATGCAAAGGTTTGGAAGAGTCATTGTGGAAAGGAGGAAGAGTGAGTTGATAAAGGAGGAATAGTGGCATTACCCAACAGCATTAAGGGCTAAGTTGAAGTGGAGTAACATAAATTGCGGTGGATCCAGTCAGACTAATTGAGTGATTTTCCTCATCTTCATTCAACAGCATTTGTGTAGGAATGAAGGTGGTGAATGGTTGGGCGTACTCCAAGGCTGGGTGTAATCAGGGATATAATAAGGGAATCAGGGATTGAAGACAGGAAGAGTGTTGAAGACAGTGTTGAATTGGTTCACTGAAGGGCAAAAACGGAGAAGCAAGAATGGAGAGAACTGAAGGATCAAGGGGTTGGAGATCATGGTGCAGGACAAAAAATATTTTTTTAAAGGAAAGGCATAGAGAAAGATAAAATGCAAAGAGATTATGGTTAGATACAAGAATTTCAGAATTCTTGAACATAGAGGTGGTACATTTGTGGGTGATGGCAAGAGAGTTTGTGTGTGGCTGTGGTGAAATAGAGGGGGTAGGTCATGGGCAGTGTATAGGTTTAGGAACTGAGTGGTTCAGATAGTTACCTGTATGTATTTTGTTTACACATAGTAGTTTGTATATTGTATTTCCCATTAGAATGTGAGCACCTTGAAGACAAGGACTATGTTTTTGCCTTAAAAGATAGTTCTTACATTATGTAAATTCACATTGAGCAAATTCAACTTTTTGCATAAAGAATTCTGAAAGAATCTACATTCTATAATATATACAAAATTCTTAAAAATATCCTCCAAGGTAAAGCAAAAGAATAGCTCAGACTAGGTGGCCACCTAATCCTCTGGATCTAAGGTTTGGCTTGAGAACTCCCCACAGAGAGGAGATCTTAGCTTTTCATCCACCTAATTGCCTGTCTTCTGTCCATGCAAGACTTGTCCCCCATGCCTCAGCCCTTCCCCTGTTCTTTCTCTCAGTTCTGGCCAGGCTCCCATATGACGGACACCACCAGTGTGTTCTTCCTCTTGTTGTCTTCTTTGTCCTGGCCTCCATGAGACCTTGAACACGTGCCAGCACCCTTCCTTACAGGCCCATGGTCCACTTCCTACCTACTACTCCCCCTCCTTTCCTCATATCCATGGTAAATTCATATTATATAAATAGTTCTTTAGGAGAGGTCTTCCATGGACTTAAAGCAAAAATTGTCTGCATTTGTATAACCACTGCTCAGTACATTGCCTCAGATGTCATGAGTAATGAATTATTTTTGACAGACTACAGCAATTTAACATAAAATAATTTGCCACAGTTAAATTAAGTTTATATAGGGAATATAAATATGTTTACCATTAGGAAAATAATTGGTATTAAAATATTTAAAATTGTATAATTATATTAGGACATTTAAAAGAAAAAAACATTTAATAAACCACAACACTCCTCTGTGCTAAAAAAAAAAAAACTCTACAAAGTATTGGGATATTTTAGTATTGCTTTAATTTCCATAAAGGAATGTAGACTACTAAAATAACAATATTAATAAGATTTATTTAAATTTTAAAAAGAGACATTACCTTAGTAAACCTAAATAAAAAACAACAACAAAAAAAAAGTGGATAAAGAAACAATTTTGTCCCATTAACATATGTGAAATCTCAATTGGAGGAGCTACATGGTATCCACAAATCTCTCTTATTTTTTTCTACCCATGAAAAATGAGCTGAACTAGGGAAGAGATTAGGTTGCAGCAAAGCTGAAAACTAGCTAAACAATTGCATAGATTCCAATCAAACTGGAAAAATCCATGGTTTTGTTTGTTTTTTGCCAAATAACATCCCAGTTTCCCTCACCATATAGCTGCATCATGAAAAGTTGTGTTCACATAAGAATAAAAATTGCAGATTAATGGCATGTAAAGATGCATGGCAATTATAAGAAGATTCCAGAATATTACAGATTTAACTTACACATGAGATTTCGCACTATAATTATTAAGGATTATAAGTAGAAAACAAGCAGAGCACTGAATAAAAATTATAATAGTCTGTAGATGGGTAAATGCCCTAAATTAAAAAGAAAATGAAGGAAGGTGGGAGGAAAGGGAGACAGGAAATCCACTTTCATCTTTGGTAAACTGCCTTTTCACTCTCACTGGCCAGGGAGGACCTTTAAGACATGCTTCTAAGGTTTAGCTGATTGACTGAACCTTTCCAGGGACAGGCCAAAGGTGGAGCTTCATTTGGGCAAATTCTAATGCAATTGCACCATCCCTGAGGTAAGTTGATACAGGAGTAGGATGGTTGTAGCAACAGGAAGAGTGAACTTTTCCCACAGAGCCAAACTACTGGACATCTCAGGTTATCAACTGGCTCCTACAGAAGGGCAAGAGGTGCAAGAAGGCAAAAGCCTGTCCCAGACGAGTAAAAAAGTCAGCAGTACTATCCCTGTACTGGTCTGTACCCCAAAATACTTTCTAACTATCCCCACCAGAGTTGTCTATATCTTCTCAGAGTACCTGAATGCCATCTACATATTCTTTTAGAGGAAACCTTCTTTCCTTAGACTTGGCAGCAGGAATCCATGCCCTAGGATAGAGGACCTAGTTAAGCCTTAGCTTCTCCTTTGCTTGAGATAATTCTTCCTTACTTCCCTCCCAGACTCTCCTGGCCCAGGGATGGCCTTGCCTCAGACTAATATTGGACCCACAGCCAAGTGTAGCTCACTAAAGACTTTTAGTCATTAATGCATCATTGTCAACCTGGAGTGAATTCTCTATTGGAGTGCACCACACTTATGATTTTGGTTCCAAGCTTTTTAACATACTTTATTAATGACTTAAACAGATGGCCAATTTTTTTTTTCAAAATTGCAAATAAAACGAAACTGTGAGAAATAACTAATCCTCTGAATGGCAGAGTAAGAATCTGAAAAAAAAAAGTCTTCATCTAGCTAACTTGTTGAGCTGAATATGGGAAGATGAAATGCAACCAGGCTAATGCAAAGTCTTATTAATAGTATTAAAAAAATAAATTTCACAGGTATAGGATGGGAGAGATAGGAAGTGCAATAGTTCAGTTCATTTGAGAAATTAATCAGTTTGGTGGCCTGTAGACAATGTAAATCAACATTATGACATGACAATGGACAAAATTAATGTGACCTTAAATTTTACTAGAGTAATGGCAACCAAACATTTGTATCAGATTCAAATTTGATTGGGGAATATTTTAAAAATAAAACTACAATAGAGCATACATAATGTTAATATGTATTTTTGTATGTCAATATATAACTAGACAGGATCCTTGTGTATGGTTAAGTTGCTCTATTTCTATGTGAGTTTGATGCCACTGTACTAGGAACTCATAGAATCAGAATGAAAGAGTTGATAGCTTCAATATACTCTTCCATGATCAGAGTAGAGTTAAAGTACTGTGTTCAGTTTGGAAATGACATTTTAGGAAATCTTATTAACAAAATAAATAACATGCAGAGGAGGGTAACTAAGGTAATGATGATACTAGAGAACTTAGTATAAGTGGAAAAATTAGATGAATAGCTGTTTGATCTTGGGAGATTTAAGGTTGGATAGAGGGAAGCTATAACACGTATATTCAAATATTTAAAGGGTGTAGAAATTTCCTTATTACTCAGACTCAAGCAGAGACTATATGTCATAATAACTGGAGTAGAGAAGTAGATAAGTTTTGGACAAGATTTTTCCTGTAGCCTTTTCCAATTTTGCCAGTTTGTAATTTTAAGATAGTAGCTAGTGAAATATTAAAGCAGAAGATTATAGGGCAATGTTAGATTTGTAGGCAAAAATGAAATAAACTGTAAGAATGAGAATCTGAGGAGATGAAAGGATACAACAAATGTGAAAAATGGATTTAGTAGGAATGAAAGAATCAGATCTAGAGCTTGTGGTCAAGAAATATATCAATATGATACATCTCAGAGTTGGGTGAATTTTGAGAAATAGATTTATGCATGCTAATATGTGGGTGAAGTGAGGAGGATCAGGTTGTCAGACTTTAAGGGAATATGTTTGTATTCATGATTATCAAATGAATACTAATTTCCTTGAGTGTATGACAAAAATATCATGAGTCAGGTCCTAGTCATTGAGAAATTTTAGAGCGTGACCTTTGGGGCAAAAAATGACACCAGCAAGGATTGGATGAATTAGTGCAAATTGATTTCATATACCTCAAAAGATGAAAGGTTATCCCTTGATGATGGTAGAGTAATTGTCTCTACTAAGTGGAATGAGTGGGTCAAGGAATAAACTCACTTCTCTTGGCCCTGCATATTGCAAAGCATTAGAGAATGAGTGGTCTCCAGTGAAGAAAA
>CM053771.1:221254030-221273895 GCA_028658325.1 Potorous gilbertii | reverse complement strand
TAGCACCGAGAGGATTTAAATACCAAATAGTAATGTTTTCTCTTTTACCCAGGAAACTTGAGGGTCTTCTCCTCCCAGTTTGATTTTTCTTTTATTAAAGGGGCCATCCCCTGAGCAACTACTTAAAGAAGCCTGTTCATTGAATAGGTGTATCTCACTCAAAGTGAGAATTCTATAAGACCTTAGCCTGAAAGGGTCAGGGTCTCACATTGCATCCTGGGTCATCTCCATCCATCCTGATGAGTATCAGGACACTGGATCCAGATGGCTCAGGAGAATGAAGTGAAGTTGTTGGTGACCTTGCACAGCCCTCCCTCATTCAATTTAAAGTCAGCTGTAAGTCATGTCATCATCTTGATGTCATTGTCCTCTTCGAGAATGAAGGACAAATACAATGACAACCAACTCTTCATAGTCCAATTTGGGATTTTCTTGTTAAACACACAGGAATGGCTAACCATTTCCTTTTCTAGCTCATTTTCCAGATGAAGAAACTGAGGCAAACAGACTTAAGTGATTTGATTAGGGTCATATAGCTGGTAAGTTTCTGAGGCCAAATTTCAACACAGGAAAAGGAGTCTTCTTGAGTGTAGACCTTGTACTCTTATCTACTGCACCATCTAACTTCCCCAGTGCAATATCTGTATACACATTAAGAGGAGAAATAAAGGCATATCATATATTTACACATTAAAAACAAAATGAGAGAAACACATAAATGCAACTTCAAATTCAAAAAAGAGGAGATGTGTGTCTCACCCTCACAGTTATAGCTATGAAACCCTGCATAGAAAATTCAGAGCATGAAAACAGTAGGGAACGTATGGGAAGATCATTTATAACACATGTTGACACTTATTACAACAATAATAATATCTTGAATTTAAATAGAACTTTTTTCCCTGATTGAACTAGGTTCACATTTGCCAGCTGGCATTATCCTTCCAACTACCATGTGTGTTGAGGCAGGGAAAAAAGACCTGGGAGTAAAAGACAAGGTGCTTCATATATTTTCAGTTATTTCCACTTCCCTCACAGCCCGTCTTTTGGCCTGGGGTCTTTTCAGGTTTAATCTCTTTTGACTTCCTTCTCTTGACTTTTATTTAGGATTGAAACAATACTGTAGAAGTGTCTGCTCCAATATAGATTTTTATTGAAAGAAGCTGTTGCTACAAAAATTATGATACAGACATTCCAAGGTTTCTTTGTTCATTATATCATTTAGAAGTGTGGCAATTTAAAAATCATGAGAGACATAGTTTCTGAGTAATTTAATCATTTTATTAATAAGACTAGTACATTTATTAATAAAAAGATGATCACTGGTCATCTCTCTTGGACCAAAGACGATCGTTGTGGTAAGGCTCAGGACTTATATGTTCTTTTGAAAGAGTGGCAATCAACACTGATTAACAAGTAACGAGAGAAAGAGTATTATAATGAGTGGCTGAGTGGGACCTCATGTCACCATTGGACCAAAAGATTATCTCTATGCCCAGACCACTTCCAGTCTTGGGCAATCTATTTAAAGAATTTATGCCCCACCCAAACCTGAGCAGAACACAGTAGCTACTCCACCTTGGTGGGGTTCTTGAACAAGAAAGTTAATCCAGTCTCATTACCAGCAATGTCCTTCAAGAGACCGAACTTTTTAAAAGAAGGACTTCAGAAAATGGGGGAAACTCTAGATCTTCCCAAATCATTGGTTATTAATAATCATTTCTCTCAGAAGGTTTGTTTTAATGAAACTATTATATGGATGGACTATCCTGGGGGTTTTGAAGAACATAAAGATGAATGGTATGATCTCCATATACATAGAGGAAGGAAGATAAGATCAGTACAAATACTTTACCTCCAGAACCAGAGGATCTGGGTTCAAATCCCACCATCAACACAGATAATATGGCCTTGGATCAGTCACTTTTCCTCCCTCAGCTTCCATTTTCTCATCCGCAAAGTGAAGCTTCCAAAACTCCTTTTCATTTCTATAGCTATGCTCAACAAGATTTGGTAGATAACTGTCCAAAGATAGGAACAGCAACAATAAGAAGAAAGAAAACGTGCTAGAAGAATTCAGGAATGGAAACAATTATTTCTAACTCTAATAAATTCGGGAAAGCATCATGGAAAAAGTGACATTTATTTTCAGCCTTGAAGGAAGTCAAAATGGTTAAGAGAGGTGGTCTGCTAGGCGATGCATTGCATAGGGTATTAGGCCCAGATTTACTAAAATTCATCTTACTGAGTTCAAATTTAGTCTCTCTCACTTCCTAGTTGTGTGACCTGCGCAAATCACTTAAGTCTGTTTGCCTCAGTTTCTCATCTGTAAAATGAAATAGAGAAGGAGTCTCTCCACTATCTTTGCCAAGAAACACCCCCTAGTAGGTCACAAAGAGTTGAATATGTCTGAAAAACTGAACAAGAGTGGTACTGTACGGGAAAGGGAAATATAATCAATAAAAATGTGGAATAGGGTAGGTGCAAGGTGTATCAAGAGAATAGTAAATAAAATAAAATAATTGTCTAATGTGTATATTTGAAAAAAAATGGCATCATGATTAATAGAGAGAGTAAAGTTGGAATGTTGGGAAACTCATAGGAAATAAGAATTTAAAAAACCTAGACCTTATTGTACACTTCTCAGAAATGGTGTTTTATCATTAAAGCAGCACTGTCTGTGGTGACAATGCATATTAGATGCATAAAGAATTAAGGACTACTTTCACATACTGGCTTAACTATTTTAATTGTCACATTTAACTCACAGTCATTTAATAAACACCCAGCAACATATTAAGTAGTGTGTGAAACATTGTACTAACCATTGGTGATTAAAATATATATTTTTTAAAAACTTCACAGTTCCTATACTCAAAAGCTTACAATCTAATAAAAAGGATGTTGCATGAATATTAATAAGGATGATGAAAGTAAAAATGTGATAAAACCAAAGGAAAGACCTAAATAAAATGTTTAAAAGGGAAAGAGCCTAAAAATTGATAAATTATGAAGAAATGATATCTGACTGGTTCATTTTAGGAAGAGGTTTATTTCAACAGAAAGAAAATGTAGATGGAGTACACTGCAGGCATGGGGCCTTGTTGAAGCGAATGAACAAGAGACAAAATATGAAGACTGGAGAAGGGCTCATATTCCTTACTGATTGGAATACTGGACAAGCAATACCAAAGGGTATGAAATAAAGCTGAAACAATGCTGACAACAGTATTAGTTGTTCAAAGAATAATTTTTAAAAAAACCAGATATTTTTAGAATAATTAAGCTTTCTCAAAACTATGAAGAGCAAATTAAGATGATGGTGTTCATCTTTCATTTTTGAAACAGACCCAATGACATCAAGGAATGATGTCTTGATTTAGGTGTGAATTGGAATTTAGTTGAGACAGAGATGCACAAAGATGTAAGCCTTGCTATCTGTCTTCCAGAGTCACTGAGGTCCAGTGGCAGGACAAAAGTCAAGATGAGTGGCAATGGCCCAGAATGCAGTGGATGACCTTGGCATCTTCAATGCCTGACCAAACTCTAAGTGTCCCACAGCACCTGCATCAGTTACCTTTATGGCCATTGGAATAAATTGTTCTCATCTACTCATTCTGCTGGAGTAAGATTTCACATGCTTAGGGTAGATACCTCCCCCCACCCCCAACTCACTGCCAGGTTTGAGCCCTATTGATTACCCTCAACCTGACAACTTGGTTTTACCAGAGTGTGTCTGCTGTGCATGTTATAGTTTATTGGAGCCACAGATGAGAACTGGTCGACAGGTAGAAACCAATGGTGGATGGGTAGTCCTGAAAATGTCTCAACAAGCCTTTAAAAAAAGAGATACTAGTCCTCTGTGAGCACTAGTGTTACAGGAAATCACACAAGGGGAAAAGTAAAATGAAAATAGACTACAATTAGACAAAATCCTCACAATGCTAACAGGAATAAATATCAAATTCAACCTACCCTTATACAGCATTGCTAAGCTTATGTAATAATGAGGTCGGTCTTGTAAGTAGTCAAGAAGAAAAGAAAGACAAATCAAAAGCACCCAGTCAGATTTCACAAGTTTTTTACAAAAAAGAGGAACTAGAGAAGTTAGAATATGATACATAAAAAATTAAGAAATACATTCCGAAAATTAGATTCCTAGAACAATTAAATATTGTTTTTCAAAGATGTACATCTTGGGTGCTGTTCCTAGATTCAGAAAGACCTGAGTTCAAGTCTGGTTTCAGACACTAGTCAGCTTTATGATCTGAGTAAGTCACTTAAGCCTGTCTACTCTGATATCTTTATTTGTAAAATGAATATAAAAATAGCACCTCTCAGGATTACTCTAAAGATAAAATGAAATACTATTTTTAAAATACTTTTCAAACCTTCATAGGATATGTTAGTATTAGCTATTATTTATTATTAAATTGATTCTTCAGACTGAATTAACTGTTCAGAAAATTAATTATTAGTTAATTCAGTGATGATTTTAAAAAGTGAAATCAGTTTTCTGGTATCATATAGCTTAAATTATGTTTGAACTTTTTTTCTAACTTTTGAACTTTTTTTAAGGTGTTGCAAGGTGGTGACCATTAGTTTTGGGGTTGGAAAGGACCTTCACAATTATTTATTTCCATTTTCTCAATTTATAGATGAGTGAACTGAAAAGGTTAAGTTTTCACAAGACCACCTAGAAAATAAGTAGCAGAACTGAGTTTTGAAGTAAGCTCTACCAAACCTAACTCTTTCTAAGAGAAATAACGCTGTTACCAACAAAATGGCCTCAGATTTTCTGCCACTAGTGTGTCACAGTGTAAAACATTTAAGCAATCACATATAATACTATGCATCTCATAGCAAAGAACTCTGTTAAAAAAAAACTAACTTAATTTTTAACACGTTAAATATTTAGGTTAGGATATAC
Source organism: Potorous gilbertii (assembly GCA_028658325.1). Classification (NCBI taxonomy): domain Eukaryota; kingdom Metazoa; phylum Chordata; class Mammalia; order Diprotodontia; family Potoroidae; genus Potorous; species Potorous gilbertii. Next base: position 221,268,965 of record CM053771.1, on the reverse strand, counting down.
TTTATTTACTCTCCAAAACTGGCAATATGTAACTTCCTCCTTTACTATCTTATTCCATGCACTTAAATCTGATAAGCCCATATTATAAATGATTTCTCAATGTTTTCTCTATTATTTTATATGACATTCTGCTCAGCATGTATGTGTATACATATATATGTATAATCTTTTAGGTCATTATGTGTGAATAAACTAGGTACACACACTAAAAGGCAAATGAGAAAGAGGAGTAAATAAGATGAAGTTAGTTTGTATGCAAATAATGACCCTGGAAACCACTCTCCTAAAATGTTTTTGAAAAATGTCACATTAATGCTTTATATTAAATCTGCCAGTTTTTTCCAGTGATACTAAGAATCATAACAGTAGAATAAAAATCTGAAATCTGACAGTTCAGCTTTACATGAAGAAACATATTTTTGGATCTTTGGAAAAAATAGTGTTTCTGATTCTGGGTTGGATTAACATTTATGCAAACTAACTGATTTAAAAGTTAGAAAAAGTAATTAGCATTAATTCCTAGTGATTCATATCAGTTTCAAAATGTAAGGTGAAGGCATGGTTTCCACAAATGGAAGTAACTCAATTATCTCTGAGATGTGAATGCTCATGGTTTTAATGCCCTCTTTGTCTTCCCATGTCAACTAGAAATGTCTCTGCAATATCACAAAATAGTAGGAGGACTGTTTTTCCCCTTGATGTAGATGACACAATCATGGACTAAATAACAGCTGTAGTGCTTTCAGACCTGAAAAGAAGGGAGCCCACTGAAACATGAAATAATGGACAGACATGGGGAAGGGGAATTGTCATTGCAAAATATTGATTGGGTGCCCTAAATTTAAGTGTACTCAACTGAAATAAATTCAATCCAACATTTATTGAATTCCTACTTTATTCAAAGCACTGTGTTAAATAATAGGAGAAATTAAAATTGAATTAAACCATAATTTTTACCATTGCAACCTACAGTTTTGGTAGAGACTTTCCATATATAAAAATAACTATACAGTACTTATAATACAGTAGAAGGAGCTAATTCAACCCAATTCAAGCTCCTATTGTGAAATGTATTTTACTAGGCACTGAAGATATAGAGAAGATATATTCTTTCCCTTAAAGAGTTTACCTTTTATAGTGAACATACAACTTGCTAATAGATAATTATCTACATGATTGAGGAGAGAAGAATGAACAATTAGGATAATCAGGAAATACTTCCCATAATATCTGGCAAGTAATCTTAGCCTTGATGAAAACCAGGGATCCCAAGAGACAAGTCTGTGCACAGGCTAAAAGCTAGGACACAAAGTGCTGTAGCCTACTTTTCCTGGAATCTTTAGCGTATGGAGAGAATATGCACATGTACATATATATGCATGTATAAAATAAACAGTATATGTATATTATTATGTATATGTATACATGGATATTCCTAAATTTATCTTTTATTATTTATATATTATAGAATATAAATATATGTGTATACATACATGCTTGTATACGCATGCATGTATATATATGTGTACATCTAATCTTCCAAGGGCCTAGATCTTTTAGGACAAAGAAGAGTCCCTTAGAAAGTATATCACTTAGAAATATAAATCTATTTTGCAACCCACTTCCTTGTGTTAGCAGAATCCACTCTTAGTCCTGGAATCAAGAAAAACTAAGTTCAAATTAGGCTCAGATACTTTATAGCTATGTGACACTGGACAAGTCAATTAATCACTGTCTGTCTCAATCTCCTCATCTGTAAAATGTGGTTAATAATTGTGTTGTTTGGAAGATAAATAAGATGCCAATTGGAAAGCATTTAGCACATTGCTTAGCACATAGTAAGTAATACATAAATGCCAGTAAATGCACTTCAGAGATGTGGTATATGATAGTCTACTGCATTCTAATCCTGTGGTATCAAACTCAAATTGAAACAGATCCCTATGTTGCATATTGACTTAAAAAGTAAAAATTAATATTATCTATATTGTCTTATATTTAATGAAGCATTTCTAAATTGCATTCTAATCTGTTTTTGTAGAAAGCCTTGAGTTTCACACTTTTGCTTTATCGATTCATTTGAAAGAGGAAGAAATGGAAGTACTGAGTGGTATTTTGAATTGCCCAGTACCATTTAGTCAGCTAGGGAATTGAACTTAAACTCAGAATTCCTTGAAGTTCAGCCGATATTTTGCCACTCTTAAAGATACTAGCTCCATACTACTGTTAACATGCTGTTACTCTCATTAGACTAAGAGCTCTGTGAAAGCAGGGAATCCTCTGAATTAGCATAATACTGTGATACATATTAGGATCTTAATAAATGGTTGACTCAAATTTCCTATCACCTGCCCTATTGAATTGTAAATGGAAACTGGACTTTGAATTTAGTAGATGTGTTTCAATGAACAGCTTGATTTCAACTGTTTGATTAATGATATTGAATGAATGATCAAACATTATGCAGGCAAATAATTATTTCATATGCTCACAAAGAGCCTGAAATAAGGAATCTTATTCTGCCTTTACAAGGAGAGACATAAAAGTTGATCAAAGTGACTAGTTCTACAATGTAGAGATAGTAGGGATAAAACAGGAAATGGAAATGATTACATTTTACTGAAGATCCTGTGAAAATGATCAGAAAACACTCTAAGAAAGAAGCTTATTATCCTTTAGTGTTAGAATTTCTTACTCTCGTTGATGTTTCCTTCTTTTCCATTATTTCAAAATTCATAAAAATTATGTTTATCACTGTTACTAGGGCAGGGGAAAAGAAAAATCCATGTATGTTAGTTAATAATAGTAAAGGATGATAAATTGCTTAGAAGAAATATATTTCAGTACCCCAAGGGATCTAAGTTTTGACTGATATGGATACTCCCCATGCCAACTTTGATTTCAACTTTTCTACCACTTATTAGATGCTCCTTATATATAGTATCTTAGATACTTGATATATTTGATACAGTTATTTTACTTCCCAGTAGACAACTTTCTATATTATCCCTGATGGATTGATTCTGTTAATACACAAAATTTTTAACAAGTGAAATTATGTGTGTGTGTATATATAAAGTCTTCTCCCATACAGTTTATATTTTTAATTTTATAAGACTACATATTATGGAGTTCAATTGTTTGTAATTCCTTATTATCTGGTCGATTACATTGATCTATTTTTCTATATTTTGACCAGTACCAAAACAATTTTTATTATTACTTTAAATATAATGTATGATTTAGAAGTGCCACCACCCCCCCCCTTTAAACAGTCATTTGGTCATGATGATGCTTATCCACTTCGTTTTCTCTATGTAAATATTTAGGCTAAATTCTTTTGAGAAACTATATGCATTATCTATGATCTTGATGGAATAAGAAAAAATTTATCTGTAAACAGAAAAATCTGGATTATCATCTAGAAGGATTGTCTTATCCATTTCCACAGACTTTCTACCAAGAATGGGGGGCCTGTGACCTCGAGAGCATATGTGGCCCTCTAAGTCCTCAAGTGTAGCCCTTTGACTGAACCCAAACTTCACCAGAACAAATCCCCTTAATAAAAGGATTTGTTCTGTAAAATTTGAACTCAGTTAAAAGGCCATGCCCAAGAACATAGAAGGCCACATGTAGTCTCTGGGCTGCAGATTCCCCACCCCTGTCTAAGAATTCCATAAGCAGCTAGGTGGACACAGTATTGAGCAGTGGACACAGTATTGAGTTTGGAGTCTGGAAGACCTGAGTCAAAATATAATCTTGTACTAGCTATGTGACCCTGGGCAAGTCATTTAAGCTTGCTCTGTCTCAATTTCTTCCACTATAAAATACGGATCATAGCAGACCTACCTCCCTAGATTGTTATGAGATCCAAATGATATAATATTTGTAAAATGCTTGCCTGGCACACAAGGAACACTATATAAGTTCTTATTCCCTTCCTTTCTCTGGTTTTCCTTCCTTCTCCCTCTTCCACAGGTATTCTCAATAATTAAGATAAGTACCTTTGACAAGAAAACACATTAATTTAGCAAAAACCTTGTTTTATGCCTCACTTGCTACTAATAGTGCACTATCCAATAAAACTACCTATTATGTCCTTGAATAGTTTATTTTTTTGTGATTTGACATATACATGGGAGATTTTTTTGGAAGGGGAACATTTAAGGAAAGGTTTTGCTCTACTGAATCAAATGCTTTTGCAAAAGTTAAAGAAATAACCCAGTGTGTTCTTGTCACAATACTACTGTGAAAGGATTTTTATATGTTTGCTTTGTTATTTAAACAATAGTATAGAACTATGCAGAAAACTTAAGAAATATAAAACCATTTTCAATCACAATTGATGTGCTACTATTTTACTTATAACCTCTATTTATTAATATGTACTAAAAACAGATTCTGCCTTAGTTTTCATAATGCACATTGTCAAAGTGAGCTGCAGATTTTCAAGTGAAATGAATAACTGTTTTCCCTGAAAATATTTAAGTAACAACCAACCATTTCATCAAATATCATGCAGACCTCTTATTTGACTTCAGCCTAGATAAATTTTGAAGGATTTTCATAATATTCCTCTGGGGAATATTACTGACCACTTTGACCCTTGGCAAATTTATCATCTTACTCTTAAGAACAAAATTATTTTGACTGTTTTCATATTATTCTTCCTAGGAGACGCACATGTTTAATGTTATTGTATTTTATAGTAGAAAAGAATACATGGTGTTTTGAAAACTGCCTGAAATTGACAGTATGGGAAATGCAGGTCAGAATAAGTAATTTTCTAACATTTTTTTGTAGGTAATATTCGATATAAAGCTTTTTACATAATGCTGCCATAGATTGCTCTGAGGAAAATATGACCTCTCTAGATATAGGGCACGGAATTTGGGACCATTTGTGCCTACTGGACAAGGGGACTGTCTCAGTTGGAATATATAATTAATTGCAGAAAGAGGAGTTTGAATAATTTCCTCTTTCTTTAGGTTTTTTCTCCCCTAGTTTGTTTTCTAAGAGGAGAATTAATAACATGATAGATGGGTACACAATAAGAGAATAATAATGAAGCAAAATATTTTCATGATCAACAGGAAACTAAATGAAAGGAATTTATGCATTCCTCTTTCTTGGTGATTGATTACTCAGACTTGTAAACTTGTATTACTTTCCATCTATGTACCTTCTTCTTTTTTCTACCTGTCTGACCTATTACTTTTCCTTTCATCCTATTACGGTTCTTTTTCTGTTAACAGGTGACCAGATAAAGTTACACATTTTCCATATATTTTATACCATTAAGGGGATTTATTCTGTGGAGTCTGGATTCAGTCAAAGGCCACACTTGAAGACCTAGAGGGCCACATATGGCCTCGAAGCCACAGGTTCCCCACCCTTCTTCTATGCTTTCTAGCATATAATAATCACTTGTTAGGAACCAGAAAGATCAAGGAAACTGATGGAGGGACACCAATGAGAACTATAGCAGGACGATGTGACAGAAGGACAGCAATCTGTCCTCATAATGGATGAGACCACAATCTATAAATGATATAAAAAGGCAGTCAAGGGTTTTTCTTAATTATGAATTTGAAGGTCTTCTCCTAGGTCAGCCTTCCCTTCTGACATCAATGAGCAATGTGTTTCCATTATTAGTTAAAAGGACAAGTTGATGTCTTTACATTTTTTTAAATGCCATGTTTAATGAATTTGTCTTTGATAATAAATACAAAATCTAATTGACTCCACTCCCCACTTGGAAGGATTTTTATGGTAAACTATATGGTTGGGGAGAGGGGAAGAGAAAGCTATGCAAATATGTGTGTATGTATGTGTGTGTGTGTGTGTGTGTGTGTGTGTATTTTTTCCCAACAGATGCCACAGAGCTGAATGTCTATGATTTATAGACAACTGAGTTCATAAGAAACAGTTAATTCCATTGCTTATTCTGATAAGACCTTTACTTTGACATATTATAAAATATCCTGCACACACATTTCAAAGCAGAATTTCCCAGTTTACAGAAGTGTAACTAAAAGAAAAGTTATTTCCAAGTTGGGGAAAGATAGAGACTCACAAAGTTGCAAGGTGGATGTCCTTAATCAATGAGACATGATATTCATTCATCATCTTCATTATCATCCTCATAACTGTCATTACCATCCGCACCATCCACATCACCATCATCCTCTTCTTCATTCAAAAACATGTATTAAGTGATTACTTACGTGGAATATTATGTTAATGTCTGAATAAAATTAAAAAATACTTTTGTATACTATTGGATAATTTACAGAATTGAGAGGAAATGTTTTTAAATGAAAGAAAATATATTATTCATAGTCTCATATTCATTGAATATGAATATACAGAGAAAGGGACAATAAGTTAATGTAACATTTCCCTTTTGTCTTCAGACAATTTATATTCCATTTCAATCATGGTATTTTCCTTTCAGATTATTCATACAATTTACTCTTTGCTAGAACTAGAAATGTCTAAACCTTTCAAGGATACAATAAGCTAATGTAGCACTTAAGGAATTATCTTGAACCTCTTTAACAGTTTTTGACACATTGTCTTAAATTATCTAAGGAATAGCAACTTTCTCCTGTTATCACATGCAGCTCTTTCTCTGTTCCACATCCTCCACACTCCACCCCTCCTTCCCCCCAATACATAAACCAGTTTGCATTTTCCATTATTTTACTTGGAGGCTAGGGAGTATAAAATTCCCCTGGAGCCATTCAAATAATCATGGCATTAGCAAACTACCTTCTAGGAGCCATTAAATGGATAGCATAAATTTGGTCATATTGAATCTATATCAGAATTGATGGGACATACAGAATAAATTACATATCAGAACTGCTGAATGGCCCAGGAAGAGTACATTGTCAGATGCATTGTTTAGTGCACAGATTGTATGATCCTTGTACACTCTATATACACTAACTGTGGATGTTAGAGAGAATAAAAAGTTGTGGAATTTTCAGGTGATGAGAATCAACATTCATCGTTTTATAAAGATACATTTTGTAAAGGATGAGTGAAAACTGTAAATTATTGTAATTTCATAACTATAAATTATGGAACATATATTCTTTGAAATGATGTCTCTATTGACATACAACCATCTAGAGAGATTATTCACTGAAGTACCAGCAAACATGGCATAGTTTGTAATTATGACCCTCACAGCTGGTGTGTTTGAGTTGGAAAAAGTGTAAGATTAATTGTTGCTGTGAACACGTGTATTTAGACCAAGGTTAAAAATTCTAATTAATAGTCATAGTCACCTCAAGTAAATGAAATACTCATTTTCTCTTTTGAAATGTGTAGAAAAATATATTTCCGTCTAAAAGTACTTATGCACTGAGAATTGGTAGTAATATAAAATATGACAAAAAACCAAACAACTGAATGAGAGTGACAGAACAACCCTTATGAAGGACTTAATCTAGTAGCAGAGAGAGTAGGCCCCTGTCGTTTATCCTTGAGACATGGTCAGCAAGCTTTAATCAACTACTTCTCTGAACAACATTCTAGGCTAATTATAGATTTACTGTTTTACCGAAAGATGGAATTGTCAGCTACTTATAGTAAGAGGCGTTATTTGAAGTTATTAACATGAAATGTTACGTTAATCCCTGAATAACATTGAAAAGAAATATTTGTGTACACTATAGGATAATTTACAGAATCAACAGGAAGAAATGCTTTTAGATTTTCACCATAAATATTACAACCCCCTGGTTGTTTGTTTTTTAATTTCTAGAATTCATCATAAGTATTTATTTATTTAGCTTAATAATTAGTAAGTAATATTTGTATAGTATCTTAAAGTTTGCGAGATGTTTTAGTTACATTATGCCATTTGAGACATAATGAGAACTCTGTGAAGTAGAGATTACAAATAGGATAATCTGTTATACAAGCAAGGAAACTGAGGTATAAAAAAGGTTAATGATTTGCCTACTGGCCAAACAGTTAAATATCAGAGGTGCGTTTTAAACCCAGGTTGTCCAAACTGGAAGTCTGACATAATGGTTATCACTCTGCCTAAATTAAGTTGCTTTTTTGTTCCTCTATTAAAATGTAAAGGCCTTGGAAAAAGTAGACTGTTAAACTTTACTGGTCATCTGTATCATAGTGTACAAGAGATAGACATTTTTTTTTCCTAGTTAAGGTTTCAGATGGAATTACAAGGAATGATGAAGACATCAAGTGATTAAGAGGTAAGAAGGGTACAGTAGGTACCTTAAATATAGAAACCAAACCTAGAACAGAAGGTGAAGAAAATGCAAAAAACAAACTTTGACTCTACTTCAATTTCACCAAGGGCCAATCCTGACCGTGAAGAAATTGATACATATTAAATTAAAATTCCCTGGAATTATTAGTAATGTAAGTTAGAGACAAAACAAAGACATAATCTGACTTACACACATTAGCAAATACTACAGTAATGAGCTGCAAAATGCATGAGGTAAACTCTGTACACAGATGCCCAAGGGGATGGAGAATAAGAGAGTGATCAATTGCTTGGGATAAAGTCATGGAATCCTAGGAAGCATGGAGTCATCCTAATTAAGAATAAAATTTTTCAAGCAAGAATTCATTTTGATGCCTTTAGCCTTAGGGCATTTGAATTGGCTTACTATCAGGTTCTTAGAGTCATCTGACTAATTCCTTTGCTTAGACCTTCCCTTTTATCTTATCTCCATTTATCCAATAATAGACATATTCAGGCTAGAAAAGATAAAGGAGTATCTAGGTCAGCCCTGTCTTGACCAGATGAAGCAACTGAACCTAAAAGAAGCCAAGTGATTTAAGCAGGTTAGTTTCTTAGTCAAAATGCTGCAAGTATAGGTGGACATGAAACCCAGGTATTCTGGTACCCAGAGATATCTTACTGTTTCCTGAGTACTGTCACAATGCCAACTCTGGAGCAGGCCATAGCCTTATGTGAGAAGCTGAAATCAGCACAACTGGGATCTCATATCATTGTTCTGAGGCTCGTTGGCTTTATAACTTCCATGTAGAAGTCACTGAGACTGTCTTAGCCAATTCTTTAAATTATTATTGTATTTTCTGAGTCCGTAGGAATTTTATTATAACAAAAACCAAAAAAATTTTACCAAGTTCTAACCATTTTAATTGCTACATTGGTAGGAAGGGCCTTGAAAGAAGTTATTTTCTTGTAAGTCCATGTCTACCATAGAAGGGGAAAAAAAAGTAAAATTCCCTCTCTGCCAACTTATATATCAAAATGTGATTTGTTGGAGAGTATTAATTATGGTTAACTGAGGTCTCAGGAGACAAGAGATACTGACAATTCAAAGGTCTATCTCTTGGGGGAAAGAAGGCATCAGGGAACCACAAAGGTAACTTCACAGTTTTCTATTCTCATACAGGAAAAGTCCAATTTATGGTGAGTGTCAACAGACCTTCAAATATATTACTATTGTTATTTTTATAGCTACTACTTCTACCACTACTCGTACTCAGGAATAGAAGGAAGTGATTGAAATTGCAGGGGAAGGAAAATATTATATTTCAGCTCTGTTACCTCTGTTTCCAAATATATACTTTGGGGATCTATTGGTACCATAATTGGTTAGTTGGGTGAAGAAAGGAGAAAAGAAGTAAAAGAAAATTGACAATTTCTACAGATAACTTTGTTGGGTCTAATCTCATATGACCAGGACCCCATTTTCCCAGGAAATCCTAAGGTCCCTAGGTCACTCTCTTTAGGTGTACATGAATTCATAAAGGGTTATATGGCAACAGATATGTCAAATTCTATTAATGATCTGTATTTCAGTTTAAACTCAACCCTCTCAAGCCCATATTGAGAATCTAAAGCATTTTATAGGTACAGTAAACAGGATAAAACTCACTGGGAGTTTTTTATCTAGTATTTTATATATTGAGGCATCTTGCAGCTGGCTAATATTAATAAGTTTATGTACATATAAATTTTCTAGTAAACAATGTTGATTATTATATACATAAAGGAAGTATGATATTTTCACTTACACAAATCCTAAGTAGAAAACACCCTACAACCTGTGAAGGGTCAAAGAAGTTGTAAAACAGGAAAAATGGAATAAATTGTTGCCTGTCTTGCTCATTTTAGGTAAAATAGCAATAGTACATGCTTTTTAAAAGTTTTGTATGGTTCAAATATAGCAATCTAAATAACATTGACTAAATATGCCAAGGTGTTGTTATATGTCAGTTATTTTATTTTGTGACTTTTTCTACCAAGTTTTCTGTCAGGTTAGTTCTTTTGTAAATGGGAACTCATCAGATTATTTATGCACCTTTCCTTCCCTCCATTAGATGAAATGTGAAATCATGGGCATTTAAATTGGTCAATATTTTGTTTTCTTTTCATTTCATCATCTTTACCACATTTCTGGAAAGCATAATTTCTTCTTGCCTACAATGGGACTAATAGCTCTGGAAAGGAAATTATATATTTTTACTCTCGACTTGCATGTCATTGAATAATGTTTGGACCCTAAAATGAGAAAACTAAAACAATTTCTTAATTTTAATTACAAAATATAATACTTTAAAAATAGCAAGTTGTCATCAATTAATACACAACACCTTATGGAAAAGTTGAAGAAGTACCCACACATAACTAAGTATAAAAATTCATCTTACCCAAGAGGGAAATAGAAGAGGAAAGGGCTGAAAGAAAGAGGGATAGGAATAGCAGAAAGATCAGATTAAGTGAGGAAGCAGTCAGAAGCAAAGCAGACTTTTGAAGAAGGGACAGGTTAAAAAAATAAGTAAAAAGGAATAGGATGGAAATACATAGCTGGCAATAATGAAGGAAGAAGATAGATGAATGGATCAGAAACCACAATTCAATAACATTGTTTATGAGACAAACTTGAAACATAAAGACAGACATGCAGTTAAAATTTGGGAGCAGAAACTATTTTACCTCACCTGGAATTAAAAAAGATAGATAATTAGCATAGTTAGATACTAAAGAGATAATTAGCATAGTCAGATATTGCTAAAAAAGATACTAGAGATGATAATTGAATATTAACACTCAATATATATACATCAAATATCATACCATGTAAATTCTTGGATAGGAAGTGAAATGAATTATAGGAGGAAAAAGGCAGTAAAGCTAGTGGAGGATTTCAATATAACCCCATCAGACACAAATAAATCTAACTATGAAAGAAACAAGAACATATTAAGAAGATGAATAGAACTTCAGAAAAGTTAGATGTGATAGGTGTCTAGAAAATGCTGAACAAAATAGAAAAATATGTATGCTTTTCTTTGCCCCACTGTACATGGAATCTTCATAAAAACTGAAAATTATTAGTGCATAATTATGGCATAAAAATCTCACAAACAAATGGAGAACTACTAAATAGGCCCTCTTCAAAAGATCATACAACAAAAATTACATTCAATTAAATGTCTTTGAAGCATTAATTAAAAATAAATTGAAAACTAAATGGTCTCATCCTGAAAAATGAGTGAATCAAGGAACAAATCATAGAAAAAATCAATAATTTTGTTAAAGAAAAAGGCAACTCCCAAAGAGCTACAAAAATGTGTATACCCTTTGACTCAGCAATATAGTTTCTAGGACTGCATCCCCTAGAGATCATAAAAATGGGAAAAGGTCTCACATGTACAAAAATATTTATAGCAGCTGTCTTTGTGGTGGCCAAAAACTGGAAATCAAGGGAATGCCCATCAATAAGAGAAATATTGGACAAGTTGTCGTATGTGAATGTAATGGAATACTATTGTGCTATAAGAAATGATGAACAGAAAGATCCCAGAGAGGCCTGGAAGGACTTAGATGAACTGATACTGAGTGAAAGGAGCAGAACCAGGAGAACTTTGTACACATTAATAACTACAGTGTGCAAGGAATTTTTCTGGTAGACAATCCTTCACAGCAATGCAAAGATCTAAAAAACTCCCAATGAACTCTTCAGGAAAAATGCCTTTCACATTCAGAGGAAGAACTATGGAATTGGATCACAAAATGAAGCAGGCTATTTTCTCTTGTGTTATGTTTTGTTTTATGTTTGTCCCATTAATTTTAATTCTTCTACGCAATATGACAGAGGTGAAAATATTTTTAATAGGAATGTATGTCTGAAACCTATATAAGATTGCATGCCTTCTTAGGGAGGGAGTGGGAAGGAAAGGGGAAAAGAGAGAGGGAGGTGAAAAAATCTAAGATATATGGAAATGATTCTAGAAAACTGAAAACAAATGAAATAATTTTTAAAAAAAGATAAAGACAACAATGATACAACATACCAAAATTTGTGGGATCGAGTCAAAGAAGTACTTAAGGAAAGTTTATAGCTCTATAAGTTTACATCAATAAAAGAAAAGAGAAGTTCAGTGAATTGGGGATTCAATTTTTAAAACTAGAAAAAGAAAAAAATACTTAAAATTTTCCCCATTAAATACCAAAATTGAAATCCTACAAAATAAAGATTAATAAAAATGAAAATAAAAAGTGAAGCAAAGACAAAACTTGAAGATGGTTTTATGAAAATAAATAAACCATCAGTTAATTTGGTTAAAAAAAAGAAAAGCAAATTACCAGTTTCAAAAATAAAGAACAAATGTACAACTAATTAAGATGAAATTAAAGACATTATTTGAATTTATTTTGTCCAACTAAATGATGCCAAATCAGACAATGTAAACAAAATACATTTGTGTTTATAAAAATACAAATATTCTAGATAAGGAGAAGAAATAAAATACTTAACTCCATTTTGGAAAAAAAAGACATTAAGAAAAGTCTTAAACAACCTCCTTAAGGGAGGGAGAGGAGTAAACAAACCCAGGATCATATGGATTTACAAGTAAATTCTACAAAACATTTAAAGAACAATTAATTACACTCATATAAACTGTTAAAAAAAATAAGGAAAGGAAAAATCCTGCCCAATTCCTTCTATGATACAACTATGGTTTTGATACCTCAACCAAGGAAAGCAAATACAGAGAAAGAAAAGACTTATATCCCTACTGAACAGTAATTTAAAAAATTAAATAAAATACAAGCAAGATTACAACAATATATTACAAAAATCATACATTACAGTCATGCTGGAATGGAATGCAAGTGATTCCAAACTAGGAAAACTATAACTGACCACATCAATAACGAAAACAAGAAAAATTATATGATTTTATCAACAGATAAAGTAAAAACAATTTATAAAATACTCCTGTTAAAATATGAGAAAATAGAGGAATGAGACTAACTTTAAAATACGTAGGATCTGACTAAAACAAAGAACAACCATTATTTGCAATGGGGATAAACTATAAATTGTTCTAATAAAATCAGGAGTGAAGTATGAATGTCCATTATCACTATTAATATTCAACATTGTTCTAGAAATATTAACTTTAGTAATAGGACAAGAAAGAAATTTAAGGAATTAGTATAGAAAATGAGGAAACGAAACTATCACTTTTTAAAGATGATAGAGAATCCTAGAGCTTCAACAACAGCAACAACAACTAACTGAAAAATTAGGAACTTCAGCAAAGTTGTAGGATATAAAATACATCTGTAAATCACCAACATTTCTACATGTTACAAACAAAACCAGAAGAAAAGGATAGAAAGATAGATTACATTTAAAAATACTTCAGACCATATGACTGGAGAATCTACCTGCCAAGATACACACAGGAATTTTATGTACAAAATACTAAACACTTATCATATGAATAAAGACAGATCCAAAACATTGGAGAAATATTAATTGCTCATGTATATAACTACAGCCAATATAGTGAAAATGACAATACTACCTAAATTAATTTCCTTATTTAGTGCCATTCCAATCAAACAATTTATAGCACTAGATAAAAAACAATAAAATTCATTTGGAGGTATTAAAAGTCAACTCTCAATGGAATCAATTAAAAAAAACTGAAGAAAAGAATAACAGTATCTTTTCTCAAACTATATTACAAAACAGTAGTTATCAAAACAATTTGATACTGGTAAGAAATAAAATGGCTGATCAATAGAATGGATTACGTACGCAATATATGGAAGCAAATGAGCACAGTATATTAGAGTTTGATAAACCCAAAGATCTCAGCAATTCTGGGCAAAAACTATTTGACAAAAACTACTAGGCAAACTGAAAAGTAGTCTAGCAGAAATTAGGCACAGATAATATCTTACACTATATATGAAGACAAACTCGAAATTAGCACGTGGTTTTGACATAAAGGATGATATTGAAACCAAATTAGGGAATCACAGTAGAAGTTACATGTCAGATCCATGGATGGCAGAAGTGTCTGTGACCAAACAAGAGACAGAAAGGTTTAAGGAAGGTAAAACTGATCATTTTGATTACATAAAATTGGAAAGTTTATACACAAAACAAAACTCATGCAGCCAAAATTAGAAGAAAAGCAGGAAACTATGAAAAAATATAGAAATTTTTTTTAAGGATCTCATTTCTCAAAATATAGAGGAAGGAGCCAAATTAATAAAAAATAGGCATGCTTTTCCAATTGATAAATGGTCAAAGGGTATAAATATACAACTTCAGAGAAATTAATCAAAGCTATCAGTAGTAATATGAAAAAAATGCTCAAAATCATTAATAATTAAAGACATGCAAATTAAAACCATTCTGAGGTACTGACTCCTATGCATAAGCTTAGCTAAGATACTAGAAAAGGAAAATGACAAATGATAAAGAGGATATTGGAAAATATATACATTAATGTACCATTGGTAGAGCTGTGAACTAGTACAAATACTCTGGAGAGCAATCTGGAACTACTTTCAAGGGGTTACAAAATGAAGCATATCCTTTGACCCAACAATAATGTTACTAGAGCTACACCTCAAGGAGATAAATGGAAAAAGATATAG
>CM053771.1:221236957-221253930 GCA_028658325.1 Potorous gilbertii | reverse complement strand
ATTGTGCTATACAAAATGATGAAGAAAGTGGTTTCAGAAAACCTAGGAAGGTTGATATGACCTGAAGCAAATATAACATGAAAATAATCTAAAGAATAGCAATATTGTAAAGATAATAAACTGTGAAAACTTGTAATTCTGATCAGTACAGTGATCCACCAGAATTCCAAAGGACTCATGATAAAAAATGCAGTCCGCCTCCTGATAAAGAACTGATGCATTCAAAATACAAAGCATTATTTTTTTTCTTTTTTAACATAGTTAATGTAGAAAAATATTTGGCATGATTTTCTCATGCATAATGAGTATCTTATACCTTGCCTTATCAATGAGCACAGTAGGGGTTAGAGGGAGAGAATTTGGAACTAAAAAAGCACCTATATACATACATACATATGTATATACACGCATGTATACATACATAGATATATATGTATACACATAAACAGCAGGAACAGACTGAAGAAAAGAATTAGGCATTCAAATCTACAAAATATATGACAACTGAGATTTGGAACTGAAGCAAATCTTTCTTCAGTGAGCTACTTGTATCTCCATGCCAGCCACTGACAGCAAGCTGAAAGAAAACAGAGCAATGATTGACATTTTCCTTACCCTGTCTTCTCACATACTACAGGGATACTCTTTCTCACCCCCTCATAAGTTTTTATCAGGAGATTTCCTCTATATCTACCCCAATGAGAGATATAAGAGATTAGAATAATTTCTATATGGGAACAAAAAGCTAGATTCTTCCTAGTTATTTGCATTGTTTTATATAATAATTGCTTTTGCTTTGAAATCTGTGACTAGTCATATTCTATAAACAGAGTTCTGCTGGAAAGAATAAAGTTTACAAAGGAACATAGCTCTTGAAAGTTCAGATGACAAAGTTCAGGGCATGTTTTTCCTATAATATTCATATGACTAGACAAAAGACTATTTAATATTCTATATGGTCATTTTACTAAATGGGGGTAACAAAAATATCACTCATTCTTTTATTTGATACATATGTCTTGGATTATCATCCTGATGTGTGCAGCTAGAACAGTTTATCCTTCAGTAGATATTATCAGAGCTTACAAGGATAAGATACATTAATGGAAAGCTCATACTGCAGGTGTTCTGCCACCTGCCTCACTGCAGTATATCACCAATGAATGAGGTGCCACAGCATCCCCAGCATGGATCATCATTTGAAGACCCACTGATGCTTTGGATTTGGTACAGCATCTAAGGAGGTGACATTTCAGATCCAAAAATGCTTGTTTCAAAAGGTGGGACAATCAGGGGAGTTGTTACCTTTCAGTTCTAATATGGGTTTGGTCTTACAAGAAGTCTATGACTGGTACATTTGTTATTTTTTATTGCCACTCTTCCCCATAGGAAATAAGGACCATTTTAGCAGGACATACTCAAAATAGGTAACTGAAGCTTGTCATCATATTAGATCTCTAAAAGGACTTTGGAATAACTTTAGATTTCAGAATTATTATTTGTCTCTTGGTTCATTCATTGATTTGGCAAGTGATATTGATGCAAGATTTCAAAGCGGTTCTTAAAGGTATTAATTGTGCAATGATTATCACAATTTGATTTTTCATGCTTAGATAGGTTGACAAATCTCAGAAGCCACAAAGCCTAACTCCTACCTGAACAGGATTTACTTCTATAAAATCCCCCAAAAGTGATCACCTGGCTTTTGCTGGCAGGCTCCTAGTGAGATTTTTCTTCAATTTTCCCATTTATCTTTAAGTAATAATTTGCATCTTCCTGAAAGTACCAGGTTCTATTTGTCTGCAAAAAGATCTCAATCAGAACCAAATTATCATGAACTTTGGGCTTTATTCCAGCTCTTGTAATCCTCTTCCACTAATAACATTTTAAAAACTTTCTCCAGTTTCATTTTTGCTACTTGGTTATTCCTTACTTTCACCCTGAGAATAATGAAGCTTAATGATTCTGGAGATAAGTTATACTATAAATTCTGACTTACATTTTCATTTATACCAAGCATAGACTTTTGGAATTTGATTTTGGGAGGAAAAAGGCAATTCTGCTTGGGAGACCAGACATTTAGAGTGAGACTCAAAATATACAATGAATGGGTCAAATATTCAAAAAAAATTTTTGATTTTTAATAATAGTTCAAATTGTGTAGCTACCACCTACTAATTGTCATCTGCCCAACTCTGGGAGGTTAAGTGGATGAAGATCTGTGGTATTAATTTTATTTGTGAGAAAACTACAACTCAGAGAATCTAAGAAACTTTCCCTCAGTCATATTGCATATATGTATTAAATCTTGATTTTTTGGACACTGGACCTAACTTATAATAATGTTCTTTCTACTATATTGCACGGCCCCAACAATATTCAACAAGCACCCAATCAACATAGGTTTTTTTCTAAACGGATATTGTAGGAAAATAGTCCTCATCTCTTCCTTTACATGAACACATCTTGAACAGGCTCTAGTATATGAATATCTACTTTAAAATGTGGTCGTATATATAGATATCTCTATCCAAGTATATAAATATTTTTGTTTCTTTGGTTATCCTATGTATTTAAAAATATTATTTTGAAAAGGGGTCCGTATACTTTAGCAGACTGCCAAAAAATTCATCATACGTAAGCACCCACACCCAGGCACAAACATAGACACACACACACCACACACACACACACACACACACACACACACACAAGGTTAAGGGCCCTTGATCTAAAATAAAATTCATCTCTACCATCTGACATTAATAATTATGTGAATTGTAGTATCTCAGATGGCAAAAAAATTTAGAAGGACTTCAGCACAAAATCTAAATCTTAGTGCTAGGAGAAATTTCAGCGGTTTTTTTTAATATCCAATTGCAATACATTAGTTACATTTAAATATACTCAATTTAATTATTCTGGCTCTGGCTTAATAGTTTATCCTGCTAAGATTTCTTTTGGATCCTGTCTCAAGTATCCAATGTTAGTTGTATTTACTATGTTGTGTCATCTAAAATTGGATAATACTGCCTATAACTTTTTTCTAGTAATTAATAAAATGCTTTAAGAGCTCAGAGTTGAACACAAATCCCTGTTACTCCTTTAAAATCTTCTCTCCAACCTATTCATTGTTCTTCATCTATTATTATTCCATTGATCTCAACCAGAAGTCCTGCTTCTTATCTTTTTCTTGTCCTATTGTCGAGTTCATTCATTCACGTCTGACACTTTGTGATCTCATTTTGGGGTTTTCTTGGCAAAGATACTAAAATGATTTGTCACTTCCTTCTCCAACTTATTTTGTAGATGAGAAACTGAGGCAAACAGGGGTAAAGGACTTGCCCAAGGTCACAGAATTATTAAATGTCTGAGCCTGGATTTGAACTCATGAAGATGAGCTTTTCTAGGTCTCAGCCCAGTGCTCTAATCACTGTACCACCTAGCTGCCCCATCTTGCCCTAGACAAAGCTTAAAACAAAGAACAAGCAAAAATGTTCTTTAGTTGTCCTTAGCATTCATTTCTAGCCTGAGCTCATTCTTATATCATTCTTAAAGGATCATGTTACATTTTTTGTTTAGTCTCATTTTTCACTGGCCCTTAATTATATCTTCTATGCCTTTATGGTAGTTACTTTTATCAGAATTGGCGAATTAGTTCCCTACAGAGCTCCAATACTCTGCTTCCCCCAGTGTATTTCTAATCTATCCCCTTCTCTCCATTCACACGGTTACCACTCTAGTTCATAGTTTCATAATCTCTCCTGTGGACTATTGAATAAACATCTTAATTGGACTCCTACCTTCCAGTCTTTTCCCTCCTCAATCTATCCCAGACATAGCTGCAAAATTAATATTACTAAAACACTCATCTGACAGTGCCACTTCCCTACTCAAAAAATTGTGGTTGCTCCTTTTTGCCTCTAGGATAAGATACAAATCCTCCTCAATCTGTATCTCCCTTATCTGATTTCAAATACATACTTTCCTTCATAATCTTTGCACTATTAGCTGGTTCGCCAAAATCTTTAACCTCCCATGTATTCACACACAATGTACCTCACTGACTAAACATCACAGTTTCATTCAAAGATTAGTTCATGTGCCACTTTTTGCACAAGGACATTTTTCATCTCCACCCTCCAGTTGTTAGTGCTTTCTCGCTCCTAAAATAACTTTCATTTACTTATCTGTATACCTTGTGTATGCCCCAGGAGAATATTAGTTTCTTTGGGACAGAGATTTTTCTTTTTCTAGTTTTGTAGCCCCTAATGCAAAACACAACACATTGCATATTAGGTACTTAAAGAATGTATATTATTTTTTTAAATCACTACTTATCACTCATCTTTTCAGAAAAGAAAAATCTCTGGCAGATATAGGTATATGCTTAATGTCCTCACTGTTAAAATATTATGCTTCTGTGCCAAGTTTTTAAACCATTTTCTAAATCATTCATTTACCTCCTCCTTCTGATTAGATGCTTCTACAACAGTGTTTTACAAAGCATTGGGTGAATAAATAAAACAGAATTTCTCCATTCTCCCACCTGCATCCTACTTTCCATATCACCTTAAAGTTACAGTCTTCAATGGATAACTTCTGAACATGGGATAGTAGCTAGTTATAAGATCCATGCAGTTTTATGCCATAAGAAATGATCATTTCAGAGAATCCTAGGAAGTATGAATTTCTACAAAGAGAAGTGAGCAGAACCAGGAGAGCAATGTATACAAGAACAACATTAAAGAAAAAACTGAAGACTTAAGAAATCTCATCAAAGCAAAGATTAGTCACACTTCCCTCCTGGAAATAAGATAAAGAGAGGTTATAGATTCAAAGTACAAAAAGAAATATTGTCACTATGCTTTTTCACCACAAGTGTGTTTCTTTGTTGATTTTTTTCTGTTTTTAATTGCAGAGAAGGTTAGGGAGGAGTGGAGTTGATAACAATGATTTCCTTAATAAAACTGAGCAATTATGAAACTCTTTTAAAATTTACAGAAGAGAACAAAAAGGAAAGACAATTACAAAAATAAAGTGTGGATTTTTTGTATGTGTAATCCTCCTTTTAAGTATTTCTAATTTTCCTAATGCAGGACCCTTTGTGCCCCCTGCCACATGGGTGGGTGGGTGGGGTAGCCTCCTTTCATAGGCTGCCTACATCTTTAACACTGATGAGACCAAGCTGGTTGCTCTCTTTTCTTCCATCCATTTTATGCACTCTTCTCAAGGACTTCTACATAATGTGTGCACTGTGGAATCCATGAACTAAACCTGTGAGTGAGAATGGACTCGCCTTCTCCCCTGCTATACCTTTTTTACCCTGGCTCAGAGAAATGAGCCTGGGGTTATTTGTTTCAGCTCTGCTTTGTTTATCTTCCATTTCATGTGAGGAAAGGACCTTCATACATCTGGAATTAGAATCTGTAGCACCTTGAAGCTAGGGGTGTGGTGAAGTGACCTCAACCTGAAATAGACCTGGGAAACTTGGGTGCCAAGGACTCAAGTCTGATGGGGGCTTTGGACTTGGAACTGGGACTCTATTGAAACTGAGGTAAATTGTGTACCTAATTGCTTTCCCCTCCCCAGAACTGAGGTGATATTTGGTATATGGATTATGCTTCCCACATGTTGGGGGGAGTAACTTTGCATGTTACAATTATTTTCTTTTGAATTATTCTTTGGAAAAGCTCCAATGTGTATGTATATGTGTGACATATATGCATACATGTGTATATATATTATATAATATATATGCATATATATCAGCATAATAAATTATGTGTATATACACACACATTAATTTATTATGCTGATTGTTTTCCTAATGCTGATGCATCCATGTATCCCTAGTATAAATTCATCTTGGAAATGGTGATTTCTTTGATGAATTTTTGCAATCAAGGAATCAATATCCATTAATGTAATTGATCTATAATATTTTCATATTTTGTTCTTCTCTAGGTATATTTCACCTTTTTCCTTTGCTATTTTGTATATTTGTTTTTATATTCTCTTCTTTTTAATCACACTGGCTAAAATATTATTACTCAATTTTATTAGTCTTTTCAGAGACCCTGCTTTTGGTCATATTTAGTATTTAGATTAAAAAAAAATTTGCTACTAGTTTATCTATTTCTCTTTAATTCTTATTATCTTCTCTTTTATTCTTATTTTGTTTATTTATTACCTAATTTCAAAATGACTATTCAGGTTACATTTCTCTTTTCTTCTAATTTATTAATGTATGTTTGTAGGGATATGATACTTCTCCTTAAGATTGATTTAGCAATGTCCCAGAAATTTTAGTATGATTTTCCTTTGTATAAATATTGACCATTTGTTCTTTGACCCACTCATTATTTGGGATTTCATTGGTAAGTTACCATTTGGGCACATGAACTTCTTTGTGCTCCTCAAACTAATTACTATTTTTATTATGTTATGATCTATGAAGGATGTGTTTACTATTTCTGTCTTTTTATATTTGTTTGCCCTATTAAATTGCCAGTTATTATTAAAATGCATGGAGTCTTTAAATTTTCTGTTTAGATTCCCTCTGGAAGTGTTATTTAGGCAGCTATGTTCAGTGTGCCTAGAGCACCTGGAGTCAGGAAGTCCCAGTTGCAAATCAGGTCCGTCTCCAAAACTGTCAGTCTGCTCTAACAAGACATTTGTGTTTCTCAAAAAGTTCCATGTCACCTTGCAAAACTGCAACAAAAACTAACAGGTTTATGCAAAATGACATTTGGGGTACAATGATAAAAAAAAACAAACACTTCACCTGTGACACATTTGAAAAACAATAAAAGACATGTTTCTAATAAAAAATGCTAGCACAGTTTTCTCCATGTTAAAGGATTAAGAAATATATAAGTAATACAATAAAAACTGGCTGCCTGTACAGCCTCTGGTTGCTATTTGGGTGACAAAGTCTTGTGAAACTTGTATAAGTCTCAACTCTAGGACTTAGGATAGAAGTCATGGTGAAAAGGGGTGGAGACCTAGAGTGTGGATCAACCCTTCCCTCACCCCCATCTTTTACTGTACCAGAAGATACATAATAAATATGGCACTTTATTTTGAAGAAGACCTAAAACTAGAAATGCTAGCTATAACAATAAGACAAGAAAAATAAATTGAAGGAACTAGAATAGGCAACAAGAAAATCAAAACTCTCACTCTGCAGATGATATGGTGGTATACTTAAAGAATCCTAGAGAATCAACTAAAAATATACTTGAAATAATTAACAACTTCAGCAAGTTTGCAGATTATAAACTAAACCTACACAATAATCAGCATTTTTATATATTTCCAACGAAGTTCAACAGTAAGGAGTAGAAAAATAAATTCCATTTAAAGTAACTGTAAAGAACATAAAGTACTTCGGAGTCTACCTGCTAAGACAAACTCATGAACTATATGAACACAATTACAAAATACTTGTTGCACAAATAGTCAGATCTAAGCAACTGCATAAATATTAATTGTTCATGAATAAGATAAGGCAATATAATAAAAATGACAATTCTACCTAAGTTAATTTATTCAATGCCATACTAATTAAATTACAAAAAATAGATTTATACAACTAGGAAAAATGGTAACAAAATTCATCTGGAAGCTCAACAGGTCAATAATATTAAATGAATCAATGAAGAAAATAGTGAAAGAAAGTGAAATAGATCTCAAAGTGTATTACAAAGTAGTGATCAAAACAACCTGGTACTGGCTAAGAAATACAGTGGTGGATCAGTGAAAAAGATTAAGTACACACTGCACTGTAGTAAATGTCCAGAGTCGTCTAGTGTTTGACAAACCTCAAAAAATTCCAGGACAAGAAATCATTATATAATAAAAATTGCTGGGAAGCAGGTTGGCAGAAAGTAGGTATAGACCAAAATCTCACACTGTTGTGAGATCAAGCAAAGTAGGATTTTTTGCTGTTTTTATTTTACTAAAAGTGCCTCTGATTGAATAATGTGATTGAGAAGGATCTTTCACACCCATTGATGGGCCTGGGAAGATTTGTAGGAAGGCTTCTGTTTATGGGGCTCTGGTTCTCAAGTAATGTGATGCCCTCTGGCTCTAAAAAGTGCATAAAGACTCTGAGGTGTCATTTTACTTTCAGGCTTAGTTAAGTGCGAGTTAAAACAACTCTTAGGTACTTTCTCATACCTGTTAGTTTGTTCAATGTTATAGAAAAGGAAAATGACAAATGTTTGAAAGGATGTGGAAAAATCAGGAAATCAATGCATTGTTGGTGAAGTTTTAAACTGACAACCATTCTGGAGAACAATTTAGAATTATGTTCAAAAGGCGATAAAATTGTACATATTTTTTGATCCAATAATATCACTGCTAGTTAGTTAATATATCATAACTCTAAGTTCCTATCATGTAGCAGTTCTTTCTCCCTTAAGTAGTGTGTCTTTTCACCTTACCATGTTGCATTCAAAAGGGATACTAATTGATGATATTAGTTCAGAGGCTGCTATAGTAATTTAAAAGTGAGTTAAGTACGCACACTAAATCAAATCAATATAAATTTCATGAAGAGAGGAGGTGGAGGGACAGAAGGCCTATAAAAGATAATCTGGAGCAGTTTTCAATTGTTTAGTATTGGAAAGAAATTAAAATATCCTTCCAAACAAAACAAGAAAAGCATGAACTAAACCACCTAAAGCACACTCTACAAAACTTTAAATTCTACAGATTCCTAATTACTGTCGATTTCTTTCTAAATGTGCAACCCACTTTGATTATTAGAGTGACTTTTCCAATTGAGAAACTTTCCAAGATAAGCAAAGTGCACAGTGGAGTCCCTGTGCCAATAAAATGTTGTGTTAAATGAAGCTTGAAGATTTTCTTGTTATTCACTGAATCATTGCTGTTAAATGCTTTCATTATCTTCTTCATCATTTACTGAGGGACTGGCTAAAAATGAAAGCAAACTGGATCCAAAGTAATCATCTATGGCCATTGTTGTTATTTGAATCATTCATTGTTAGTATCTGTGCTTTTTATCTGCAGGTTCCCATCATGCTGTTTGTCTTTTGGAATTCATGATCTTTGCACAGTATCTTCTGATTGACTTAGCCAACTGGAAGAAATAAGTTGATTAAAATTAGTCTAAAAAAAAGCATGATAAATATAGAGATCACTTTGCTTTGTGGGAGATAAAACAGTTGTGTATTAAAATGTTTACAAGTTTATTTATAATTGTGCAATTTTTAAAAATAATGTAGTTTTAGAACTAGTTTGATTTTTCAGGTTCTAAACCAATATAAAATTAATATTCAGGTATAGTTATTGGTCATTTATTTCCTTAAAGGATTTTATTTTCCCTATAATACTTTAAGTACTAAACATTTTAGGATATGACTCACTAACAACCTATAGACTATTCCTATATGTAAATAAAGTTCAACTGCCATGGCAACAATTCTTTTTTTTTTTTCTTAAATAGTCAACTATAGATAAGTACAGTTGGGTATAAAACCTATTTTTTAAATGCTTAATGATGTGATAACTTAATTACACCCAGTTTAAAGAACACAGAATTTTAAAATTAATCACATTTCTATTTAGTTTCATATATATCATATTATTTAGTTTCATAACTATTATATTAATATATATTAATAATATATATATATATATATATATATATATATATATAAATATCAGTGACAGTTTCTTAAAATAATGGAAATGTTATTTTTATTTGAACTATTTTTCCAGCTAGCTATTTTCCTAATTGAACATTTCAAACTTTTAACATGTTTATTATTGCCTTTGTTTTCTGTGGAGCTCATGTGCCCTAATAGATTAGGAAACACCACACTGCACTCGGGGGCAGATGAATAGCAAATTTATATCCCAAATCCTACATATTCTATTCTATAAGTAAAAACAATTAAAATTCTTTTGTTTTAAACTCAGTGTGTATTCCTGATGGTTTTATGATCTAATTTGAGATTTGGATAATAAAGGTTTAGATGCACAGGTAGATTCCCACTTAAGTAGATTTGGAAACTGGCTGAATGACCTAAAAGGAAGGAATTATTGATTTGATATAAGCTTGAAAGGAGGTCTCAGAAAGAAGATTCAAAGGACTGCTATCTGAGTGGCTCATGTTTAATATATTTATCAGTGATTGGCTATCTCTCATACCTTATATACTTTTCTTCCACTCCTTTTCCTTTTCTAATTTTTTAACCCTTTATAGACAACTTAAGAACTATAGGAAACCTTTCCTGATCTCCCAAACTGTCTCATCCTCCTTCCCCAAACTTTTTATTTTATATATACTTATTTTGTGTAAACTCTATATACATTCTGAACACGTTCACATGTTCACCTATGATTCAACACAACCTTCTTAAGGGAAAGAGCTGAATTATTTTTGTCTTTGTGTCTCCAAGACTGAATACAATCCTGAAGCATAATCGGTATTTAAAAAGTGTTTGTCCATTGATTGACAGCTGATTAAGTAACTTTGTTTGGATAAACTTCATATGATCTGAAAAAAAATTCTCCCTTGTCAGCACTATGTTATCTTCACATAATTTTGCTGCTAATTAAAAAAATGCCACTGTCTTTAAAAAAAGAAAGAAAAGAAAAACCTTAAAGATCAGCATCAGTTAATGGCAATTACCTTTCAAACATGTTTAAAATACTTCATTAGTAAACTTTGTCTTCTATGATAGTGTTCAAGGAAGAAATAGAAATAGCTAAGACCAAAGCTGGGCTCTGGAACTAAGGAAAAATGAAAGAAACAGCCCCAAATTCTGGAAGCACTGAAATGCTCTGTTTCTAGAGAGATACAGATGAACTGAATAAGTAAATTCCCTTTTAGTATTATTTGTCAGCCTTGATTGTCTTTTCCCTTTGTTATTTTATTGTTTGTTAAATAGAGAAATCTGGCGATAACTAATAGGCAAAGTAGGCTGTGTATGTGAAAGTGTGTGTATGTGTGTTTCAGGGTCTTTGTACATCATTGCTGTAGTTGAATCATTTAACTACTCATACACAATCATGGGTGAAATTACTACACTCTGGAGATGACCTTTCATAGCACATATTTGCTTTTGAAAAAGCTGTACAAAAATCTATATTTAGTTATCTTAACATGCAAGCTTTAATCATCTTGGCATGCTGTGGAAAGCTATCATCTCCTGGGACACTTTTTTTTTTCTTTTCATCTCGATGTTTTTCCAAGTGATAAAGTGAAGCTGTGACTTCTTTTCTGGCACTGACCTAATGGTGTGAGTCACAGGAGAGGAAAACTTAAGGTGTTTGTGACAGTTAGGGAGAGACATGCAATGAATGTATTGATAGATTCCAATAGTACTAGAAGTTGGATTAATGTAAGTGCCTGTTGGTTTTCTTATTTTTAAGCACTTGCCTATTCTTCTAACCCACTGCTCCAGGATACCAACAAGCATACATGTACAAATACATAGTTACACACCCTGTACAGCAACAAGCACAAATGTACTATTTGAAGAATACATTTTTGTGGCCAACTAAAACAATTCAGATTTATTGAATATTCTCCTGACCTTTATTAGTGACCATTTGTGGTTGGAGGTGGGAAACGATTTCCTAAGTTTCTGAAAAAGAGCGACAATAGCCATAGCAGCCATTTATTGAGCCCTTTACAAGCATACTTATTTGTTCCTCACAACATAGTAAACAAAATAGCTTAGGTATTGTTATCCCCATTTTACAGACGGGGAAATTGAATTTTAGAAAAGTTAGGTGCATTAGCTCATATTAGTCATTGCCAAAGGCAGGTTCTGCCTCAAAGTTGCTATGGATTTTTGAGTCCAGAGATCTTTTGTGAACACAAAACACAGTTTGTCTATTATATATGAAGGGGGAAAATTGTGACATATTAATATCTGTCACATTGCATTCACAGGTTAGGGCAGACAGTATTATAATCAGGGAAAGAGGGCCAGGTAGGTGTTGGTGCTAGGAAAACTTAGGTATACCTCCTACTTCCTACACATCCTCCCTATGTGAATATGAACAGATCACTCAACTTATTCAAGCCTAGACCTTTCCTCATATGATTAATGGAGGGAAATTCCACACCAATGAAATGACAGGTCAATCCCAAAACAAAGCATACTGAAAATTTAACATATATTTGGATATATAAGAAGTAGCTTAGGGAAAAAAAATTACTTGACACTTGTGTACCTTGGTATATTAGTACAACATGAATTATGGCAATCTGTGTAGAATTATTAGAAATTTCTTCAACCTTGTATCCCCACTGGGCTTCTTTGTTTTGAAGTGTTGATGTTGTAAAGGATAATAGCTGAAGAAGCTAAAATGATTCAAGCCACAGAGAAAAATGTTTTTATTTTAGTCTCTCAAAAGGTCACTAAAGCTGAACAGCAGTAAATTACATTGCTAAAAACGCATTGTCTATCAACACAACACACTTTCCAGATGGTTTCCTCAATATTTGTTACATTTGCATTTTTCAATCATATTAAGGTGCTGGTAAGGGGTAAATTGGCCTTATTATTTTGATAACAATTTTTGGTGCACAGGGAGGGAGTACCTTGTCTTTTTAAAAAAAGCCTTCTTCTCCTATTAAGGATTTTCAATATGGTAGATTATAAATGCATATGTACATATATATACACATGTGTGGAGATGCATAGACTGCATCTATCTACATGGACAAATCCATGCATATGTACAATATCATAGACAGCATATGGCCCATCACATAGAATATATTGTGCATACACATACATGAACCTAGAGATACACATGTGTACATATATATGTCCGTATATACACACACACATCATCGTGGAGACAGGAAGATCAAGGTTCAATTTCTTATGACACACATTAGCTGTGCAACCCTGAGAGATCATTAAACCCAAGTCAACTCTCAAATTTCTCATCTGAATCAGATGGAGTTTCAAATCTGCAATTCCCAACATCAGTGAAATCAAAGAAAAAGTCTCTTACCATTCCATCCAAAAGGGGATATAAATACATGTGTGTGTGTGAATATGTGTGTGTGTACACACATCTATTCAAATCCAAACTTTATATCTATATCTACTTAAATAGAGCAATAATGACATGTCTTCTACTTGGATGGATTTTCATTTTAATGATAAATCAAAGGTTAATATATTTGAACATTTTTAATAAAGAAAAAGGAGAGGAAGAAAACAAATCTCTCAGTCTAATCCCTACATAAAAAGTTTTGCTGTCCTAACAAACATACATGCTTGTACTTACCTTTATAGATCGTTATACTACCTCTACTGAAGTGTGAATCATGTTAGTCCCATAGTATGCAGAAAACATCTGGAGCTGTTAACAGATGGGAAAACAATACTCTTTCCATTTCCCCCAGAATGAGTTAGGGTAAAGGTAGGCACTTCATAGACTTCTTTGTTGGACAAGAATACTAACCCCAGTCCTCATCATACTCTACCTTATATCATATCTTCTTCCCTCTTGCCTAGATCATTGAAATTGTATCCTAATTTTCTCCCCATTTTCTATCCTTCCTCCGCAATCCATCCTTCACATGGTTATCAAAATAATATTCCTAAGGCATGGCTATCACCATATCCCTCCTTTGTGTAAAATATTTTTATTGTCCCCTGTTACTTCTATGATAAAATGCAGCTTCTTGAGGGCAGGGTCTGTATGTTTTATAACATCATTGTGTTTCCCTTAATGCTAATTATATTGTGAGTGCAGCAAGGTCACAAAGCAGATATAGTGCTGGGCCCGGAGTACTGAATTTAAATCTGGCCCCAGACACTTATTAGTTGTGTGGCCCAGGCAAATCATTTCACCTATTTTGTTTCAGTTTCCTCACAGTAAAATGGGAATAAAATGAAATATTTGGAAAGCACATAACACAATAACTGGCACATAGTAAGTGCTATATAAATGCTTGCTCTCGTCCATAAATGTTTGTTGAATTGAATTAATATAAGTTAAACTTTGAATTAGTGAGTAAATTTTTGTTAATAGCAGTGTATTCTGTCTGGTGTGCTTTCCACAAGATAAAATAGAGACAGACAAAGGTATAATGTACTCAGATACTTATATGTTTTTGCAAAGGCAATAAGTATTGATAGCAAACAGCTAAATTCCTATACTCAGAGTGGTCTTTTGGAAGCAAGGTAGCTATCATTTTAACCTGAATATCTACTAAGACATTCAGTTGAAATACAGTAAAGTAAACATAGTTTCACTGACTAAAAAAAAAAAGAAAAGAGGCTATTAGTTTTGCAATGAAAGCAAAAGAAATGATCTTACAATTTTAGGTCATTTTTGAATTAAATGAAGAGGGCAAGAAGGTAAACTGGAAAAAAACAAATATTCCAAGAATATTTTTCAATTTGTTAATATATGGATAAATTTTTTAGAGCAACTATGCATTAATTTTGTATAATAACATCATTTAAATTATATAAACTTGTACTTTTTTCTTGTTTCTCAAAAAGTGGTTGGACTTTCTTATTGACATGACTTATTAAAAAACAAATATGAAATAATATTCAATTCAATACTCATTTATCAAGAGCCTGTTACATGCAAAGCAAGATGCTAAGTCTCAGGGATATAAACAACAAAAATCCTACATTTAATAAACTTACTTGAAATTTCAAGCAAGCAGTGGAGGGATAAGTAAAGATTTCCCTTTAGTCAATGATTCCTAAGTTGTATCTTGAAGTACACTAGAGATGCTAGATGTGAGGAGAGCATATTCTCCAATTATGCAGGACAGCCTGTGCAAAGGGAAAGAGACTAGAGAAATCAATGCCAAGTTCCGAGAGAAATATGGTCACACTGACTGGACAATTAAGAATGCTAAGTATGTAATGTGCAGTAAGTCTAGAAATGTAGAGTTAAGTCAGACTATGAGGGTCTTTCAAATTCTAGCTGTATTTTATCATAGATATAACAGGGGGCAATAAAAATATCTTATACAATGGAGAAATATGGGTATAGACATGCCTTAAGAATATTTTGATGACCATGTGAAGGATGGATTGTAGAGAAAGGATAGAAAATGGGGAAAAAATTAGGAGACAATTTCAAGAATCTGGGCAAGAGGGAAGGAGGTCTCATTTTACGTGATGGAAGAATAGATTTTCAAAACTCTGGACCAAGGAAATAGAACAGCTGTGTATGAGTGTGGTGTGGGTGGAGGGGAGGGGAGAAAGAGAGAGAGAGAGACAGAGAGAGAGAAGAGAGAATGTGTGACTTATATGAGTGGTGTCCAATTTGCAGCTATCAGATTTTTATTCATAAAAATTATATAATCAAATAGAAAGAAGAGTGATCAGTTTTAGTGTAAATAACGTAACTAGTTCATATATAACTCCTCTTTCCATACAAATGGTCTAAGTGAATGTGATTTCCTATTCTCAAAGGAAATATCTTGAGTTCTAAATGGTAGGGCAAGTACCCAAAGAAGTCATTTCATTAAACCTAACAATTTAGGAATAAACTTTCTAATACCTATTAAAAATGTCTCTTATATTATCTTGTGCCTTACCAAATTCAGTGGTTTATCCTAAAAGGAAATATAAAGTAACCAAAATAAAACAGAATGTCATATGAAAACAAGAATTTAAACAATGTTTTATGCTAACATTTTCCAAGCTGAGTTCCTCAGAAATGATATTTCATAAAATCTGAAGAGTTTATGCAATAAAATATTTACTCAAGTGATATTTCCCCAAAATATCTATTAGGGAATTACGCATGCACCAAAATATTTATTCTGTTTTTTTTCTGGCACAAAACAAACTGAAATTCTTTTATTTAATTTTAACACTACTTTCCTCCCAAGAATATACCTTGTCATTCAGATTTCTTATGCACCAGTATTTAAAGCTTTTATCTATATATTTTAAAATTCAAAGTGTTCCATGGCCATGTTAATAAGGATAAACACTGTTTGAGATTATCCAAATTCTTTTATATATATTTTTCTCATCTTTTCTGCCTTTAGTCATACCACAATAGCTCAGTGATCATGAGTGACCAATTAACTATATCATTCTTCACCATTTTCTAAATATAATTGCATATCAAGCATATTTATTATATGCAGCAGATGACTGTTGGAGCTACCTTTTGTAATACTAGGTTATCTGTAATTATATGTTAGCAATGAATTTCCTCTCTGCATTGGTAGAGGAAAGTTCCATACCAGGAATGCTGGCACCTTTGGCAATTGGATGGGCTTTTGCTCTCACAATGACACCAGTGATTAAAAGTCTAGGAAGAAGAAAAGAGGAAAAAATAAAAATAAGGAAATAAGAAAAAGGAAAAAATGGATGAAAGGAAACAATAGTAATTAAAAAACAAGATATGGGGGGAGGAGCCAAGATGGTGGAGTAGAAAGACACACATATGCTAGGTCCTAATACACAGCCCATAAAATATCTGTAAAAAAGAACTCCCAACAAATTTTGGAGCAGCAGAAGTCATAGAACAACAGAGTGGAGGAGATTTCTGTTCCAGAGAGACCTGAAAAACAGACACCAAAGGTCTGTCACACACCAGACCCAGAGCAGAGCCCATCCCTGCTTTGGCTGCTCAGCACCGAGGGGAGCAGATATGAGCAGGCTTCAGGGACAGAATCTCCAGCAGCCTTGCAGTTCCCTCCACCCACAGGCACAAAGGTCAGTGAGAGAGCCTTTTAGGCTGACTGAATGGGGAGAATGGTATCTCCATAACTCAAGCCCCTCGGGAGGTGGCAGCAAAGGCAGCAGAGGACAGGGGCTCCCAAAACAGGTGGCAGCTCGGATCCATTGTTGAAGGTCTCCACATAAACCTCCTGAGGAAACTGAACCTGGTGTGGCAGCCCTGCTCCCACCTGAGCAGTTGAACTTAATCTCACACTGAATAGCAGCCCTGCCCCCACCTGAGCACCTGAATTTAATCTT
>CM053771.1:221214833-221236457 GCA_028658325.1 Potorous gilbertii | reverse complement strand
TGAATGGACATTACCTCACTCTAAGCCAGTACCTGAAGAGGCCTCAGCCTAAAAGTGCCAGGATTTCCCATTGCATTCTGGATCATCTCCAGTCATCCAATGAATATCTGTCCATTGGACCCAGATGGTTCTGGAAGAGATAGTGAAGCTGGTGATTGTGCACAGCCCTCCTTCACCTATTACTTGTATAACCATAAGCAAGTCTCTTACACAATAACTTTTCCCCAAACAATACTTGATAGACTGTAAGTTCCAGACGAATTATTGATGCGCATTAGTCAATTGGCTTTCTATACATTTATAAAATCACAGGTTCAGACTAAGGAAAAAGAGAAAGTGATTAGCAGTCATATAATAAAATAGTTTGTGAAGCTTGAGAAACTTTTCAATTTATAAACAACACTTAAAGAGGCTGAAGTCCTTAATACAGAAATATCTTATTTCCTACTATTCTTCATCATAGACTCTGTTCCAGGCAACCTGTGACTTGTTAGCTAGTCTTGCCAGAATTTGTTCCATCTCCTACCTCAAGGCCTCTGAAAAGGTATACTGCCTCCTCACCTTTGAACATAAAAGCACAAATTCATTATCACCTCCAACATCAGGTTCTGCCTAAACATTTTCAGGGAATAATGCTACTAATTTCACCACATGGAACTTGTGTTGAATTACTTTTTATGTGCTTTGTTTTTGCATTTACTTGTCAGTGCACACTTTACGTTCCTTACACCATACCTAACTCCTAAAATGTAAACTTTTTCAGGATTGTTTCATTTTTTGGCTTTGTGTCTTTAACTAGGCCTTTCCTATCACAAAGTCTAGCTCTTTGTTATCACTTAATAAATATTTGTTAAACTATATTGCATTTCATAAAGAACAGTGCCTGCCCTGGTTTGTACAGAGATAGTTTAAAATTGTCCAGAGTGTTGTGATGACAAATAAAAAATATAATAATGAAAAGCAATAGTTGGAAAATTTATTAATAGGCAAAAATGAAACGATCAAAGCTAAAATTACATATATACATACATATAAATATACACACATATTTACATATATATAAATATACACATAATAGTGATAATGTGAAAACAAATGTTTGAAAACTGTATGAACTATGATCAATATAATAACTGTTCATGATTTTAGAAGACCAATGATGAGATCTACTATCTGTTAAAGAAACATTATATATTTGGGATATGAAATGAGGCATATGTGTGTCTTTCTATCACCTATAATTTTTAATGTTCTTCTGGGAGGCCTATGGTTCTTAATTTGTCTGTATGCATCCCAGTTTTGAGATCAAAGTGCTTTTCTTGGATAAGAGTTTATGTGTGCTTTTAATGTTATATTTTTTTGCTTCTCTTCTTCCAGGTTATATATCTCTTCAATATATTTACATTGCCAAGCTTTTGCCTCTTTTCTGTGTCTTTCCATGCTGCACTAGAAGTTTTTATTTCTGCTAATTATTTCTTCTATGCAAGTCATAACGCTTGCCTTCAATTATCTTCTAAAATGCCTCTGTATTCTGAGTTTGTTCTTGAGTCTTTTTGGAACAACCTACAGTTTCATGCTCTCTAAATAATCTAGGGTTCCCTATTTCATCATGTTGGTTAACTCTCTTTGAAATATTTATTTAGAAAAGTTGGTAATGACTTTGGTAATAAAATGTCTTAGCATTTCTATAGCACTTTAAGGTTTGCAAAGTGTTTTATATGTTATGTCATTTAATCATGATATTTTGGTAATCATTTGCTACTACTACTTGTGTTATTACTTTTGTTACTATGCTACCACTACAGCTACTATTACTAATTATAACAATATGATTCCTCTTCAAATAATATTAAGAAAATTTCCTTGAATAATAATAGCTAGCATTTATATCAGCAGCTTAGATGGGTCAGTGGATAGAATGCTGGACATGGAGTATGTACTGTTAGTGTATTTTTGCACAACTGCTTTTGCTTAAAGGAAGATCTTTCTCATCCATTATTAGGCACCTGAGACCTGCTTAAGTCACATGGAAGCCTGAATCACATGGAGCCTGTAGTGGGAGGAGTTTGCTGAATGAGTGAAACAGGAAAGATGGAAAAGGAAGAGGCAGAGCTATAGCAGAACTGAGAGGAAATTGGTCAAAGTCTATTAAGAGCTAAAAAGGATTCGGACAAGCAGGTTGCTGGCTAGCATGAATGAAAGAGTTTGTTTGTGATTTTGTTTAAGAGTGCCTACTTGTGATTTGTTTAATGGAGTTGGTATGTGGGAAGTAAGGGGGAAGGCTTGGGGTATTGTTCTCTGCATTGTAATTGTTTATAGATTTTTGTTACTATGATGGATTTGGCTTTCTGGTTTCTGAATAAATGTTTTGCTTCTGTCTGACAGAAGAGAGTCTGTTGTATTTTGTGATTCATAATTGAACCAGGATATTTATAGCCATCATAGACACTGTGATTATCTTATTAACCTGACAAATGGAGACAAGGATGGGATCAGAAAGGCTGAGAATACGGAGGAAAAAATGGATGTCCTAGAATAGGAGTATTTGCCTTATTCCTCCCTAGCAAGGGAATGGGTCAAAAGCACAGGACTCTGTGAAAACTGGGAACCAAGTCTACAGAAGACAAAACCCAGACACTTAGAAAGACTTTTTTAAGGAATAACAATAACAGGGAAAGAAATGGCTGGGGTATGTAGAAGAGGAGGGCATTGTTAAAAAGCTATCAAATTATATGTAAAAGCAGAGACAAGCTGCTGAAGGAGAAAGCTCTGATGGAAAATGAGTTCGCTGATTTGCAAGAGAAGCCTTCTAGGCTGAACTCTCCTTTAGAAGATCAAGCTAAAAAAATACCAAATGGTAGGACAAAAATCCAATGTTGGTTTGGCTCATAGGAGGGAGCTAAAAAGTTAGCAAGAGGAAAGTGAATGCAGCCCTTGCATAGGTTGAGCTTGAGTGGGACCCAAACACAGGCCAGGACGATGCATGGGAAGTGAATGAAACAAATGAAGAGGCTGAGGTCAGGTAAGTACTAAGAAGGAAGCAGGAGAATCAGGGGGCCCCCCAGGTGTTTGGGGAGGTAATTGAGGATTTTTCTCACAAGAGGTCACAGATATTATGAGTTGGTTCACTCAAAAGCTTGGAGAATCATTGATATCTTGGATGATGAAAATCAGTGCAAAAGATAAATTTCCTTGAGAGAGAAGAGTAAATATCCAGTGGATTCAAAGTCAGAATAGATTAACAAGAAGAGAGTTGTTTACTTCTCTATTGAGAGCTGGGGTAGAATTTGGAAGAATAGATGTCATTCCAATTAACGAACTATACAAAATGTATCAAGAAAAGAAGTTTGATTTTAGAGAGAGCATGGAAATGAGAATTGTCCCTGAAGATCCTCTTGAAACATTGTATCCAGGTTTGTCATGTCTGCAAAGAGAATGGGAGGTCAGTCAGACCCCAGCTCAGATTAAAGAAAGTGTACCTTTAGGCAGAATGATGACCCCAAAACTGCAAGTTATAAAACAGTAAACAGCAGTGAATGAGGCTATGATAATGAATTCATGGACTGCAAAAGTATGGTTGACCCTATATCTATCCTGCTTCTGATTATTCTCTCCTGCTTTCTTTTTGTCTGTTCACCTTGTTTGGAAGATTTCTTATCTGCTGGTTTAATACCCTCCACCAGCAGTTGACTTATCACTTAAGCCCAGATGTCACCCCTGTCCACAACTCTGCTGTGTCACCCCCATACCTGTGCATCACCCAAGCTCCAGATGTCAGCTAAAGTACCAACCCCCCAAATAGGGTTTCTTGGCCCAGGGACAGGTTTACATCCAATTTCAGCAGGAAATAGCTGGAAGAAGAGACCTTTGCCCCTTACCCCAAGATATTGGAGCCCTTTTGTTAGAGGGGGAGTTATGGTGTCCTTGTGTTCAAGTCCCACCCTAAGATATTATTTTACATACTTATATTGTGTTATCCCTTCTATATTGCTACATAGTTTTGTTGATAACCTTGCCCCATCAACCTATATAATGAGTATAAAAGATCTTGGGGTTGAATGTATTTTTAATGTATTTTTTCATAGTGGGTTAATGTATTTTTCCTTAAGGGAAGACATCTCCCATCCATTAATAGTTCCATGTGACCACCTTAAGTCACATGAAAGCCTGAGTAACATGGAGCCTGTAGTGGGAGGAGTTTGTTGAATGGGTGGAACAGGAAAGATAAAACAAGAAGAGGTGGAGCTAGAGCAGAGCTGAGAAGAAATTGGTTAGAGTCTAGTCAGAGCTAGGAAGGATGCAGGCAAGCAGCTGCTGGCTAGCTTGATTGAAAGAACTTGTTTGTTATTTTGTTTAAGAGGACCTACCTGTGATTTCTTTAATGGAACTGGTTTTGGGGCAAGGCTTGGGGCTGGTATTGTTCTCTGCATTGGTACTGTGTATATAGATTTTTGTTACTGTCATGGATTTGGCTTTCTGGTGTCTGAATAAACAGATTTGGTTGTATCTTCCATGTGGAGAGTCTGTTGTATTTCATGATTCAAAATTGTGCCAGGATATTCATAACACTGTGAATATCTCCTTGACAGTACAGAGGCAGAAAAATCTGAGTTCACATTCAGACTCAGACACTTACTAGATGAGTTAACCTGGATAAGTCAATTAACTTGTTTGCTTTAATCCACTGGATAAGGAAATGGAAAACCATGCCAGTATCTTTGAGGAGAAAAATCCATGAACTATATGCTCTGTGGGGTCTCAAAGAGTCAAACCTGATTCAACAACAGTAAGCATTTATGTAGCACTTCAGAGAACTTTATAAATGTTATCTCATTTTATTGTCACAAAATCTCTGAAAGGTAGATCCTATCATAATTCCTATTTGACAGTTAAAGAAATAGAGTTTAAGTGACTTGTCCAGGGCCACACAGCTAGTAAATCTCTCAGGCTGGATTTGAATCTCTCTAATTTGCAACCTGATCAATAAACATGGTTTTAAAATAGTGTTTTTCAAGTGTAGCATTTATTTCTGATCTCCTTGAAAAACAAACTTTTAAAATATAAATTTCCTTTATTCTGTAGTATTATATAATAAAAATCTGAATCATGGATGTAAACATATATAAAATAATGTTGAATTCCTCCTAAGGGAGAGCAAGAAAAATGACAGTTGAAAACTGTAATGGTAATTTAAATAAGAATATCTTTCCATTCATTAATAGTCCCATGTGACCTGCTTAAATCACATGGAAGCCTGAGTCACATGTGGTGGGAGAAGCTTGCTGAATGAGTGGCACAGGAAGGGTGGAGCAAAACTGGGAGCAGGTTGGTGAGAGCAGCTAGGGCTGAGGGAGGAGAGGACAAAGGCAATAAAGGCACTTCTAGGCTCATAGTGTCTGTTTGTGGGAAGGCCCCAGCAGGGGTTGGGGGGGGGGAGCTTGGGAATGGCTTTGTCACCTGTGATAATCAAAAGGGATACAAAGAAATTTCAAAAGCAATTCGTGACTTCAAGAAGCTTCAGAAAATTCTATGTTCATTTCATTTGATAAAAGCTTGACTGACTTCAGCTATCCAGCTCCTCCATTTCCCCACAGCAGCTTTACTTTTTCTCATTGATTAATAGGCCCATGTGACCTGCTTAAATCACCTGGAAGCCTAAGTCACATGTGGTGAGAAGAGCTTGCTGAGCAGGTAGAACAGGACTGGTAGGGAAGAACTGGAAGGGAGTGAGGCAGAGCAGAGAGGATGTAAGCAGGCAAGCATAGCAAGCCTCAGGCTCCTGAGTGTTTCCTTGTGAAGAGGCCCCATGGGGGTAGGGGGTGGGATTGGGAATGGCTTGTGCATGACAGATTTAGCTTTCTGGTTCTGCAATTTAGCTTTCTGGTGTCTAAATAAATGCTTTTTCTTCTGCTTTCTAAATGGAGAGTCTTCTATACTTTACAATTGAGAACTGCTCAGGCATATTCATAGTTACCACCAATGCTGTGAATATTGACTTGGCGATACACTATATTGTATAGTTTCTAAAGTGTGGGCATCTATATGTGGACATCTATAATGTGCATTATGTATTAGTATAATATTAATAATATATATAATATATAATAAGTATTAGTAATAGTATATATTTGTACATGTATAATATTTTCTTCTATATATACAAGTGTATTTGTGTGCACATGTATATTTGTAACATATATATATCTGTATCTATGATTATTGAGTTTGTAGGTTCATTTGTATTAGTGTATATCTTCATATGGGCAATGTATATAAATATATATGTATACATATATATAAACATGCATATATGATTATAGTATATATCTATGTCTGCATTGTGTACTATGTATGAAAGTATAGGTATATCTCAGTGCTGTACTAGATACATTTGTACATGTGTAAGTGTGTGTTTATGTGTGTGTATAGAAGTAGTCTATACTATGTGCTATGTATAGTTATATATGTTAAGTGAACTAATGTGTACAAATATACAAGTGTATAGCTGTGCATGTGTACATGTACATGCATATCTATATAACTGTACATTTGTGTGAGTGTACATTTCTATAAGTGAATATTCATACATGTGTACTTGTACTTGAATACATCTGTATGATCCTATGTGCACATAAGCTTTTATGTCTATGCACTGGTGTATGTGTACATGTACTAGTGTAAATGTGTAGAGATTAACAAAGATATGAAGAAACAGAAATTGCATAACTAACTAAATAAATATACACATTAAAGGTGTATGTATTTGCATGTAGCAATATACACATATGTATATATACATATATAGAGAAATGAATAAGAAGAACAAGAAGAACATGCAGTTTCAGCTTTGTCAACTTGATTGATATTTTGTGGATACTGTCTCAAAGTGACTCCAAAACTATTATGATGCTAGTTTCCTGTGTTTTGTGGGATCCTTAGTTATATTTTCTAATTCATCCTGTCAACCTAATCACAGCTCATCTTGCTCTAGCATATTTGGAAATCTGGTTTATTTTTATTTTTTTTTTGGTTATTGGAGTTATGAAGATAAAAGGTAAAAGATAAAATCTTTTCTTCTGCCCTTTCTTTTTTCTCTCCTCACAACCGCAGGCAATGCTTATTATTACTGGATTAATTGGCCTTTTAGATATTTTGGGATATAGCACAATTCATAAATCATCCATATATATGACAAAGAATTAATTTGCATGTTTGAATTTGTATTCAGTTTTTACTGAATCCTCATAATAAATTTGGGAAGTTTTTATTTGACATCATGGTGTTATAAGTAAAGTACCAAATCTGGAGTCATAGAATCTGAGTTTGAATTTCATTTCTTCCACTTTCTAGCATATGACTTTGAGTAAGTCATTTCACCTCTCCAGGTCTGTTTCCTCAGTTGAAAAATGGAAGGGTTTGTTTCCATTACTTCTAAGGTTCCTTCCAACTCTATGTCTAACATCTGCCAGACATAATTAACTTTTAGAAATGAGTATTTCTTGAGATGGTAAGAACTATTGTTACAAAAACAAAAACACCTTGCACATCTTCTACCACAAAGACAAACAGAATTGAGAGGAAGAGTTGGCTTAGGCTTGAAAGGCATATGTCATAAAGGGGCAACTCTTAGCTCTTAGTTTCTGGAAGTCTTCTCTCCTCTCCAATATGTACTCAAAAAATTCACTTTAGTTCTGATAGTAGTTTTCTGTTGGCCTCCTTATGGAGACTCGAAGCTGCCTTTGCTCAGCATATCTTACTTGTATTCTGCTCCTGATAATGACAAAAAATCACTTGTTATGAAAACAATGTTAAATAGTCCAAAATATCTAATCTTTCGAAGATTTTCAGGTTCTTTTCTGGCCACTGGAGGAATGGGGAAGGAAATGGGGGAGGAATCTTTTTTTATATATTATCCTCCATCAAAACCAATCTCTTTTTAGGTGTAATTCTCTGCTTTCATGACAGACATGAGTTCAATGTTCCAAACTGGACTGTTGTTTTAGATATGACCCATAGAATGTGATCAAGACTTCTCCACCAATTCTAAAATATTTCCATTGCAATATCACTGTAGTTCATCTAGTAGCTTTCTGGGATATCTACACAGATAACAACTTTGGAGACACTTTGTCTAAAATCTATGATTGATTGATTCAATATCGATTTATTTTCACAAAGATATTAGGGCACCATAGGCACTCTAAATAGGGTGGGATTATGTGATTGATTTACTCAATAGATGCCCACACACACTTATATCCCTATTAAATTTTACCTTATTAGATTCTATTCATCATTCTAACCTGTCAAAATTTATTCATCCTGGTCAGTTAAACAGAACATACACATAAATTCCCTGTTTCCAATCCAAAAAGAATTGTGTGATAGAGGGGCTAGTACTTACAAAAAGTACTCCTAACTGGCCAAGCAGGTAGAAGCACTGGTGAATCCAAGAGGTGAATCAAAATTTTTCAACTCATGCAAAAGAGAATATTGATTTATCCATCTCTTTGTTCCTTTCCAGTAGATAGTGAATATAGAATCTTTGGGAGCTTCCAGATGGGAAATAGGGCAGTTTCCCTTCTCCCCATGGAGACCATGTACTTTTCCCCATGCATCAGCACCATGGATAGGGAGAGTGTTGATGTTAAAGGATATTTCTCTTCATTCAGTTACATAGTGAGTTCTTGGTGAGGTTCCTGACATATAACAGGTGTTAAATAAATTCTAGTCAATGACTGATGGACTTGCCTCATATATTCAAGCACTAGAATAAAGATATTGTATCCATGAAGTCCAGTGTGGCATAGAACTGACTACCTGAAGTATTTCAACTGATCACGTTTCTAATCCTATGTCAACAGTATGAAAATCTTACCTGTAGAATTGTGGAAAATTAGAAACGAATAACTATTTATATTCCCTTTTAGAAGATTCTTTACTTGTGGCCCTGTAATGAAATTTCAAGTAAATTCAAATCAACAGATACTTATTCAGTGTCTTTTATGCGTATGTCATTCTATGGGGTAAATTTTTGGAAGAACACATACAAGAATTATATGTACTGTTGAGGATGTCTTAGTATGGATGGATTACGACCTGCATATATTCATGTATCACGTATTAGTTCAGCTAGATGATGTAATATAAGGAATGCTGAACCTGAATTCAGGAAGACTCATCTTCCTGAGTTCATATCTGGGCTAGGACACTTACATTAGCTGTGTAAGCCTAGGCAAGTCACTGAACCCTGTGTACCTCATTTTCTTCATTTGTAAAAATGAGCTAGAGAGGGAAATGGCAAACCAATATAGTATCTTTGTGAAGAAAACACAAAATAGGGTCACAGTCAGATACTGCTGCAAAGCAATGAAAAAATACTCCATTGAGAGTTCCATTCAAGTGCTATTACAACATACCTATATTTGCCCATCTCCTTTATCACTTTT
Source organism: Potorous gilbertii (assembly GCA_028658325.1). Taxonomy (NCBI): domain Eukaryota; kingdom Metazoa; phylum Chordata; class Mammalia; order Diprotodontia; family Potoroidae; genus Potorous; species Potorous gilbertii. The sequence goes on along the minus strand of CM053771.1, from coordinate 221,227,008 downwards.
CTATGTTAATACAATATGTCAGAGGCTTTCTACATTTTCTTCCAACATCCCCAGAATACCAGGGGAGCACTGTCATGGTTCACATGTTTTTCCTTGTACTATCCACACAGCCAGCTCATTTTTTCTTCTTGTCATAAAACTCATTGATGATGTCCTTTACTCCAATTCTTTGGAAATCTTTTTTGGTTGTATAACAGGCTTCTTATATTTACCATGCACTTCTCTGTTGTCTGCATGTTTCTCATTTTCAATTTTTGGGGGTCAGTGATGTTGTCATATAGCAATCATGTTGAAAAAATAGACCCCTACTTTCACAGGAAACTGGGAGTAAGTAAAATCGTTTTGCAATTCCGCAAAAAAAGTCAGCACCTCCAGGGGTGAAAACCAGTCCCTGTCTCCAAAAACCTTACATTCTACTGGGCATGACATATTCATAAGTAAATAAGATAACAATTTCAGGAAAGAGAGAGCTTTAGTTTTTCCTGAGAAGTAAGAAGTACTATTGGCTACATTTGAAACTTTAGAAAGTAATTAATTTCAATCTCTGTGCAGCTAATTAATGATTTTTAATATTGAAATTAAATTTGCCTTTTTAATGTATGAAGTGGGCAAACCATTTTCTATTAACCATATATGGATCTGTTCTCTCAAAATGGCTTCTGTCCTATTTCTTTTGTCCTACAATATTTCTTTTTCTATCCAATAAGAAAGTAGTAATCATGAAGCAGGAGTAAATGTAGTTCTGTCATGTTCCTTCTTGTTCTGATGTGAACTTAAACTGTTTTCAGATATTTTCAACATATAATGTAATAAGCAAGTTAATCGGAATATTAGTCTTTGAACCTGGTAAGCAAATTTGTTGCCTGGAAACACCACTATTTTCTTCATAACAGAGTTCTCTTCTGATTCTTATTGGTAATACACACACATATCTATGTATGCACACACATACATACATATAGCCATATTTTGAAGAGATAACAATATACATTTTTTTTCTTGGCAGACATAAAAAGTAGTGAAATCAGAGCAGTTCCCATAAACTAAGGAAGATAAGCAATTTATTAGTCAATGAACTTTCCACATTCAAACTTTACTCAGCCAGGTTACACTTACAAAAGTCTTTCCTCCCATAGGAGGGCAATTATAACAAAAATAAATATTACTAATGTTTATGGTTTTGAAAATTTGCACATTTCTTTTTCCTATTTGAAACATTTCTCTGTCACATTGGAAAGCTATTTTTCACTGTGGGTTTTTTCAAGGCATCCAAATCTAATAATTTTAATTTTGTAATTTTTAACTTTGTTTTAAAACCTCTTTTCTCTTCTTTTATGGTTGGGAGAAATAATATCTTTCTGTGGTATGAGGATCTTTTGAAAAATTTATTAGATTTCTTTTCTCCCATTTCATTCTGACACAATATTATAGTTTTATACCTTTTGCCAAACATTTTTTATGGTGACTGGTTATATTTTTGATCATTAAATTTATATTGAAATCTCATAAACATTTTTTGAAAACAATTAGTTTTAAAGGGTAAAATCAAATAGCCATTGGCCCAGCTAAACTTTCTCACAATTTCCCTCCAGATAATTTCAAAATAATTCCTGAAATCAAATTTTGGAGAGGCAGAGTCAACAGAAAAATAAGAGCAAGTTATTTTTCTAGCCTAGTGTAACTTAGGAAATCTGTGGGACATGGCTGTAACACCATGGTGGGAATTAGTCTGGAATATAACAGGAGAAACAGGGGTGGATGTTGGAGGTGGTCAGAACAATGAAGGCAAACAGCCAACAGTAGCAATTTCGGGTGCTCTGATACAAAAGATTTTAAGGGAGCCATAAAACTTTATGGTCAGAAAGAGGTAACAGAAAAAAAAAACACAGCCTTTTCCTGGCATTGGGTATACCTGTTGTTATCAATTTTGTTGCACATTAGGAATTTTTGCCAGGTTTCCAAAGGAAATAGAAGCAGTTGTGGATGGTCAAAAGGGAGCAAAGAGCTTGGTTATATTTGCATGGTAAAACAGAGTACTAGCTTTTGTGGCTAGAGCACAGGACCTGGTCATGGTCTCAGGGCTAAAAGGAACATTAGCACACGTGACTTGAGAACAGGGAGCCTTTCTGGGTAAAGACCAGAAGAGCAGTGATCACACTTCTCCCCAGATCATGCCACCTTGAAAGCAATTAAAACTTGTAGACACCCCTCCCCAGAACTAGCTTTGGAAAAAGCAGCATCAAAATTCAAGGAGCTGGGGTTGTGCACACCCACCCCTAGGTGAATACAGCCCATCTTAACCATAAATTTCAAAGTTTAAAAAAAAAGGCTGGGAAAATGAGCAAATAACAACAACAAAAATAACCTAGCCACAAAAAGCTATAATAGTGGCAGAGAAGATCTAGAAAAATACAGACTATAACGTCAAAACAACTACAAGCAAAACCTCAAAGAAAAAAAATGCTAATTGGACCCAAGAATTCCTAGAAAGTTTAAAGAAAGATATAAGATAGGTAGAGAAAAATGGGAAGAGGAATGCGATAGATGGAAGAAACTTATGAAAAGAAAATTGTTATATTTTATGCTCCGGGAAACAAGATGATGGAATGTAATCAGTAATTGCTATCTCCCTCCCCTTGTTGACCTTGACAAGACCAGAGACTATCTCCTCGGGAAAACCCCTGGAACAGTGGATGGCAGAAAGGGTAAACAGTATCTTAACCTGTGAGGCAAGAAAGATTACTAAAGAGGGTCCCTCTTGCTGTGACTGAAGGGATCAGAGCTGTCCCAGACAATCCCATTTTAGCAAACCAGGAGAACATCCTGAGCCACAGGGTGGTAAAGCCAGCAACTGCCAATATCATGCCTCCAAGAGTGCTTCAGCACCCTAGGGAAATCAGGAAGACACTAGAGCAGATTCCCCCACACTTAATGAGCTACCTCCAGGGTAACTAAGGAGAAACCGGAAAAGACCTTACCTGACCTCTGCTTTCCAACACTACTCAGTTCAGCACAAGGTAAGCTGCATCATTTTAGCTTCCAGCTGAAAGAACCAGAGGACACAACACACAAACCCCAAGTTCTAGGCACAAGAACTGTGAGTCAGAGCCCCCTGTGCCCCAGAAGAAGAGATCTACTTTAAAAACCAGGAAAAGGGTGATTATCATGAGTAAAAAACAAAGAGGTAAAGAAAAGTACATAGCATCTTTCTATGGAGACAAGGACTAAAACACAAGTACCAAAGAGATCGTCCTTGAGACTGTACTCCCAACAGAAAATTCAGAAGGGGAAAATGAAGTACAAAGAGCCTTCTTGGAAGAGTTCAGGAGGGATTTTAAAAGTCAAATTAGAGAAATAGAAGAAAAGCAACTAATGAGTTTAAAAATATGAAAAAGAAATCATAGAAGAATTTAAAAGGACAGTTAGACAAATGGAAAAGGAAGTACAAAATCTAACTGAGAAAATAACTCCTTAAAAGCAAAAATTGGACAGATGGAAAAGGAGATGCAAGAGTTAACGGAGAAAACAATTTGATAAAAATTAAATCTGGCAAGTAGAAGCTAATAAATCTATAAGACCTCAAGAATAAGTCAAACAGAATCTAAAGAATGAAAAGACAGAAGAAAATGTAAAATATCTAATGGTAAAAACAACTGACCTGGACAATAGATCCAGGAGAGAAATCTAAGGATTGTTGATCTACCAGAAGCCCAAGATAAGAAAATGAGCCTGGACAATATCATCCAAAAAATCATCAATAAAAAATGCCCAGAAGTCCTAGATCCAGAGGGCAAAATGGTCATCAAAAGAATCCACTGTCCACCTCCTGAAAAGGATTCCAAACTAAAAGTACCAAGTAACACCATTGCCAAATTTCAGAACTATCAAATGAAGGAAAAAGTACTGCAGGCAGCCAGAGAGAAACAATTCAAATATCAAAGAGCAACAGTCAGGATCACACAGGACCTTGCAGTGTCTACATTAAAAGATCTGAGGGATTGGAATATGATATTACATAAAGCAAAGGAGTAGGGACTACAATCAAGGATTAATTACCAGCAAAGTTGAACATAATATTTCAGGCAAGTAGATGGACACTCAGTGAAATAAAGAATTTCCAGACCTTCCTGATGAAAAGGCTAGAACTCAATAGAAAATCTGATCTTCTAACACAGGTCTCAAGAGAGGCATAAAAAAGGTAAACAGGGGGAAAAATACTTGCTACTCAATATGGACAAACTGTTTACATCCCTACAAGGGAAGATGATAGCTTTTTAATCTTGAGAATTATATATTTTTGTATTAACCATAAAAGGTGTATACATAGATAGAGGGAGTCGGTATAAATTAAATAATGTGATGATAACAAATGTGATTTAAGGGTGTGAAGGGATTGTAATGGGAGATGTGAAAAGGAGAAGGCAGGAAAAAATAGATTACATCACAGGAAGAGGCACAAAAATATATTACAGTAGAAGGAAAGAGGGGAGGGTGATGAGCATTGTTTGAGAGGTATTCTCATCTTATTGGATTCAAGAAGGGTACAACAAACTCAGTTAAGTATAAAAGTACAACTAGTTCTATAGGCAGTAGGAGGAGAAGGGGGAAAGAAAAGGGAGGGGAGGCTTAAAGGGAGGAAAGAAGTAGTAAGGGAAAAAGGAATTAAAAAGAAAGGGAGTAAAGAAATGAGGGATGAATGAGGGAGTTGGTGGTCAAAAATTAAAACTCTATTGTGGAGGGGAAGGAAGAAGGGAGGACTAAAAGCATAAATGGGGAAAAAAAGGTGATGGAGGGAAAAACACAGACAGTAAACATAACTGTGAAAGTAAATGAGATGAACTCTCCCATAAAATGGAATTGGGTAGCAGAATGGATTAAAAACCATAAACCAACAATACATTGTTTACAAGAAATACATCTGAAATGGGGGCATACAAATAGGGTAAAGGTGAAAGGTTGGATCGGAATATTTTGTACTTCAGTTGATATAAAAAAAGCAGGAGTAGAAATCCTAATCTCAAAGCAAAAACAGAAATAGATCCAATCAAGATAGATAAGGAAGAAACTATATCATGCTAAAAGTCACCATAGACAATGAAGCAATTTCATTACTAAACATGTATACTCCAAGTGGTATAGCATAGTTACAGGAAGAAATAAACAGCAAAACTATCTAGTGGTGGGCCTCAACCTCCCCACTCTGAACTTGATAAATTTAACCTCAAAATAAACAAGAAAGAAGTTAAGAAAGTGACTAAAACTCTGGATAAGGTAGATATGATAGATCTCTGGAGAAAATTGCATGGGGATAGAAAAGAATATACCTTTATCCCAGTTGTACATGGCACATATACAAAAACTGATCATATACTAGGCCGTAAAAAACCTCACAATCCAGTTTAGAAAGGCAGATAGTCAATGCATTCTTCTTAGATCATAATGCAATAAAATCTATATGTAATCAAAGGCCATGGAAATATAAACCAAAAACTAATTGGAAACTAAACAATCTAATGATAAGAATGAGTGGGTTAAACAACAAATTATAGAAATAATCAACAACTTCATTCAAGAAAATGATAATAACTAGATAACCTAACAAATTTTATGGGATGCTGTGAAGGCAGTTCTTAGGGGAAGTTTTATATCTTTGGATGTCTACCTGAATAAAATAGAGAAATAGGACATTACTTAATTGGGCATGCAGCTGAAAAAGCTTGAAAAAGATCAAATTGAAAATCCCCAAATAAATACCATATTAGAAATACTAAAAATCAAAGGAGAGATTAATAAAATTGAAATTAAGAGGACTATTGAACTAATAAATAAAACCATGGTTTGGGTTTATAAGAAAAACAATAAAATTGATAAACATTTGGCCAATTTGATTAACAAAAGAAAGAAGAAAATCAAATTGCCAATATCAAAAATGAAAGAGGTGAATTCATCTCCAATGAGGAAGAAATTAAAACAATAATTAGAAATCAGAAATTACTTTGCCCAACTGTATGTCCATAAATTCAAATGAGATGGATAATTACTTTAAAATTTATAAATTGCCCAGATTAACAGAAGAGGAAGTTAAGTTCCCCTCTCAGATATCTCCATCTCAGAAAAGGAAATTGAACAAGCCAGAAATGAACTCCCTAGGAAAAATCTCCAGGACCAGATGTATTTACAAGTGAATTCTATCAAACAGCTAAAGAACAGTTAATTCCAATACTATATAGACTACTTGGAGAATTTGCTGAAGGAGGAGTCCTACCAAATTCTTTTTATGATACAAATATAGTTCTGATACCTAAACAAGGAAGAGCCAAAACAGAGAAAAAAAAACTATAGACCAATTTCTCTAACGAATATAGACAGAAAAAATTTTAAATAATATATTAGCAAAAAGAATAGAGCAACTTATCAAGATAACAATTCATTTTGATCAGGTTGGATTTCTACCAAGAATGCAGGGCTAGTTCAATATTAGAAACTACCAACATTAATTATCATATCAACAACAAAATTAACAGAAACCAAATGATTATCTGAATAGATGCAGAAAAAGTTTTTGACAAAACACAACATGTATTCCTATTGACAACACTGGAAAGCATAGGAATAAATGGAATTTTCCATAAATAATAAGCAGTATCTACCTAAGACCATCAGCAAGTATTTTATGCAATGGGGACAAGTTAAATGCATTTCTAATAAGATCAGGGGTGAAATAAGGATATCCATTATCACCACTGTTATTCAATATGGTACTAGAAATGCTAGCTGTAGCAATAAAAGAAGAAAAAGGAATTGAAGGAATTAGAATAGGCAAAGAAAAATATATCTAATCACTCTTTGCAGATGATATGATGACATATCATTACAGAATCCCAGAGAATCAAGTAAAAAAAAACTACTTGAAGTAATAAAAAACTTTGGAAAAGTTGCAGGTTGCAAAATACACCCAGATAAAACATCTGCATTTCTATATATTATGAACAAAGCCCAACAGCAAGAGTTAGAAAGAGAAATCCCATTTAAAGCTAGGGTAGATACTATAAAATATTTAAGAGTCTACCTGCCAAAACAAAACCAGAGACTATATGAACATAATATGAAAACACTTTCAGCACAAATAAAGTCAGATCTAAGTAAGTGGAAAAACATCAGTTGCTTGTGTGTAGGCTGAGCTAATATAATGTGAATGACAATTCTATCTAAATTAATTTACTTATTCAGTGGCATATAAATCAAAACCACCAGATAATTATTTCTACAACTAGAAAAAATGTCAAAATTCATCTGGAAGAACAAAAGGTGAAGAATATCAAGGGAACTAATGAAAAGACATGCTAGGGAAGGGTAGCCTAGCTCTACCAGATCTCAAATTGTATTATAAAGCAGCAATCATCAAAAACCACTTGGTACTGACTAAGAAACAGAGGTGTAGACCAGTGGAATAAGTTATGTACTCAAGACACAGTAGTTAATGAATATAGCAATGTACTGTTGGATAAACCCAAGCACCCCAGCTTATGGGATAAGAACTCACTGTTTGACAAAATTTGCCGGGAAAACTGGATAACAGTGTGGTGGAAACTGGGCATAGACCAATGCCTGACACCACACACAAGAATAAAATCCAAATGGATACATGATTTTGGTATACAAGTTAGTACTATAAACAAATTAGGGAATCATAGAATAGTATATTTGTCAAATTTATGGAAAATGAAGAAATTTATGATCCAACAAGAGATAAAGAACATAATGAAGTGTAAAATGGATAATTTTGCTTACATTGAAAAGTTTTTGCATAAACTAACCCAATGCAACCAAGATAAGGAGGGAAGCAGAAAACTGGGAAAGAATTTTTGCAACTAGTGTCTGTAATAAAGGCGTCATTTCTAAAATATATAGAGAACTGGGTCAAATGTACAAGAATACAAGGCATTTGCCAACTGATAAATGATAAAAGGATATGAACAGGGAGTTTTCAGGGGAAGAAATTAAAGCTATCTATAATCATATGAAAAATGCTGTAAATCACTATTGATTTGAGAGATGCAAATCAAAACAACTCTGAGGTTCCACATTACAGCTATCACATTGGCTAACATGGCAAAACAGGAAGATAATAAATGTTGGAGAAGATATGGGAGAGTTGGAACACTAATTCACTGTTGTGAACAGCTGTGAGCTATTCCAATCATTCTGGAGAGCAATTTGGAACTATGCCCAAAGGGCTACAAAAATATGCATGTCCTTTTATCCTGAAGTATTGCTTCTGGGATTGTATCCCAAAGAGATCATACAAATGGGAAAGAGTCCCACATGTACAAAGATATTTATAGCAGCTCTCTTTGTGGTGGTCAAAAACTGGAAATCAAGGGGATATCCATCAATTGGGAAATGGCTGAACAAGTTGTGGTGTATGAATGTAATGGAATACTATTGTGCTATGAGAAACAACCAATGAGAAACAACGAACAGGAAGACTTCAGAGAATCCTGGAAAGACTTATATGAACTGATGCTGAGTGAAAGGAGCAGAACCAGGAGAACTTTGTACACAGCAACAATGACAGAGTATGAGGAATTTTTCTGGTAGACAATAGTTAATTGAAATGAGTGAACTTAAAATATTTGCAATGGACTCTTGAGGCAAAACACTTTCCACATACAGAAAAAGAACTATGGAAATGAATTGCAGATAGAAACAGAGCACTTTCTTTTGTATTATGTTCTGTTTTGTTTTGTTTTGTTTTATGGTTTCTCCCATTCGTTTTAACTCTTCTATGCAACATGAATTTAATAGGAATGTACATGTAGGAATGTATATAATATTGCATGCCATCTCAGGGAGGCAGTGAGGAGGGAGCGGGGAATAAGGGGGAGGAAGTGAATAAAAATCTAAAATATATGGACATGATTGTTGAACACTGAAAACAAATAAAATAATTCAATTTAAAAAAAGAAAATTATCAACTTTGTGAGAAAGGCAGAAAATATATTAAATGATGCCTTCAAAAAGAAATTGACCTAATAGAATAAGATGCATAAAATTCACTGAAGAAAAGCACTCCTTTGCAAGCAGAATGAAACAGTTGGCAAAAGAGGTACAAAGTCTCTGAAGAAAATAATTTTTTAAAAGTTATATTTGGGCAAGTAGAAGCAAATGGTTTAAGAGATATCAAAAAACAAAACAAAGTAAAAAGAAAGAAGAAATAGAAGTAAATGTGACCTATTAGAAAAGAAAATGAACTGGAAAAAGATCAAGGAGAGATAATTTAAGATTGTTTAGACCACTTGAAGGCTATGATCAAAAAAGAGACAAAGCATCATATTTTGAGGAATTGTGAAGGAAAATCACCCTAATATCTTAGATCTACAAGTTAAAATGGAAATTGAAAGACTCCACCAATCACCACCAGAAAGGGACACCAAAATGAAAACTCCCAGGAATACTATAGCCAAATTCCAGAGCTCCCAGGTCAATGAGAAAATATTACAAAGAGTCAGGAATAAACAATTCAAATTTCATGGACCCATAGCCAGGATCACACAAGATTTAGCACATTCCATGTTAAGAAAGAAGAGGAATTGGAATATATATTTATTTGTTTGTATAATTATTTACTATTTTGAATTTTCTAATTTAAAGATACCAAAATTCCTTTATTTTGACTTTTCATTTTGATTCTTCTTTGCAAATATCCTTCAGTTTTCATTTTGTAAGTTAAATGGGCTATGATACCACTGAGAATTTCCAGAATGTAACTGAGGATCTTATTTTGTTTTCTGTTAAGATGAGATCGGCCTGGTGGAGCTTTTATCTGCTTCATCTGTATAATAGTTTAAAGAGATGATAAAAATAACAGGTAGTATTTTTTCCTTCAGTTTTTAGCAAGTTTTAAGTTTTGATTACAAGTGCCTATATTTAAATTTTCAAGGCAATGGCAATTAGTTTTTAGAGGATTCTATTTTTACCCATTTTAAATTAAGAAGTATGGATTATTTGTCTAAATAACTCTAAATCAAACAATAATGTAAAAGAATAGCAGTTTTGAAACCAAAAATCCTATTTTTCTCTGTCTTTGGTTAATGCCTTTTCTTCTTATCACACACATTTTTTAGGAGTTTGTTTTCAGGAGGTAACGAAGATTTTTTTTCTATTGTTACAATATCTTGTTCGAAGGTATCTTGGCAGTTTTTTATTAGGATTTCTTGAAAAATAGTATCTCTTTTTTTCTTTTAGGAGGGGAAGTCACTATTTTTACATTATTTTATTATTTTTATACTTTCTCTTTTATCAGTGTACGTTGAATGCTTTTGATAATATGTACCATACATTCTCTTTTATTCTCAATATTTTGGTTTTGCTTTATTATTTCTTGTCACCTCATGAAAATGTGTGTTATTTTTCACTTGACCTATATTAAATTTCAGAGTTCAGTTTAGTGTAAGGTTTAGTATTATGTATTCTGAGGTATTAATTTTCTTTCTCATTTTTCCCATATATTCTGATTTATATTTATTATTTCCTTTCTTCTAGTTATTCCTGTAGTTCATGAAGTGACAATTTCTTTTCTCTGAGGTTTATTTGCATTTATCATAGAATTACTCTCTTCTCCAAAGTTTATTACCCCTGTGCCCCTTGAGATTCTTCAAGATATTTTTTTCATTATATTTAGTATCTTTATTGATGTCTCTAGTCGTGCTCTCTGGATGAGATGCTATTACTTAGGTCAAACTCTGCTCCTATACTCTGAGTTTTAGGAAGACCCTATTTTATATTGATTTTAGTGAGAAAGAGTAGTCCCAACTTTCTGCCAGAAATTCTTGCATTTTTCCTGCTACTTTGTGGTGTGTGTGTGTGTGTGTGTGTGTGGTCACACAGCTAGTAAATGTCAGGCTTCTGAGGGTGGAGGTGAACTTAGATCCTCATGATTCCAGGGCCAATGCCTTTCCTCTGCACCACTTAACTATCCCTCCCCTACTCGTCACCTCAGTATTTTTCTAGCCAAGACAGTCTGGTTGCTGATTAGAGCTGGAGCTAATTGAACATGAGTTTGCACATAGTCTTTCTAGATGTTAGTTTGGTCCATTCTCCTGCTACATGTGAAGAATTTGTCTTACCAGCCGCCAGTCAATGCTTTTGCTTTTCTGCATCATCCTATGTTCACCTCTATTCTGCCCTTTTCTCTTTCTTTGGAATCAGGATATTTTACATTTCATCACATATCTAGCTTAAGAGATTGTCACTGTTCTTTGCTTCTACAGCATTCTAGCAATTAGACAGATAGATAGATAGATAGATACATATATAGATATAGATATAAAATTTTGGACTGGATGGATAATTTTGGACTGGATGAAGGAATTTATAGTTTATTTTTCTTAGTTTTCTCATTTTTCTTTCTGGTATACTTTTAGGCTTTTACCATGTGTTTATTCAGTCATTCTTTCATCCATTCACTCATTTATTTATGATTTTCCTTACTTATTCATTTGTTATGCGTAGGATATCTGGGCTCTTCTGCATCTTAAAATGTGAACATCTTCTAACAATCTCTTGTTTATTCATATAAACAAGATATGTGTGACATATATGTGTGTATGTGTGTGTGTATCACCCTTCCCTACCCATTGTTCTTCTTGCTAGATTGGTTACAAAAAAGAGAGCAGGAGCATGTGTGTGTATGTATGTACATGTGTGTGCACATGAGAGAGAGCGAGAAAGCGCTATACAATAAAATAAAGTTACATATCCATTGTATCTAACAATATTCACAATATCCAGAATTAGAGTTCCTGACTTCTGTAATGAAGGAAAGATACCACATTTTCCCAACTCGTTTTCATATCCACACTGACTTATTACAGCTATATGATATTCAACATAAGTTTACTATGTTTTTCATTTCTGTTATTTTACTGATGGTGTATATTGCTGTTCTACTTCTACACACTTCCCTCTGCCCATGTTTTCTTTTCTAATATACCATAATTTCAAAGTCCTGATCTGAATGGTCAAACCAATTGAATTCTATCAATAAAATATTAATGTCACCATGTTCCTACAGATTCTTTAATTGATGTTTTTTTCCATATTCCATGATATTTTTCAAATTACTAGGTGAAACTTCAATTTTTTGCTATACTTTTTTCTTATGATTAGTGAT
>CM053771.1:221197788-221214333 GCA_028658325.1 Potorous gilbertii | reverse complement strand
ACAGGATCAAAAGAGAGAATAGCAACAATGGGAGGCAGGATAGGATGGAGGGAAATGTACTTAGTCTTACAGAACACGACTATTATGGAAGTCACTTGCAAAACTACGCAGATACAGCCTATATTGAATTGCCTGCCTTCCCAAAGGGAATGAGTGGGGAGGGAGGGATGGGGAGAAGGTGGAACTCAAAGTTTTAGGAGCAACTGTTGAGTATTATTCTTGCTACTAGGAAATAAGAAGTACTGGTAATGGGGAATAGAAAATTATCTGGCCCTACAGGACAAAAGAGAAGATGGGGTAAGGGAAGGGAGGGATGAAAGAAAAGTGGGCAGATTGATGATATGGGTAATTAGAATGCTCAGTGTATTGGGGAGGAGGGAGGGCACAAATGGGGAGAAAATTTTGGAACCCAAAATCTTGTGAAAATGAATGTAAAAGGTTAAATAAATAAATTTAAAACGAAAAAAGAAAATAAAGTTGACATATAATGTATTACACTGGGCAACTATAGAGTAAAATAATGTGTGCTTCAAATTTCTGGTTTTCAAAAGATTTAAATTAAAAATCAGAATTGAGATATGAGAAATTTGTATCCTTCAGGAAAATCCCTCCAAAAACAAAGTACTATGGACTGAATGACATTCTACAGTAAATACTTAAGAAAAGAATTTAATCATACAGTTAAGGATAAATAGTACAAAGATGTGCATAACAGATTGTCAAGTCTCTTTAAGACAATACAGTAACTGAAACGTGTTAAGATTTTGATATAAAATCTCCATTAACTTTGATAATTAATGGAACTGAAATAGAATAGATGTATAGATTTAGCTTGCTAATGAAGTTCTTAGGTATATTATGTATGCATATTATATGAAATGATTAGTTGTTTGGAGTAGCTAGTATTTAACCTGTATTATCCATTTCCAATGCTTTATTTACATGGCTATTAGTAACTTGCCTTAAAGTGGTGCCTTAAAGTTTTCAAAACATTCTTACAAAAGTAATGTGAAGTGGGTAGTGGAAGTATTTTTAATCTGTCTTTTACAGATAGCAAAACTATTGTTTGCCCAAGATCAGAGCTACACAAAAGATAGCTTTCACTCTGTGAGTTGACTCAAATGTAATCCCCTCTCTCCAATTTTTGTTTCCCTCATTTACTATATTTTTGTCATAATTTTCCCCAAATCAGCCACACTTAATAACTAGAAGTTTGAAATGTAAGAATAATACTGCCAAGTCAAGTCATACACCAATTTCCTAATGAAACTTTCTGAAGGTCTGCTAAAGTTGGGGTACTCCGAGTAAGTTTCCACTTAAAAGCTAGAGTTAACAGGATAAATGCAATATTTGACCTTAAAGAAGAACTAGAAATGAAATTCCACTCAAGATGGAATGAACTAGCAAAATCAAATGGGCGAATCTTTTTTAAAGGCCATATAGGCAATTTTTTATATGACACATGATTTAATGGAAAACAAATCGAGAATCCTAAACCTAGGAATATCTGTGTGGCAAGTATTTCTGAGCCTAAAGATCCCAAGCAAAATTCTTTTAATGAGAGATGCTAAGGGTTTCCTTAAATGATCAGACATCTGATCCAATTTTTTTTGATTTTCAGACCTGAAAAAAAAAACTCACTGATGACTTAATAATGTTTTTACTTACATTACTTAGAGAAATGAGGTTTTATTTACCCCTTAGATGATGTAAAGCCTTGATTTCTTTTTTTCATCAAAAAGACATTTAATATGTACATATTGCTTGTCTGTCTTTCTGAAGCTCATTTAACTATGTTAATTCTTTAAAAAAAAAACCTTGATTAAAATAATACAATTGTAAGGATAGCAGTATGGAAAGAAATATGCCATTGGTTTTGCTAAGAAATATGCCATTGTCTCAGGACAAAGCTCTACATTTCTGTGCAGACTAACATGCTTTGTAAACATGGACAACCAAATAATTATCCGAACCTTATGGATAGAATTATAAAAATTCAAAGGGGAAGAAAGGAAAGAAGGAGAAATGAGGAAAAAAGGAAGGAACAAAACATTCAAGTACTTACTACGTGCCTGGCATATTGCTAAATTGTAAAGTGATAAGCTATTTTCAAATATTTTCTTATTTGATGAGGAAGTGACAAAGTAATTTAGTTCAAACTTTTCATTTTATAAATTAAGGAAATGAATTCCAGGAATTTTGAGTGAGTGAGATGCTTATAGTCAGACAAATATTAAGGGGCAAAAACATGAGGTCCTGAGAGGCAATGGGAAAGTGAGTTGGATTTGAAATGAAAGTATTTGAATTCAAATCCTACCTTTGCTACTTATGAGCTGCATGATACCGAGGAAGGTAATTAACCTCACCAGGCCTCAATTTTTTCATTTTTAAAGAATTTGGACTAAATGTCTTAAAATTTCTCCCACCTCTAGATTCACAATCCTATATTTCTATGTCTTAAAATCTAGCTTTCTTTCTACTATACTGTATCCTATTTCTAAAATGGGGAAATGGAATTTTGATAATGAAGGAGAAGAGATTAAATATGAAACCTACTATGTGCCTAACAAAGTGTTAATTTATTTTCAAAAATTACCTTATGTGATCCTCACAACAACTCTGTCCACTAGGTTTGTTATTACATTTTACAGTTGAGATAACTGAGGTAAATAGGTTACATAATATGCAAGGTTACATAGCTATTAAGTGTCTGAGCTCTGAGATTTGTTTATAAGGAAAGAAAGTTCAATGTAAACTTTCAAGTCTTTTATAAGTGTTAAGTATTCTTATTGATATTTCAATTTTCCTATTTCCAATCATAGTAGTGATATGAGGGTGGGGAACTTTTCTCAAAATTAGGATTTAAAATTTTCTCTACAATAGACAGTGTTCACTTAAGTTTGTAGTTGCTAAATTGAAGACATAGTTACACATATCACTTAATCTTTCCAAGATATGTCTGTGGATAATACGATAACTTTTTTAAAAAAGCACAACTCATTTTGAGGAAAGAAAAAACAGAGTTTTGGCTGTTGACTGGAAGTATACAAATTCTCAGTTGATTATAGATAAAACTTTAGTGGCTGAGTTTATACTGCCATTCATTCCTCTCTGCCCCCAGCTTTCATACTCGTTGCCAGTCAAGCAACCCAAAATTGTGTTTTCTCTCCAAGATAAATTAATTATTCCTGTAACATTTTATCAGCAGTGTGTGTTATGACTGAAAGCAGGGCAGTCTATAGACTATGTGTCTCAGAAATCATTGAATTACTGAGGTGTAAAAATTTGGAATACAGTCCTGGCTACTTATAGACCATGTTGGTTTTGGACAACATAAATTTCGTGAATAAAGGTCTCTCTAGGGACTGGTAGCTTCAGGATAGGAATGCCTGACTGTTACATGGAACATCTTCTCCACCTTTGCCTTCAATAAAGGCTTTGAGCTATACCTCAAAGAATAGTAGAAGTCCTGGATATAGGTGAGGCATACACTTAATCCAATCTCTTTAAGTAACTGAGAGAAGTAACTAGAATGCAAAGGAGTTTATTTAGCTCATTAGGTCATTTTAAAGGAAGCAAAAAGTATGATGAGGTGATAGTACCACCACAAATCTTTGAAAGCAAACTAGCTGAAAGCATCAGACTAGCAGCTAATGGATGTTGGGGAAGTTGAGATTTTGTATATTACCACCTGTGATTGTAAATTTATATTTAGTATAGTTGAAATTTTTCTTGAAACTAAAATATAATATGATCTCATTTATGGTGAGTGGTGTTTTCCTTTAAGATAATTATGGTAAATCAAGATTTAATGCAAAATACATTTGCTATTTGTCATTTAGGGGATATGCTGGAAAAATGCATTGATCAGGAAAACCTGAGTTCAAATCTGGTGTCAGAAATTTATTAGCTATATGATCTTAAGCAAATTACTTCATCTCTTTTTACTGCAGTTTCCTATTTTAAAAAGGATAACAATAGCCCTCACTTCCCATCCTTCTGTGAAGTTCAAATAACATAATAAATAGGTTCTGACACATGATAAGCATTATCTAAATGTTAGCTAACTTAAATACTCGACAATGATTTTGAATGCAATCAGTATACAATGCCAAAAGAGATAAATGACATATTTTCTAGGTAGGATAATTTGGAAATGCATTCAACTTAGTTGATGCAATCTGATGGTTAATAATTGTTATTTCATGTTTTTAATACATAAATACAAAATAGATTATAGTGTTTCTAATTTTTCTCCTACATTATGAAATTTGGGAAACCATTGTATCAGAAATGCTGTGAAAATACTTAGTCTAGAATGTGTAAGAATATGAATTGAGCTGTTAAAAGAATGTAGTAAAGTGGTTGAAAACTGTTAAATATTTAATGACATATATTTGCTTTAAAGTTGATAGTAATCATAACTTGCTATGAGGAGAAAAATAGTCCAAGCCTTTTAGTGTATTCTTATCTGCAAATTTTATTGAAACTTCTACTTGGCAAAGTCATAAAATTTGTAAATCCTGCTGATCACATTTTGTGAATCTGTAAGGTAATGAAGCTGGAGAAACTTAGCCAAAATGAGGAGAATGAAAACTTTGTTTTTAGTAGTAGGGATTTCATATGAGATAATTTGTCTGTCACTTGTGAAATTTATGAAAGTGCATGTGTTAATAAATAGTAGGTAGTGAATTTACATCAACAAAAAACTAAATAGGAATTGACCTTAGGTTCAATGATTTCATATTTTTGCCATAGAAGATTATAGGCTGTACAGAATTGAGACTTACTCAAGTCATGATTTTCTGAGGATTTGAGTCAGCTATTATGTATTTGCTGCATGTGTGAAACTCCAGAAAGTAGATTATTCTTAATTTATGAATGAAAAATAAAGATGTGTTTATTGCTTACTGCTATTTCAATATGAGCAAACCAACAATATAAGTATAAAAATGATTAGTTATATACTGTGATTAGTGAAATTTGCCTACATGAGATAAAATCTAATGGGACTGTAATTTGACAGTGTCCTAAGTTTTTATTTCAAATATGATTGTATGAATTTTCAAGAAGCCAATATATAGTCCACTAGTCAGGGAGAATGCCATTTACTCCCCAAAGGGAAAGTAGTTTAAGGACTGCTACAGGTGAATATCTCTGCCTGGTAGAGTTGAGGGGACAACCTTGCATAGGAAAAGGTAAGACTATAACTCAGTGTATTAGTGTGCTATTTTTGAAATAAAGGAGATTGTCCCACCTGGTTAATTCTGAGCATGGCTGTGATACTCTGTGAATAATGTGCAACTTTTCTATATGATTGCTTGTTAAATGTGACTCTTGCCTCTAATTAAATAGACATAGGTAGTATTTTTCCACTGTTATAGCTTATGCCAAGTCAGTTTATGTCCTTGATTTCAGTCTTGATACAGTCATAACCATGTCCCTCACTTTTTCTTTCATTACAGATTTCTATAATCAGGGCTGATGAACAGTGTTGTCACTGCAATACTAAAATATTAATTATGAGATTAAAACTGCAGCCATTGGCACAACAAGTCTGAGCTTGTACCTCTTCCAACCTGGGAGCAGTGAAAAAAATTAAAAGAAAAGGTAGCTGGGGGCAGAGCCAAGATGTTAAAATTAGAGCAACTACTAACCTAAGCTCTAAGACAAACTCCTTTAGATACCTGTAACAAAAGAATATGATCAAATTGAAGAGTGGTAGAATTCAATAGGAGACAGATAGTGGCAGATTTCCAACCCCGGACACACTAGAAGGTTGATGGGTAGAATCTGTTGCAGGGCAACAGAGGAACTCAGCACATAGACTGTACCAGCATGGACCCTACCATATTAAAGCCAAGTAAGAAGGCTCAGGTGATCTGAAGCAGCAGCCCCACTGTGGAATCTCAAACATATCAGACCAGGACAGGAGTTCAGTGGAACTGAGCAAGAAGGAATTGAAGAACCCCAGGTAACTGCTGCAGCTGCTCCACAGGGAGCCCACAGATTAAATGTCTGTAAGTCAACTACTTGAACTTCTGGGGCATAAGATGGTTGAGTGACAGTGAATTCTGTACCCCTCTCCTTGTTGACCTTGGAAAACCTAAAGAATATTTCCCTAGGAAAAATCCTGGAACAGTGGGATAAGTTGAAGGGGTAAACAGCCTCAGCCCATGAGACTAGGAAAATCATGAAGGTGGGGGTTCCCTCTTGCACTGACTGAAGGGGACCAATGCAGGGCAACAGTTGGTCCACTACAGTCAAGTGGGAGGAGATTCTGAGTCCTGGGCAGGGAGTTAGGGCTTGCAAGTGTCAACACCAGGACCACATGTATGCCTAAGCACAGCAAGTGGAATAGGGAAGACACTAGTGCAAATAGGGTTGACCAACCACTGAGCCTGCCTGTGCTCAGGAGAGGAGACCACCTATGGTATGACTGCCCCTCCCCCACATTTAATGCAGCTGCTTCCAGGGTAACTCTGGAGAAACTCAGAAAGACTTCACTTGGCCTCTGCTTTGGCATATCACCCAGCTCAACATCAGACAAGCCACAACATTCTAGCTTCTAGCTGAAAGAAACAGAGGCTAAAATATAAAATGTCTCAAGTTCTAAGCACAAAAATGCTGAGAAAGAGCCCCCCTGTGCCCCAGAAGCAGATATACACTTTAAAACCCAGGAAAAGGGTGAACATCATGAGTAAGAGGCAAGCAAGAAAAGATAAGACCACTGAATCTTTCTATGGTGACAAGGACCAAAATATGAATAGCAAAGAGGGCAGCATTGAGACTGTACTACCATCTGAAACTTCAGAAGGGAATATGAACCTATCGCAAGCCAAAGAGCATTCTTGGAAGAGCTCAAGGAGGATTTTAAAAGCCAAATTAGGGCAGTAGAAGAAAAACTGGCCAATGACTTTAAAAATATGAAAAAAGAAATCATGGAAGAATTTAAAAGGAAAATTTGACGAAGAGAAAAGGAAGAATAAAAACAAACTGGAGAAAATAACTCCTTAAAAGGAGCAATTGGAAAATTGGACAGAAGGAAAAGGAGATATGAAAGTTGGCTGAAGAAAACAATTTGATAAAAATTAGGATTATGCAAGTAGAAGCTAATGACACTATGATACATCAAGAATCAGTCAGAATCTAAAGAATGAAGACACAGAAGAAAATGTAAACTATCTAACTGGAAAAACAACTGACCTGGAAAACAGATCCAAGAGAGAAAAATCTAAGAATTATTGGTATACCAGAAATACATGATGAAAAAAGAGCCTGGGCAATATCTTCCAAGAAATAATCAAGGAAAACTGCCCAGAAATCCTACATCCAGAGGGCAAAATAGTCATACAAAGAATCCAAAGTTCACCTCCTGAAAGGGATTCCAAACTAAAAACATCAAGGAATATCATTGCCAAATGCCAGAATTTTCAAGTGGAGAAGATACTGCAAGTTGCCAGAAAGAAACCACTCAAATATCAAGGAGCTACAGTCAGGATCACACAGGAGCTTGTAACTTCTACATTAAAAGATGGGAAGGTTTGGAATATGATATTCCATAAGGCAAAGGAGCAGGTATCACAAACAAGTATCAATTACCCAGCAAAAGTGAGCACAACATTTCAGGCAAGAAGATGGACATTCAGTGAAATAGGGGATTTTCATACCTTCCTGATGAAAAGTCCAGAGCTCAATAAAAAAATTCAATCGTCAAACACAAGTCCCAAGAGAGGCATTAAAAGGAAAATATGGGGCAAAAGAATTTGTTATTCAATATGGTTAAATTGTTTACACCCCTATAAGGGAAGAGGATGTTTGTATATCTTGAGAATTGTATATTTATTATGTTATATAAAAGGGACATAGATAGAGGGAGTACATATAAAGTAAATGATGTGATCATAAAAATGTGATTTAAGGGTATAAAGAGATTATATTGGGGGGTGTTAAAAGGATGAGGAGTCAGAAAAAGAAAAATTACATCACAGAAAGAAGCACAAAAATATATACGGTAGCCAAAAAGGGAGGGAGATAAGCATTATATGAGATTTACTCTTGTCTGATTTGGTTCATGGAGGGAACAATAAACAATAAACAAAAAAATATAGGAATCTTACTAGCTCTATAGGTAACAGAAGGGCAAAGGGGAAAGTAAAGGCAAAGGAGGTTAAAAGGGAGGGAAGAAGTAAGAGAAAGGAAGAATAAAAGGGAGGAGGGTTGAAGGAAGGGAAGACTGAGAGAGGCAGTGTTCTCTTGAGGCAAAACGCCTTCCACATACAGAGAAACCACTATGGATTTGGATTGTGAAATGAAGCAGACAGTTTTCTTTTATGTTATGTTTTATATGATTTGTTTTGTTTTATGGTTTTTCCCATTCATTTTAATTCTTCTATTCAACATGACAAAGATGAAAATGTTTTTTATAGGAATGCATGTGTAGAACTCATATAAGATTTCATGCCTTCTTGGGGATGGATTGGAAAGGGACGGGGGAAGGAGAGAAGGGAGGGGAAAATCTTCAGTGCATGGAAGTGACTGTACAAAGCTGAAAACAAAATAATTTTTAAAAAGTTTAAAAGAAAGGAAATGAAGAGTCAGCAAAAATCAACCAAAAATAGTTTGACCATAGCAAGGTATTATGTTGACAAGGAAGATCAAGACAGAAACTCAGAGATTAATAATGTCAAAACACGTGTTAGAAAAACCCCAAATGAAAAATTTGAAGTGATCTCAAGCACAGAAAAAACTCATGGAAGTGCCCAAAAAGCAGCTTAAAAATCATATTAGACATAGAAAAAAACTTGGGGAAAAATGATGCAAGTGATTTATGAAAAATAGACAACAGCTTGGAAAACTGCTTAAGAAATAGAATTGACCAAATGGAAAGAGAGATTCAAAAATTCACTGAAAAAACCAATTCATTAAAGAGTACAACTGGCCAAATGGAAAAGAATGTGCAAAAGCTAATAAAGGGGGGGAAATACATTAAAATTAGAATTAAGGAAGTGCAAGCTAATAAGTATGAGACATGATGAATAAATCAAATTCAAAGGAATGGAAAAATGGAAGAAAATGTAAAATGCTTATGGAAAAAAAATACCAGAATCATTAGACTACCTGAAATACATGATCAAGAGGAATACCTGGAAAGCATCCTTCAAGAAAGTATCAAGGAAAACTGCTCTAATGTGCTAGAACCAGAAGGAAATGTAGGCAGTGAATGAGTTCACCTATCACCTCAAGACAAAGTTCCCAAAATAAAAATCTCAAAGAACATTATGACTGTGCTTCAGAACTATCAGATGAAGGACAAATGTTACAAGTGGCCAGAAAGAAACAATTCAAGTATTGGAGAGTCATAATCATGATCACACAGGACTTGGAAACTGCAACATTAACGGACTGAAAGTCATGGAACATGATATTCCAAAGGGAAAAGCAGCTATGACCACAGCCAAGAATCACTTACCTGGCAAAATTAAGCATAGTGCATCAAGGGAAAAAATAGTTATTCAATAGCATAGAAGGATTTCAAACCTCCAAAGGTAGAAGACCAGAACTTAACCAAATTTGACCTTCAATATCAAGACCCAAGAGGAACCTAACCAGGTAAACTGGAAAAAGAAAATGTAATGGATGCATTAGAGATAAACTGTTTATATACCTACACAAAGGATGACACTTGTAACTCAAAAATTGTATCACTAACAGTACAGACAGAAGGAATAAACATAGACTGAGGGCAAAATTTAAGGGATAAGGCAGAGGAATATAGAGGGTGGAAAAGGAAGGGAGAGGTAGAATGGGGTAAATTACCTCACCTGAATAAGTGAGAAAGATCTTTTACAGTGAAGGTGAGTGAACATGGGAAGGGAGTCAATGGGAATTCCTTGAACCTTAGTCTCATCACTATTGTCTCAAAGAGGAAATGATATGTGTGTGTGTGCGTATTGTGCATATGTGTGTGTGCATATAGATATATAGATAGAGATAGATACTGATATATCGATCTATATATCAGTTGAATATAGGGAAGTTGGAGGGAAGAAGATTAAGTAAAATGGATGTAGGGACTGAGAGAAAGAAGAGAAGATCGGGGGAGGTATACAGAAGAAAGACACTCATGAGGTAGGAAAGTATGAAACTGAGAGGACAAACAAGAGGAAGAATATGATGGAGGGAAACATACAAGTAGTAATCTTAATTGTGAATGTGAAGGTGAATGGGATGAACTCTCTCATCAGATGTAATCAGATAGCAGAATGGATCAGAAAATATAACTGTGTAATATGTTGCTTACAAGAAACACACTCAAAGTAAAGAGACACATGGAGTAAATGTAATGGGATAGAACAGAATCTAACATGAGTCAATTGAAATTTTAAAAAGAAGTAGTAAGTCACATCTTAAAGAAAAAGCAAAAATAGTCCAGTTAAGAGAGATAAGGAAGAAAACTCCTTGCTAAAAAAATATTATAGATCTTGATGCAATGAAATTAGAAAACAAAAAGTGATCTACCTGTCAGATCTATGGGTAGGGAAGAAATTTAGGATCAAATGAGATAATGAGCATTATGAAATGTAAAATAAGTAATTCTGATCATATTAAATTGAAAAGCTTTTGTACAAACTAAACCAACGTAACCACGATTAGAGGGAAAGCAGAAAGCTGGGAAACAGTCTTCATAGCAAGTGTCTCAGATAAAGGCCTCTTTCTCAAATATATAGAGAACTGATTTAAATTTTTGAGAATAAAAGTTGTTGTTCAATTAAGAAAGGGTCAAAGGATATGAACAATTTTCAGAGGAAGAAATCCATGTTATCTATGAGCGTGAAAGAAGTGTTCTAAATCACTTTAATTAGAGAAATGGAAAATAAATAACTCTGAAATACCACCTCACACCAGTCTGATTGACTAATATGAAAAAAAAGGAAAATGATAAATGTTGGGGAGGATGTGGGGAAAATAGCACACTAATACCCTGTTGGTTGAGGTGAGAACTGATCCAATTATCCTGCAAAGTAATTTGGAACTAAGTCCAAAAGGCAACCAAACTGCATACTGTTTCATCCAAAATTACCACTATTAGATCAGTATCACAAAGAGATCATAAAGAGAGGAGAGGACCTACAGATCAAAAAATATTTACAGCATCCCAATTTGTTGTGGCAAAATATTGGAAACTGAGGAGATATTCATCAGTTGGAGAATGGCTGAACAAGCTGTGGTATATTAATATAATGGAATACTATTGTGCAATAGGAAATGTTGAGTAGTCACATTGCAGAAAAAACTGGCAAAACTTATACAAACTGTTACAAAGTGAATGAGAACATAGAAAACACTGTACTTCATATCAACAACATGTTTTGATGATCAATTATGAATGTTTCAGGATTACTCACCAGCACAATGATCCAAGACAAGTATAAAAAAGTCACAAAGGAAACTGCTATACATATTCAGATAAAGAACTGATAAACTCTAAATATAGATTGAAGCTTTTTTTTAAACTTTATTTTTTTAGTGTTTTGTTTTTCCTTTTCCTTTTGATCTTTTTATTACACAACTGTAATGAATATGGAAATAGGTTTTACATGATAGCACATGTATTAACTTTCAAACTGCCTACCATTTTCAGAAGAGAGTAGGGTAGAAAAGGAGAGAGAAAAATTTGGAACGCAAAAGTTTGTTAAAATGAATGCTAAAAATGTTCTTGATTTATAATTATGGGAAAAAACAATATTTATAGCAAAATAATCTAAAAACGAAACTATACATACATGAATGAATATACATACATGAATATCTACATATATGTGTGTTTGTGTATACATATATGTATACATACATGCATATACATACATGTACACACAGAGACAGACAGGTATATAGATATATTAGACTGGCTTTCAAATATTTCAAATGGGATATACAGGCTGTGAATATGTTTTAGTAATAAATTCTCTAACTTGGATTAAGTATTGTGTACATTATAGGGTATTAATTTCAAATATATTTTGCCATGTCCTACTTTCCTGTTTTGAAGTTCTTGTGTGATAATGTTAAAGTACAGGAGGGCTCATTTTCAAAATCAGGCTCTCTTCCTTTAACCTCTGGATGATATTGTCTGTATTAGATACAGGGTCTGTGTAAAGACAGAAAAATCAATTAGTAAACTGAAAGTCACTGAACTCTCAGGTGAATTATTGGTTTCTGATTTGTTATTCTCAATTTCTGCTTATTAACAGGGTTAAATTCATAAGACTTAAGTTAGTTCTCACCACATTTCCCAGTTAATAGGAAAGCAAATTTGCAAGGTTTCATAACTAAATTGTAATTAATTTTAATAGTGGTATATTTTAACACTTACCTAGGAATCTCTTCAGCTGACTTGAAATCAGAGAAGCAGATCTTCTAGAAGAAGCTCCTTTTACAGATACCCTGAGGACAAAGGTTTATTCCAGAATGCCCAAAGGAAATATGTTCCAGGGACTAGATGATTATATAGGGCACCTGGGAAAAGAAAGTATTGATTAAATGAACATGGGAAGTTTGCTGCAAGGCCACTAGGAGATGATACTGTTTAATATTGATAATCATTAATGCATTACATTGGGTTTTTATTTTCTTGTTTTGTTTTATGGTGTTCATGTGTACTGAGTTTTCTTAGTGACATTGGTGATATGTAAATCTTACCTCACAAATTAATACGAGCTGAACCTTCTTGAATGCTTTAATTTGTAATGTGATTTAGTTTACCCATAGATTATTTTAAAAAGTTTGTCTCCTTAAGGGACAGATGAGATTTTGATTCCGTTGAACTAAATTTGTTCAACTTTTATGATATTGAAAGAAAAATGAGGTTATGATTCTTGTAACACCCATGGTCACATTAAACTTGTTTCATGTTGTAATTTAAGTCCCCTAGACTCAAGCAGCAGAGATTAGGTGATACAGTTGAGCAGAGATCAATGATATAGATCTTGTGGTGCTGTACCATGAGTATGGCTAGCAACAAAGTGGAGATTGTTCATCCAGCCATTGAGAGAGTCATTTTGAGCAATCTTTACCCTTGTTCAATGTGTGTTTACTGTGCTTAGCCACCCTAAAAAAAGGATCAGATTCTCTTATGAAAAGCCCATTATTTTGCAGACTAACCCTATTTCCAACTGACTGATCCCATCACTGGAGAATTAATCTCATCCCTTGATGATTTTACAAGGAAGAAAAGCTGCAATGACATTAATCTCACCTCCTCTTTGATATTTCTGCCAATAAGGACTGCCTTACCCTTATAGGTAAATTATTTTGCTCCTGTTTTTAAAATCAACTCAAGTTTTAATTAGGGGACCAGCCCCACTCCAACTATATGGTGCCTTGATGTGACAATAAACTTAAAAAAGCAAGAAGAGAAGCCCTAAAAGAAGGTTGTATTTCATCAACCTGAATTCAGAAAGATAACCAAGAATTATTTGTTGTTCAGTCATTCAGGTGTCTCTAACTCTGTGGCCACATGGACCATAGCATGTCAGGCTTTTCTATCCTCCATTATCTCTTGAAAACTGGCCAAATTCATGTTTGTTGCTTCCATTACAGTGTTTATACATTTCATTGCTGCTGTTCCTTTTGTCTTTCGCCATCAATCTTTCCAATGACTGCATTCTTCTTATTATGTGGCCAGAGTATTCAGTTTCAAAACTTCAACTTTAACCTCAGTATTTGACTTTGTGAAAGTTGGGAACTGAGGCTCAGAAGAAAGAACCCAGAGACTTAGAAAGATGTTTTGCAGGGAGTAACAATAGAACTAGGGAAATAAATGGCAGGGGTGTGTAGGAGAGGCTGGACCTTGCTAACAAGTTATCAAATTATATGTAAAAGCAGAGACAAGCTGCTGGAGGAGAAGGCTCAGATGAAAAGGCAATTGGCTGGTTTACAGGAGAAGCTTTTTATCCTGCAGTGTTCAAACCATCCTTTAAGAGAAGCTAGACAATTTCAGGTGGTGGAAGAAAAAGCTGTTGTTGTTTTGACTCATAGAAAGCAAAATGATAACAATAGGAAAGTGAATGGAGCCCTTGCACAGACTTGGGCTTGATTCAGTCTAAACGTAGGCCAGGAGGATGTGTGGGAGGAGAATGAAACAAATGAGGAGGTTGTAGTTCATACAGCACTAAGAAGGAAGCTGGAGAATCAGGAGGGCACTTACAGTATTTGGAAAAGTAACTGAGGATTTTACTCAGCAGGAGGTCACAGATATTTTGAGTTGGTTCACTCAAATGATGGGAGAATCAGTGAAAAAGATAAATTTCCTCAAGACAGAAGAGTAAATAGCCAGTGGATTGAAAGTTGGAACAGATTGACAAGAAAAGAATTGTTTACTGCTCTACTGAGAACATAGGTAGATTTTGGAAAAATTGATGGCATTCCAGCTAATGAAATGTATAAATGAATTGAGGAAAGAAGCTTGATTTTAGACTGAACAGGGAGGTAGGAGCTGCCTGTGCAAATCATTCTGAAACATTGTATCCAGCTAGATCACACCTGCAGGGAGATTGTGGGGTTGGCCAGGCCCCAGCTCATATTAAAGAGGGTGTACCTCTAGCTAAAATCATGATCCCCAGACTGCAAATTGGAAAACATTAAACAGCAGTGAATCAGGCTATAGGTTAATGGACTCCAAGGTTATATTGTCTCTGTTTCATTTTTCTTTTTTTGGCTGTTCCACTTGTTTGTCAAATTGGTTTTCTGCAGTCCCACTACCCTCCTATAGATACTTGATTGCTTAAGCCAGATGTCACTCCCTGTCTGATGTGTTGTGTCACTCCTGCAACTGGCATTGATGAAATGCAGATGATAGCTAAAGAAATGACCCCTCAAATAGGACCTCTTGGGTCAGAGACAGTTCTATGTCCAGCATCAGTAGCAAGTAGCTAAGGAAAAAAGACCTTCAGCCGTTGCCCCAAGATTTTGGGTTGCATTCATTCAAGGCGGAAATGATGGAGTACTTGTGGTAAAATCCTACCCAAAGATATTGTTTAATATGCTTATTTTCCGTTATCCCTGTTATAGTTTTTTGGTTTTTTTTTTTATATCAGTTGCCTCACCAAACTTGACCTCTGTAATGAATAAGAAAGATCTTGGGGCCCCATGGAATGGTAATTTAAAATGGGGAGAATTTTTTCATTCATTAATAGGTTCGT
Source organism: Potorous gilbertii (assembly GCA_028658325.1). NCBI lineage: Eukaryota > Metazoa > Chordata > Mammalia > Diprotodontia > Potoroidae > Potorous > Potorous gilbertii. The sequence continues at coordinate 221,199,130 of CM053771.1, read as the reverse complement.
GTGATCTATCTGAGTCACATGAATCTGAGTCACATGGAACCTGTGGTGGGAGGAGTTTGATGAATGGGTGGAAGAGGAGGGGTGGAGCAAGAAGAGGCAGAAGTGAATGGAACTTTATCTTCAGAGCAGTAAAACCTAGGAACAATGGAGGCTGCTGGCTAGTTGTTTGTGATTTTGTGTACAAGGCACTGCTTGTGATTTGTTTAATGGAGGAACTGGTTTGTGGGAAGCCTAGCAGGGGGAAGGTTTGAGGCTGGTGTTGTTCTCTGCATTTTTATTGTGCATAGATTTTTTTTATGTGATGTATTTTGCTTTCTGTTATTTAAATAAAGAGTTTTGTTCTGCCTTCCATGTGGAGAGTCTGTGGTATTTCACAATTTAGAATTGCACCAGGGTATTCATGGCTGCTGTAGGCACTGTGAATATCACAATGGTGCTCCAGTATGCTGTTCAGATTTACCATAGTTTTCCTTCCAGGGAGCAGGAGTCTCTTATTTTCATGACCCTACTTGCCATCTGCAGTGATCTTTGAGCCCAAGAACGTGCAATTGAATACTACTTCCATTTCTTCTCTCTCTATTTTCCAGAAAGTGATGAGATGAGTTAACTTTAAGTCAGCTTTCATCCTCATTAAAATCGTTCTGAATTCCTTTCCATTTTCTGACATCAGAGTTATATCACCTATATATCTGAGATTGTTGATATTTCTCCAAACAACCTGAAGTGATCAAGCCTTGTATTTCACATGATAGATTGTGCATATATGTTAAATAAGCAAAGGGAGAATATGCAGCCTTGTCATAACCCTTTTCCAATCTTAAATGACTTAGTTGTTCCATATTAGATTCTAACTCTTGTTTCTTGGACCACAGCAGACAGGTTCCTCAGAAGACAAAAAAGATGATTTGGTATTCTTATTTCTTTAAGGATTTGCCACATCATTTTGTTGTGTTTCACTGTTAGGGGCCAAGCTCTGGATCTCCCTCTGGAAGCTGGCTCCACCCTCAGGGAGCTGGCTCTGCCCTCAGGGAGGAACATGGGAGGGGCTCTGTCTGGGGATATAAGGGGTTGTCAGGAGGGATCAAGGGGGAGTGATGTAAGCAATAAAATGAAGTGCACTGGCAACCTCGGGTGAACTGTGTAGTCATTTCCCCTCCGTGGAGGAGGGGATAGCCCTATCACGTGCTGCAACGTGGTAGGGGCCGGAGACGTCCGAAGACCCAGGAAAGGGTAAGCATCCAAGCGAAAGCCGGGGGTGGGGATACCGCCTGTATCCAGGCGAAGGCAGGGGAAGGAGCCCCATGCGAGAGTACCGCCTGGCCTAGTGTTCAGGCGAAGGCCC
>CM053771.1:221180085-221197288 GCA_028658325.1 Potorous gilbertii | reverse complement strand
CAAAATTCAGAGGGATGTAGTAAATTGGGAAAAAATTTTTACGGCTAAGCTTGGGGACAAAGGCCTCATTTCTAGAATATGTAGAGAACTGACTCAAATATATAACCATACAAGTCATTCCCCAATTGATAAATAAGAACAACAATATCTGTATGCACAAAGTCATAAAGAGAGGAAATGAGAAGGAAAAAAATCAACTTGAATGATATTTTTTTTTATTTAAGATATATAAGATCTATTTTTTTTATTTAAGTTGATTTTACTGCCTTGCCCTACTAATAAATTATTTGATCTTTAACAGTGAATCATTAATCCTACGTATTTAGGGAGTCGTGACTGAAGGGCTCAAACCAGGCCATATTATAAGAATTTGACAGATTAAGTGAAAAAATAATTTTAATAAAGATATCTTAATATATTTTAGATAATAAAAATTAGCCTTTCATTCAGCTCACTAAGTGATTTGTAGGTCATGTGACAGCCTGTTATCTTGTTGGAACAGTAGAGAGTGCAAGGATATAAGCATAAGGTGTTTGCATATGCCATTAGATTAATATAATAGCAATATATGTAGTACGATCAACTTATATGCCCTATTACTACTTCTCTTCTAACTCTATTGCTTTTCTTCTGGATAGTTCCTATATGCAAATATGTGTAAGCAGGCTTATCTTTTTATTAGATTTTTCAAGACCTCAGGAAGAGTAGGAACAAAACATTTTAAACTACATTTTTTAGATGTAATCCACCCTTAATCGAAACATACATTCTAAAATTTAAACAGTGGTCTAGAAATTCAAATTTCATTCTGAGAGGTGAGAAGGAATGAGTGAACCTTACTCTCACTTTATTTGGCTTAAAGAGGGAATAACATATCCAGTCAATTGGGTATGAAAACCTATCTTATCCTACAAGAAAGTTGGGGAGGGGAAGGGATTAAGATTGATGGGTGATAGAAGGGAAGACAAAAGTGAGATTGGGGTCATCAGAAGTTAACACTTTTTAGGAGGGAGTGGGTCAAAAGAGAGTAGAATAAATGGGGAACAATATAGAATGGAAGGAAATACAATTAGTCTTTCCCAACATGACTGTTATGGAAAGCTTTTACATGAGTACATATGTATAACTTACATTTAATTGCTTACTTTCTCAATAGGGGTGGGTGGGGATGGAGAAAATTAGAGAATGTGGAACTCAAAGTTTAAAAAAATTATTAAAATTGTTTGTATGTGCAACTGGGAAATAATACATACAGATAATGGGGACTAGAAATCCATCTTACAATGCAGGAAAGGGGAGGAGGATAATAGAAAGGGAGGCATATATGTTGTCTTGGGTTAAGGGAGGGGAGAGATGTGAAAATTTGAAACTCAACATCTTGTGGAAACAAATGTTGAAAATTAAAAATAAATTAATTAGTAAAAAAATTAAGAACACTGACTCTTTTCTGACTGCCTCATTTCAAATATAAGGAAATTATTATTCACTGTAATTATTCTATTTACAATCATTTCTTTGGCATAGCACACTATATAATATATTTGAGTGGAAGAATGCCTTCTAGCCCAATTTCTACCTTTTCTAGGATAGTAGATAGGTGGTCAGAAAGATTTTCCTTGAAGTTTTTCAAATAATGGGAGGTATGTGTGTTGAGGCGAGATGAGGACAAGTTCGAATGACCTTATTCCTTTCCAATGCAGCCCATTCCATACATAGGTTAACCTAAATTTTAGTTTGCTGAGAGTCCTATAACAAATATCCTGTGTTAATTATGAGATAAGTAAAAGCATTATTTTAATGTATCAAAATTAACAATCATAGTTAATAGTGTCGTTCTTATGCATAATTTGTTCAGGAAAAACATTTTAATAATAGTTTCATTATTTCCTTTGCCTTAACTAGGAGATGCATGACTTTATTACTTATGATATGTGGACATACATTACCCTGACCTTCATATTTCTAGACTTTGATTAGTGTCTATATGTTGTAGAATAAAACTATGCCTAGTAAAACTAAATTAGCTTTCATTGCTTTTAATCTGGGTTCTCGGGGTTGTATGGCAAAGCACTTTCTCTGTTAGAAAAATAGCACTTAAATAGTGGTAGAAAAAAACCACAAAATGCTAATGTGTTACAGAGGTGTTTGAAACCTCACAAAAAGTAATTTGAGCTAGAAATTTGCTTTTCTCAGTTTTATCACACTCCTCTGAAAACTGAACTACTAACCTAGTCTTCAGATATATTATTCTGGGTCTATAAGTCATCTCTGGCCTTCAGAAGTCTTATTCTCTATTCATCATTATGAGGCAGAAATTCTTAAATGAAGACCTGTGTGTTGTGTTTTGCTGCTTTTGCAATATAAATTCTTATGCAGACTGAATGTAATTTGAACACTGACTCCAGACTAATGGGATATATAAGTGAGATTCTTACAGATACACACAAAGTCATTTACTGTGAAAAATAAAATTCCAGGGTCATATTTGTTCAACTTTTTCCTCAGCTTGACTCATGTAGAAGTCATTTGCATTAATAGTTGTTTAATATCACTCTAGTGAAGAGGATAGCAAAAGGAGGAGATGAGCATGTTGATAGATTGAAATAGGAGTACTCTTCCATTAATAGGCTGTTATTGTTTATTTTAGTATAGAATTGGGCCAAGATAAATATTTAAAAGACAGAATTCAATAAAGGTAAAAGCCTTGAAACATGAGATCATCCATTAAGTATATAGCACAGCATTAAACCACTCTCAAGATAGGTCTGTGATATGTTTGTGTAAAATAAAATAAAGTGAAATAAAAAAAAAACATTAACTTGCCATTTCTGCCTATGATCATTAATCTACAATACTGCCTTCTTTGAAGGTCAATGACTGTGGCAAAAATTCAAGTATATTTTATTTTATTTTGGAATCTATTATAATATGTGAGCTCAGAGTTCCTGAATTTGTGACCTCTGTGATTTTTGTTATTGAAATTTTTAAGCCTTTTTTAAAAATAACCACATAGCAGCCTCTTTAGGATATAATATGATGTTGCTTGGAACTGTAGAGCCTTTAAAATTACATTTCCTACTTTTATAATCAGATTAGCATACGTTTACCATAATGAAAACCATCAAACTAATATAGATGTTTAATTTATTTTGGATACTAGCCACAGCCCTTCCTAGTCTCCACATTGATATATAAATGCATTTTTTTCTATGCAGAGAAACAGCAACAATGGCTAGTTTTGGGGGCTTTAAAAAAATAGGCAAAATTTGTTTTGCTGGTTTAAAATGTTCTAGATTAAAAAAATCAACTTCTAAATCCTCTTGTATTTGTTTTTGTGTCAATTTTAGCACATTTATAAAGCTGTCAGTTATGTTTCTTAGAATGACGTTGAGTATAAATCCTCTTTGAATCTGGCAAATCTACTACCTAATATTATAATACAAACACATTTGGGTGGCTGTTTAGTAAAGAATCTGAGATGAATGCTACCTAATAAGATTTTTTCTTCCTTTCTTTTCTCCTTCCTTCTTTCCTTTCTTTTTCTCATTTCCTTCCTTTCTTCCTTTCTATTTTCCTTACTTTCTTTCCTCCTTCCTTTCTTCCTGCCTTCTTTTCTGTAATAAGATGCCACCATATGAGACTTAGAACACTAAGAAATATTCTTATATTGTTAAAAGGAAAAACCTAAAAATGAAAATGAGATCAGATAGAATATCAAATAAAAAAAATAGTCTGATTACACTGGCAATTCCTTTAAAGGTTTTGCTTCATTTGTTTTTATGCCTTATTTTCATTTGATCTTGACTTTTATTTTTTGGTATTTGATTTATAGCCTCGGGAAGAAAAAAAAAATCAGTGTCAGTGACTTATGAGTAAGTTAATCTCATGAAAGAAATAAATGCCTGTCAACCTAAAAGTTTTAACTTTTATCATCTTCTGACCTTCACATTTTCAAGGTAGGGCTATTACTTGGCTTGGAGTAGCCAAAGACTGTAATATGCAACTCAGTCAATATAATCAAACACTCCTTTACATTGTATATTTAAATTTATTAAGAGGATAAACAAACACAACAGCATTTTCCCAGTTAAAACAATCCTATCTTGGATGTTTTCCGCATTTTATGCTTTACTGTTAAACCCTCCTGTACTCTGAACTCTATAACATTACAATTCTTCCTGACCACAGCAAAAGGAAGGGGAGAGCTCGTGCTTAATTGGTTGCAATTTTTTCCGAAGTTGGAAGGTTGAAAGACACATTTAATATCCATCAGTCACATGAAAGGCGACATAACAACATAATTCTCCCTTCTCACCCCGCCATCATCTTGTCAAAATTTAACTTTGAGGGCTTCTGGTAAAATAATTTTTGGGACATTTTCGCATTTTTCCTGTGCTGTGGTCCTCATATCTACTACTGAAAATTATTAGTGTCCTTTTGCATTAGTTGCCTTTTTAACACTTCCCGTGATCTGTCTTTAAACTACTTTTCCAGTGGCATTTTACATTCCCTTCCCTTCCGTTTTCTTGTTTCCATTCAAACTGGAGTACTCACTATTAACCTCTTCCATCCTAGTGCTTTTTTATGTAGAGAGCTAAGTGGCCTAAAGGATTGAGTGCTAGACTTGGAGTCAAGGAGACCTGAGTTCCAATCCTTCCTTGGAAGCTTTAGAGCCATGAGAGTCTAGACAAGTGGCTTAACTATTCTCTACCTAAGTTTCCTAATCTACAAATGGGAATAAATAATAGTATCTAGATTATGAGGTTGTTGTAAAGATAAAATGAAATAACATGTAGAATAATTTGCAAAACTTTAAAAAGTTACATAAATGTGAGTTATTATTACGCAATCTTACATTCTTAAATGAAGTCTCTGCTTCTTTCTGTAGAAATGGTTTCATTTATTGGAAACTCATTTTAGATGCCAGCTTTCCTATAAAATTGCAGCTAAGGTCTGCAACTCAAAGTGATCTTCCCTCTTAAATATCTCAGTTCACATTGTTGAAACTTCTATGCATCTCTTTCCTTTTTTATAATGGATTATTCAGTATTCTATTTATTGTTATTGAAGAATTTTTAATATTACACTTCCATAAAAGTATGACAAAATTAACTTGGAAAATATGAAAAAATATTCAGAAAATGACATCTTTGCTGTGAAGTATCATAGAAAAGCATACTACTTGCTCAGCATTTTATTTTATTGGCCATACCTCTATATAGAGATACTTCATGTTAAGGGAATATTGAATCATTTTAGGGAAGGACAGATGAGAGGAAAGAGAGAAAAACACCTTTGGATGGCCCTAAGTGTATTCCAAGGATTCTGCTAAGTACTTTAAAAATATTATCTAATTTAGCATGAGTCAGATCAATTGTTTCCTTGACTTAGGAAACATCCAACGTGATTCACACTTATCTAGACCAATTACGTAACCCTTTGTATGCATATCCACCTGGTTGCCAAACTGTACCTATATTTGATACTTATTTTGTAAATACTTTGTGAAAAAGTTGTGCTTTATGGGATATATCATTAACTTCTGTACCTTTTGTATCAACTGTTGCTCAGTTTTGTAGGAATATATAATGAGACTTCATCCTTGAATTACTGGCAATCTAGTTTATGAAGTACAGAATATAGTGTAGAAGTCATAGTTGTTTAATATGTTAATTATAATAATGTTCACTAATGCAACACTTTAAGAAGCATTTTATACACATTCATTCAATAGTCCAAAGAAACCAGTAAGATAAAAAATAATTTATTGTTCTCATTTTGCCATTTAAGGAAATTAAAGGGCAGAGTCTGTCACTTCATCAAGGTCATATAGTTGTTGGCAGCAGACATTTTACTTCAATCTAAATCTTCTCATTGGCAATCTAGAGCTCTTTCATCTAAGCTACCCTTCCTTTTCTAAGATGTGTAAAGTTGTGTACATGGTAGTTCATCTTCCAGTTACTGATTGCCTTGAATGTAGCATGTGCTTAATAAATATTCATCAACTGAAATATTGAATAATTGTATGTCACTCTGTGCTATCTTGTTAAAACAACCCTAATTCTCAATCATTCTTCCTGTGAATAAGTTCTATACTTTTATTTACAAGCATATCCTTCAATTCTGAGCATCAAAATGTGTTTTCAAATTGTTATTTTTATATAATGCTATACTAGGTAACCTAAATAAACATTGCCCCTTCCCTTTGAGAACTTGAAGAATAAGAATAAAAGCTGATATTTGACTTGATTAGACATAAGCCTCTAATTGTTTGGAGTAGTATCAGCAGTCAGTGTAGCATAGACCTCTCTCAATCTTCATCACCAGAGAAGTCATAATAAAGGGTGTACTTTAAGTTTAATGTGAACGCAAATCCATTCAAAACAGGACAGGAATTTTCTGAATCTTATCTAACATTAGCATATAACATGTGCCTCAACATCTGGTTATTATGTTTTAATCTAGCAAGGAACTAACAATGATTAAGTTTCAGTTCTTAATGTCTTCCTATTCCAGGAGATCAAAGACAGTAGGCTGGAAGCAGATTATGAAATGGAGGAATCTTTTTTTTAAATTTTTTTCTTGCACTTTTTCACATATTATGTTATCAAAACCGGAAGAAAAAAATGTCATTTTCATAAGGGAATTCCATTTACATCTCTGTATTCTGCTAGTGACCATTCTCAAGAGAGTGAGAATGCTTAATAATTTGTATTTACTCTCATTTCCTTCTGCTAAACTTCTCTACAAAACAGATGAAGGTTCAAATGAATGTCTGTCCCTTACGTGGTCAGATATCTGACCTATAATTTTCCAACACAACTTCTCAACTATTCTCTTTCTTATCTTCTTCCTATATGAGGCATGTTTCTTATTCGACAGCATATATCCTTTTCCTTCCTTTCCTCCATCTTTTTGCTTTGCCTTCCTTCCTTCCTTTCCTTCCTTCTTTCCTTCTCTCCTATTTTCCTTCCTTTTTCTTATCATTCTTTCTTCTTGTCTTCCTTCTTTCTTACTTTCATTTTTCCCTCCCTCCCTCCAAAATTTCTTCTTTTTTCATCAGTTTTTCATTCATTTGCTCTTTCTTTCTTACTCTCCTTCCTTTTTACATTCCTTTTTCCTTACTTTCCTTTTTTCTTTATTCTTTTCCTTTCTTATGTCCTCCATTCTATCCTCCTTTCTTCCCTCCTTTTTTTACTCCCTTCCTTTCTTCTCACCTTTCTGCTTTCCTTTCCTTTATCCCTCTTCCCATTTTCCTTACTTCCTCCCCTCCCTACTTTGTTCTTTTCTTTCATTTCTTCTTTCCTCCCCTCCATTCCTCTTACCTTTCTTCTTCCTTAATTTCCCTTCTTCCCTCCCTTCTCATCCTCCTTCTTTCATACCTTCTTTCCCACCCTCCTGCTTATTTTTCTTTCTTTTTTCTTCCTTCCTTCATTTTATTTTTTTCTCTCCATTGTTAGCAAAGCAGTTCAATACAATCGCAAGCCAGAAAGTGAACAGTTGTAGCTATTTGTATCAGGTAGGCTTTACTGTACTCTTGTCCCAGATGGAGGCTGCCCTTAACCAGTATATTTAATGAGTGGTAATGCAACACTTGTTTTTGTATATTGTATGTATAGTGTTGTATACTATATTGTATGATACTAACCTCTAAATACTGCTAAAACAGAAAGCTACACTGTGTTGAAAGTGAAGAAAGAGAAAAACAGGACTAGAATTGCTGTAAAAATTGCCTTGTTTTTATAGTCTAGGATCTTCGAGTGCCTGTGTATCATTGATATGCTCTGATTACACACTGATCCTTAAATGATGGTAGCTAGGAGACATCATGTATGTTAGCAATTAGTGAACTAAGTTCTCTGGAGTTTGTGTCCATAGTAAAACAATGCCCCAAATTCCAGGAAGAGTTATGAACATTTGGAAATAAACTGGGATGACTTTTTTCCCTCAGTTGTGACAGAAACCTGAATGTACATGTATCTCTATGTAGAGATAGATAGATGATACACAGATATCTATAGAAATAACTATATTGGTGAATATATCTTTATCTCTACCTAAACTCTAATAACTTTATGTGTTAATTATATGCCAGCTCAATAATTCTATATGTATGTATGTAAGACTAATTCTTTCTCTAGAGCCTTTCCAGTCAGGAGCAGGGGCTTGATCCTCTTATCTTTTCTCATTCACCTTTTCTTCTGGCTAGAGGTCATATACCAACCAACTCTACTGGATGTTTGGATCAATCTATACTTGGTCTCCATCCTCCTTGTAGGAATAGCAAAAAGTAGCAGTATGTTGTAATGGATAGGATTATATGTCTACTGAACTAGAAGTAAGGAAGATCAGGATTCAAATTCTACCTTATGCACTTATTAGCTTTGTTACATTGAGCAAGTTACTTAACCTCTGTCTGCCTCAATTTCCTCACCTATAATGGGGATAATAACAGTACCTACCTCCCAGGGTTACCATGGAGACAAAATGTGATAATCGACTAAAGTGCCTCTACAGATGATATCTATTATTACTTTTTTTATTTACATGTGACTGATCCTATATACACAGCTGAATCATAATTTATTATTGGGTGGAATCTTATCTATGGAAATTCTTTTGGAATAGATTTAGTGCATTCAAGAGAGTTGGAGTTGGGTTAGAGAATATTAAGGCTGAGCTGGACAGGGAAGAAAACATGGGGTTTGTTGAGTCAGTAGACTTTCATTAAAAGAAGATTTATTCAATTAACTAGACCCAAAGTTCAATTAAATAACCATGAGTTATACTTTGGTGTGTAGTATCTGTCTCAGCAAATAGATACCCTTTTACAATCTTAATATTCTGCTTAATATATATGTGTGTGTGTGTGTGTGTGTCAAACCGATATTTGCCTCAAAATATCCTAGGTGTATTTTAATTTCACGTATCAGCTATAAATAGTCCACTCTCTCCAAAATAGTCTTTTCAGTATGGTCAAAATAAACCAAAATGATTGTTTTGTCCTACACTTCAAGTTGCTTCTATATTGCCACAATAATATTTGAATCATAGTTCTTGGATCCTACCCCTAAATGTTTTCCAAGGGCAATTCATAATACCCCAAAGAGACAAGGTGCTGTGCCAATATTAATATAAATAGTCCAATATATTCCATTACATGGGAAACACTTTGTCATATTCAGAATCTTCTTGTCCTTAACATACAATAATAAAAGACCTTTCATTTTACAAATGACTATCCAAAGTGTGCATATAAACTAAGAACTCTTTGTAGAAATACTTGTGTATATTTTAATTTAAAACAATATCCTAGTTAAAAGTGTTTATTTTATTTTGTTTAAAATATTTTACATAATAAACCAAAGATATTAAGAGAATGACTTAGACAACTCAGTCAGTTTAGTCATTCAAATTCTATTGTTAGCAAAGTAACTGAATCAAATTTTAATAGAATATATGTGATGTAGATAACTTAATTTCTGATTTATAATGAAAATTAAAAAGTGAAAATAAATGCTAACAGATATCTATCTACACTTTTGTTTTAAGATGCCAGTATAAGTATTTATTTTTAAACAAAGAGCTTAAATTTGATGAGCAGACTTATTTTGTTTGCATGAAAGTATTTTAATACTTGAACTTAAAGAAGATAACATTTAAGAAACAGAATGGAAAATAAAGTGTTTGTTAAGTGACTGTTATCTGACAATCATAATACTAAGTATTTTAAAAATATCTCATTTTATTCCTACAGTAACTCTAATACTATCCCTATTTTATGGTTGAGGAAATGGAGGCAAACAAAGGTCAAGTCACTTGTCCAGGATCACATAGTTATTAGGTCTCTGAGGATAGATTTAAATTTAGTTCTAGCTGAATCCATCATTCTATTCACTGAGGTACCATCTACCTTTAAACTGCCAGTGCCTTTTCCAGAAGGCTTAACAAATATCCTTGGGTCCAGATTCATGGTGCCAAATTCACTTCAATTAATATAGTTTAGTAATTCAGACATTGTGTTATGATGTCTTTTATGCCTCCTATTAACTTTCAAATTTTAAATACACGTACACACGTACAAATGCACACAAACATCCACACACAGCTTTTATTCACATCAGTTTCCTTAACATGAGAAATTAACCAGGGAGTTGTTTTAAAATTCAATAAAGTAAGAAAAAAATGGTACAGGAACTAAATATAAAGTCAAATTAATTTTATGGTTTTCTCATGCTCATGCTCTTTCAGATTTCAGAGCTTAAGATCCCAGTTGTAAAGCCATCGAATGATTTCTTAAGTGCAGCTGCTTCCTTTGGTGACTGCAGCAAAGTAACAACAGAATGTTTTGTTGCTATGGAGTCAAAGGAATTAGGAGGCTAAGGTTTGAGAAAGTGTATTGATTTTGGGAAAATACAGGGAAAGTATAAATATTAGTTAATATTGGAAAATGAAAAGAAGACTTCTAATTGTGGAAGCAGTTTAAAATGTTAACAACATTTTTTTTTACATTTGCATAAGATGTCCTGATGGCACTCTAGCTGGGGTGGAGAGAGGGGAGGTTGGCTTAAATAAGACTAGGACTGAGATATATCCTGTTAGGAATATAGGAGTTGCTGAATAGACAGAACTCAATTAACAGGGAATTTATTGAACTCCCAGGTTCCATTTATGATGAGTCAGTTTCTGATGTGGTGGAATCTGCCTTGGTCTTACTGTATAATCCTGATGCTCAGCAACTCTTAGCTAATTCAGCTGAACTAGCCTGTGTTCTAGCCCTGCATTGGTCTATAAAAAGAGCATTAAGTAAAGTCATATGTGGCTATTCTTAAGCTTAATGTAGTACCAAGAACACCAAATTAAGTAAAACTGAATCTTATGATCAGGGCATATTATTTTCCACCTTGGAAATCATTTGTTAAATGGCTGCTTTCTACCAAGAACTGGGCTAATTGCTATAAATAAATAAAAACAAATGAATAATCGAATAAGAAAAGAAAAAATAGCCTCTAATATCAAGGATTTAATGGTTGAAGTTGAATATAATTTGCCACATATGATCATTTTTGTGAACTTCACATTGTTCCTGAAGTTCAAAGATACAAGATGTTCAGCTACTTTGGATCCTTGACTTTCTTCCAGATGTAGAAGATCCTTTCACTTATCAGTCAGGTATTTCTTTGCAAATATCCTTTGTGCCTATCCTGACCCCAATTCTTGAACATCCTTATGAAATTTTGAGAATTATTCTAACAATAAATCTTAGTTCTCAAGCTAAGTTATTGTCTTGATATTTTTAGGAATGATTGCAGTTTTATGTAAAAAAAAACTTTTAATGTGAAGTATTGAATATATAATGTTTGAATTTCCAACAATATGAAAAGGAAAATTATGAAATTTGGTCAAGTCAGGCCAAATGCATATTGGTATGAGTTCTTAACGTCCTTTAAATAACATCACTAATAAATATTTTGCTACTGACATCTTTCCACCTCGTTGAAGAAGATAATCTTGTATAGAGAGAAAAATCTTGAATTTAAAGTCAAAGGACCTGAATTCAAATCCAGGCTCTACTACTTGTGAGTTTCACCTTGTCACTTAACACTTCCAGTCTTCACTTTCCTCATTTATGAAATATGAGCTAGATAACATCCAAGATTGTTTCCACTGCTTAATTTCTGATCCCATGACTTTCAAAAGTTACTCAATTCCAAATGATTTCCATCTATGGAAGTTATAAACTAATGGATTACTTTCTTTAATATTTTAGCCAACTACTAATTCCTTAATATTTATAAAGATTTATTAATTTGCTTAGGTTGACATCTAGAGCTTAGTGCTATTGTCTATGCAGAAACTCCCACAAGAAGTCATCAATATATGTAACACTCCTTATCATGGTTATTATCAACCAACATTAGGGGAATTAAGGGATTAAAACAAGTGGTAGTGGGAATTGAGTCACAACAACTCCATCTTGTGACTAAATTCTAGAGTTAGGTCAGTTCCATCTCTATTCACTGATGGATCTAGTCCAATTTTTGCCTTGTGAGAAAACTTTATTTCATTATTTTAACCTAGCTATGTGCTAGGAAGCTCAGTCACTTCTGCCTGCTGCTTAGAGACTGTTAAATAAGGACATACGTTTTTATGACTAGCATTGTCTTCTTGAATTTGTTCATATTTTTCCCTAAATATATTATGCCCTACTCTGCAACTCTGACTATGGATACACTACCCATTCTTCATGATTTAGTTCAAGGGTTTCGTCTTGTCTAATCATTTTATTGCCCCTTTCATTATATACAGACGAGAAGTTACCTCTCCTTTATTTGATCTCATTGAAATCTCCTTCTTCTCCTGAACTTATCAAATTTTAACTTGATTTATGTTTATCTTTGTTCATGTCTAATTAAGAGAGTTAGCTAGCACAGTGGATGTTGATCCTGCAGTCAAGGAGATGTAAGTATTAATCCAGTCTAAGGTATGTGTTATCATGGATTTTCTGGGATAGAGCCAAGATGGAGATGTAGAAAAAGCACTCAGCTGAGGTCTCCTGACATTTCCCTCTGAACAACTTTAAAACATCACCTCAAATTGAGATCTAAAGTGGCAAAAACCAAATATCAGAGTGAGGCAACATAGGAGATGAGAAGAGAGAAGTATGACATGGAAGAAGATGATGTCCCAGAGCACACATGAAAAAAACAACACTTATCCAACTATGTGGTGGTGACAGAATAAGTAGCAACTGTGGGAGCTCTCTAGCTGTATATGGGAAAGAAATCTAGCAATTTCTCAGAAAGAGATTACAGGGTACCCCTGTTCTAGGAGTGGACATGAGACCAGGAATTGTTGGGCAGCTCTATTGCCTGTATCCACTTCTGGGTCACAATTCAAAGGCAGAGAAGAGTACATTTAGTCAAGGAGAAATAAAATTCTTGAGGTGAAGTATCATTTCTGGTCCCTTAGGAAGAGTGGCCCTGAGGAGTAGTATCAATTTTAATGCCATGTGATTAGGGTCCATTGCTGATTAAGAAACAGAGTGAAGATCAAGGGAGCAGTGCTCATGCCTCTTCCTGGATCATGCTACCTTAAACCTGAAAGGAAAGGAAGAAAATTTCAAGAAAAAAATTAACAGCTCATTAAGGGAGGCAGAAAAATACTGAATAAAATAACATCCTAAAAAAAAGAATTGGCTAAAAGGAACAATAAAACAGGTACAAAACTTCCCTGAAGAAAATAGCTCCTTAAAAAGATGAATCAGCTAATTTCAAAAAAGAGGTCAAAAAGCTCACTGGACAATAATTACTTTAAAATTAGATTTGGACAAGTAAAAACAAATGGCATAATGAAATAAAAAGATAGAGCAAAGCAAGGTGAAAACAACAAGATCAATAAGAAAATTTGCAATATTTCATTGGAAAATCAACTGATATGGAATATAAATCAAGAAAAAATAATATAAGAATTATTGGAGTATCTGAAAGTCTTATACAAAATAAAATAAAATAAAACACCAAGCCATCATATTTCAAGAAATTGTCAAGGCAAACTTCCAAAATGTGCTCAAACCAGAGGGCAAAATAGAAATTACAAAAACCTACTAATCACCCCCTGTGATAAATCCCAAAGTGAAAATTCCAAGGAATATTATAGCCAAATTCCAGAGCTCCCAGGTGAAAAAGAAAATAGTTTAAGCAATCAGAAAGACATGGATCAAATTCAACAAAACACCAGACAGAATCAGGGAAGATTTAATGGCTTCCACATTAAAAGACAGGAGGGCATAAAATATTATATTCTAAATGGGGAGAAGCCATGGCCAAGAATAATTTACCACAAAACCATCATTTTTTTTACATGTTTATTTATTTATTTTTAGTTTTTAACATTCATTTCCAGAAAACTTTGAGTTCCAAATTTTCTCCACATCTTAACGCTCCCCTCATAACACCTTCATTTTGACTACCCCTTCCTTCAATATGGCCTCCCTTCTATCACACTCCACCTCTCCCTTATCCCCAATATGTATGAATGAATCTGTGAGACACAAAGAATGATGAAAAAAGAGCCTGAACCATCTCATCCAAGAAATCATCAAGGAAAATTGCCCAGAAATCATAGACAAAGAGGGTAAAATTGTGATTAAAAGAATCTACCATTTACCTCATGAAGGGACCGAAAACTAAAAACACCAAGGAATATTGTTGCCAAGTACCAGAACGATAAAGTGAAGGAGAAAATGCTAGAGGCAGAGAGGAAGAAACCACTGAAATATCGAGGAACTACAGTCAGGATCACAGTGAATCTTGCAACTTCTACATTAAAAGATCAAAGGAATTGGAATATGGTATTCCAGAAGGCAAAGGAGCTAGGACTACAACCAAGGATCAATTCCCCAGCAAATCTGAACATAATATTTCAGGCAAGGAGATGGACATTCAATGAAATAAGGAATTTCCAGACTTTTCTGATAAAAAAATCAAAAACTCAATAGAAAATTTGATCTTCAAATATGGTATCAAGAGAGGCACAAAAAAGTAAACAAGGAAAAAATCAATATGGGCAAGCTGTTTACATCCCTATCAGGGAAGATGATACTTGTTAATCTTGAGAATTGCATATATATTATGAAATAATAAAAGTGATATACATAGAGGAAGTGAGAATAAAGTAAATGACATGAGGATAGAATGTGACTTAAGGGTAGAAAGGGATTGTAACAGAACATAGGAAAAAGAGGAGGCAGAAAATGGTAAATTCCATCACAGGAAGAAGCACAAAATTATATTACAAAAGAGGAAAAGAAGAGAAGAAGATGAGTATTGTCTGATATTTACTCTCATATGATTTGGTTCAAGGAGAGAACAACAAGCCTAATTAAGTATATACATCTAACCAGCTCTATAGGCAGTAGGAGGGGAAGGGGGAAAAAAAGGGAGCAGAGGCTATTAGGGAGAAAAGAAACAGTAAAGGGGAGTAAAAGGGAGCTGGGCTGAAAGAAGGAAGGGAAGACTGTGGGAATTGGTGGTAAAAAAATTCAACTCTACTGTGTAAAGGAAGGGGAAACAGAAAAGTAAAAGCACAAATGGTGAGAAGGAGGATGGAGGGAAAGACACAAATAGTAAACATAATGGTGAGTGTGAGATGAATTCTCCCATGAAAGGTAGATGGACAGCAGAATGGATTAAAAACCATAATCCAACAATAGGTTGTTTATAAGAAACACATGTGAAATGGGGGGATACACACAGGGTAAAGGTAAAAGGTTGAAGCAGAATATTCAGGTTCGTCTGATGTAAGAAAACAGAGGTAGCAGTCTTAATCTCAGACAAAACAAAAGCATAAATAGATCTAATCAAAAGAGATAAGGAAGGAAACTATATCCCACTAAAAGGCACCATAGATAATGAAGCATTTTCATTACTAAACATATATGCTCCACGTACTATGGCAACCAAATTCTTAGAGAAGAAGTTAAGGGAGTTACAGGAAGAAGCACACAGCAGAACTACACTAATGGGGGACCTCAACCTCCTCCTGTCTGCAACTGATAAATCTACCCTCAAAATTAATAAGAAAGAAGAGAAGTAGGTGAAGAAAACACTAGATAAGGTAGATATTCCAGATCTCTGGAGAAAAATGAATGGGAATAGAAAGGAATGTAGCGTTTTCTCAGTGCTACATGGCACATACACAAAAATGGACCATGTACTAGGGCATAAAAACTTCACCCTCCAGTGAAGAAAGTCAGAGTTATTCAAGGTATCCTTCTCAGATCAAAATGTAATAAAAATTATGTAATGAAGGGCCATGAAAATAGAGACCAACAATTAATTGGAAATTAAATAATCTAATCCTAAAGAAAGAGTGAGTTAAACAAATTATAGAAGCAATCAACAAATTCATTCAAGGGAATGACAGTAATGAGACAACCTACAAAATCCTATGGGATACTGCAAAAGCTATTCTTAGGGGAAGTTTTATACCTTTGAATGCCAACATGAATAAAATAGAAAAACAGGAGATCAATGAACAGGGCAGACAGCTGAAAAATTCAGAAAAACAGCAACTTCAAATTCCCCAAGTAAATATCAAATTAGAACTATTGAAAACCAAAGAAGAGATTAATAAAACTGAAATTAAGAAAACTATTGGGGGGTGGAGCCAAGATGACAGAGTAGAAAGACTCACATATGCTAGCTCCGAACCCAGAGACCATGGATTTCCTCTAAAAAGAACTCCCAACAAATTCTGGAACAGTGGAAGCCACGCAGCAACACAGTGAAGGAGATTTCCGTTCCAGAGAGCCCTGAAAAACCAATACCAAAGGTACATCACACACTGGACAGGAGAGGAGCTCTTCCCTGCCCCGGCCACGTGGCACTGAGAGGAGCGAGCAGATCTGAGCAGACTTCAGGGACCGAATATCCAGCGGCTGCGAAGGTCCCTCCACCCACAGACACACATGTCAGTGAGAGAGATGTCTGGACAGGATGAGAGGGGTGCGGGATGTCTCCGGAACTCAGGAGCCCTCAGGATGCAGCAGCAGAGCCAGCGGGCGAACAGAGACTCCTGGAGCAGGCAGAAGCTCAGCAGCAGCTCCATTACAGAAGGTCTCTGCATAAACCCCCTGAGAGTATAGAGCCTGGGAGGTGGCCCTGCCCCCACCTGAGAACCTGATTTAATCTTATCCTAAATAGCAGCCAGGCCAGCTGCGGAAAAGCCCTGAGGCTGGGGAGCAGCATTTGAATCTCAGACCCCAAACACTAGCAGGGGTGGAGAGGACTCTCAGAAGTCAAGCAACTGGCTGAGAAAATGCCCAGAAAGGGGAAACAAAATAAGACCATACAAGGTTACTTTCTTGGTGACCAAATGATTCCAACCTTCCTCTCTGACGAGGAAGAAAACTGCTTACCATCAGGTAAAGATATAAGAGTCAAGGCCTCTGTATCCCAAACATCTGAAATAGATATCCAATGGGCTCAGGCCTTGGAAGAGCTCAAAAAGGATTTTGAAAATCAAGTTAGAGAGGTGGAGGAAAAACTGGGAAGAGAAGAGAGAGATGCAAGAAAAGCATGAAAAACAGGTCAATATCTTAATAAAGGAGACCCCAAAAAATGCTGAAGAAAATGACACCTTAAAAATAGGCTAACTCAATTGGCAAAAGAGGTTCAAAAAGCCAATGAGGAGAAGAATG
>CM053771.1:221153876-221179585 GCA_028658325.1 Potorous gilbertii | reverse complement strand
CATTCTTGATGAAAAGACCAGAGCTGAAAAGAAAATTTGACTTTCAAACACAAGAATGAGAGGAAGCATGAAAAAGTAAACAGCAAAGAGAAGTCATAAGAGACTTACCAAAGTTGAACTGTTTACATTTCCACAAGGAAAGACAATATTTGTAACTCTTGAAACTTTTCAGTATCTGGGTAGTTGGTGGGATTACACACACATGCACATGCGCACACCCACACACACACACATATGCATGCACACACAGAGAGAATTGAGTAGGATGGGATCATATTTTTAAAAATGAAGTTAAGCAGTGAGAGAGAAATGTGTTGGGAGGAAAGAGGAAGAAATGGAATGGGCAAATTATCTCTCATAGAAGAGGCAGGAAGGAGACTTTTTATTGGAGGGAAAAGGAAGGGATCTGAGAGAAAAACATGAATTTTTCTCTCATCACATTAGACTAAAGGAAGGAATAAAATACACACTCATTTTGGTATGAAAACCTGTCTTACAGTATAGGAAAGTGGGGAGAAGGAGATGAGCAGGGTGGAGGGGGGATGATGGAAGGGAGGTCAATGGGAAGAGGGAGAAATTTGAAATCAACACTCTTGGGGAGGGACAGGATCAAAACAGAGAATAGTAACAATGGGGGGCAGGATAGGATGGAGGGCAATATACTTAGTCTGACACAACACGACTATTATGGAAGTCACTTTCAAAACTACACAGGTATGGCCTATATTGAATTGCCTGCCTTCCCAAAGGGAATGGGTAGGGAGGGATGGGGAAAAGTTGGAACTCAAAATTTTAGGAACAACTGTTGATTATTGGTCTTGCTACTACGCAATAAGAAATACAGGTAATAGGGAATAGAAACTTATCTGGCCCTACAGGACAAAAGAGAAGATGGGGACAAGAGAAGGGAGGGATTATAGAAGAGAAGGCAAATTGGTGATAGGGGAAATTAGAATGCTCAGTGTACTGGGATGGGGGAGGGGACAAATGGCAAGAAAATTTTGGAACCCAAAATGTTGTGAAAATGAATGTGAAAAGTTAAATGAAGAAATTTATATTAAAAGAAAACTATTGAACAATAAATAAAACTAATACTTGATTTTACTAAAAAAAAGCCAATAAAATTGAGAAACATTTGGTTAATTTGAATAAGAAAAATAAAGAAGAAAACCTAGTTCCTTTTATCAAAAATGAAAAGGGTGAACTCATCTCCAATGAGGAGGAAATTAAAACAAAACAAGAAACTACTTTGCCAAACTATATACCCATAAATTCGACAAACTTAAATGAGATGATTGATTATTAAAAAAAAATGACGCCCAAATTAACAGAAAAGGAAATTGAATAGTTAAATAACACTATTTCAGAAAAAAGAATTTGAACAAGCCATCAATGAACTCCCAAGGAAAAAATTTCCAAGGCCAGAGAGATTTACAAGTTCCCTAAAACATTTAAGAAAGAGTTAATTCCAATACTACATAAAGTATTTAGGAAACTTGCCAAGGCAGTAGAACTAAGAAATTCTTCTTATGATACAAATATGGTTTTGATATCTAAGCTAGGAAGGGTAAAAACAGCAAAAGAAAATTATAGACGAATTTCTCTAATGAATATAGATGCAAAAAAAATTAAATAAAATTTTAGCAAAAATAATACAGCAGCTTACCACAAAATAATGCATTATGATCTGGTAGAATTTATACTAGGAATGCAGGGCTGGTTCACTATTAGATAAATTATTAATATTATTGATCATATTAACAAATATTAACAGAAACCACCTGATTATCCCAATAGATGCAGAAAAAGCTTTTGAGAAAATACAACACTCATGCTTATTCAAAACACTGGAGAGTATAGGAATAAATCGAACTTTCTGTAAAATAATAAGCAGTATCTACTTAAAACCTTCCACAAGCATATATGTAATGGGGATAAGCTAGACGAATTTTCAATAAGATCAGGGGTGAAAATAGGATATCCATTATATCCATTATTATTCAACATGTTACTAGAAATGTTAGCTGTAGTAATAAGAGAAGACAGAGAAATTGAAGGAATTAGACGAGGCAAAGAATAAACTAAGTTTTGATATGATGATATACTTAGAGAATTACAGAGATTTGAGTAAAAACTACTTGAAATAATAAAGAACTCTGGCAAAGTTGCAGGTTACAAAATAAACCCGCAGAAATCTTCCACATTTTTATATATTACGAACAAAGCCCAACAGCAAGAGCCAGAAAGGGAAATCCCATTTAAAGTTAGCATAAATATTATAAAATATTTGGGAGTCTACTTGCCAAAACAAATCCAGAGACTGTAAGAACACAATTACAAAACACTTTTCACACAAATAAAGTCATGTCTCAATAAGTAGAAGAACATCAGTTGCTCTTGGATAAGTCAGGTCAATATAATAAAAATGACAGTTCTACCTAAATTAATTTACTTACTCAGTGCCATACCAATCAAAGTAAAATAATTATTTTCTAGAATTAGGAAAAAATAATATCAGAATTCATCGGGATGAAGAAAAGTTTCAGAATATCAAGGGAACTAATGAAAAGAAAAGCTAGGGAAGGTGGACTAGCTCCACCAGATCTCAAACTGTATTATAAAGCAGCAATTATCAAAACCACTTGGTACTAGTTAAGAAACAGAAGGTTAGACCAGTGGAATATGTTAGGTACTCAGGACACAGTAGTCAATGAACATAGCAATCTACTGTTTGATATACCCAAGCTTCTGGGATAAATCTCACTGTTTAACAAAAATTGCTGGGAAAACTGGATAACAGTGTGGTGGAAACTAGGCATAAAACAATGCCTGACACCCTTCACAAGAGTAAAGTCCAAATGGGTACATGATATACGTATAAAGATTGATACTATAAACAAATTAGTAGAGCAATGAATACTGCATTTATCAGATTTATGGCGAATGGAAGAACTTTTGACTAAACAAGAGATAGATGGCATGATGAAGTGCAAAATGGATAATTTTGATTACACTAAAATGTAAAGTTTATGAACAACTAAACACAATGCAGATTAGGAAGGAAGCAGAAAACTGGAAAGGAATTTTTGCAACTAGTGTCTGTGATAAAGGCCACATTTCTAAACTATATGGAGAACAGAGTCAAATGTAAAGAATACAAGTCATTCCTCAAATGATAAATGGTCAAAGGATATGAAGAGGTAGTTTTAAGAGGAAGAAATTAAAGCTATGTATCGTCATATGAAATAATGCTCAAAATAATTATCTATTAGAGAGATGCAAATCAAAATAGTTCTGAGATACCACATCACGCTTATCAGATTGGCTAACATGATAAAACGGGAAGATGATAAATGTTGGAGAAGATGTGGGAGACTTGGAACACTAACTCATTACTGGTAGAGCTGTGAACTGATCCAACCATTCTGGAGAGTAATTTGGAACTATGCCCAAAGGGCTATACAAATGTGCATACCCTTTGACCCAGCAAAACTGCTTCTAGGATTGTATCTCCAAGAGATCATAAAATAGGAATAGGTCCCCCATGTACAAAAATATTTATAGCAGCTCTCTTTTTGGTGGCCAAAAGCTGGAAATCAAGAGGATGCCCATCATTTGGGGAATGTTCATCCATTTTCTATTTATAGACATCCTCACATTTTCCAAACCCCTTCCACTGAAAAAGAAATGCTATAAATATTTTTGTACATTTAATTCCCCCAACACTTTAAAATCCCTTCAGGATAAAGACAAGGTAGTTGTATTGCTGGGCCAAGTTGTATGCATGGTTTTATAACCCTTTGGGTATAATTCCAAATTGCTCTCAAGAACATTCGAATCAGTTCACAACTTCAACAGTACTTTTCAGTCCCAATTTTCCCACATCCACTCCAATAATTGTCATTTTTCTTTTCCTTCTTATTAGCCAATCTAATAAGCATGAAATGATACCTCAGACTTGTTTTGACTTTCTTTTCTATAATTGCTAGCTATTTCAAATGATTTTATATAAATATGAATATTTTTATTTCCTTATTAATATCTTTATATTTTGAAAATTGCCTGTTCAAAACTGTAGACCTTTTGTGAAGTGTTGAATGGCTTGTATTCTTATAAATTTGACTCCATTCTCTGTACAATTGACAGATGAAGCCTTAGAGAATTTTCTGCATTTTTTTCCCTCATAGTTATGGCTGCTACATTTATATTTCCATCCAACATATTTCTCTCTCCCTCTCTCTCTCTCTCTCTTTCTGTCCTTTCCTGTTCAAAAGTGTTTTGTTTCTGACCATAGTCTCCCATATTCTACCCTTCCTTCTATCAGCTTCAGCTCTCCTGTCACCCTGGCTATGCTGCTTCCTTCTCAGGTAAGATAAATTTCTACACCCACCTGTGTGTGTATGTTATTGCCTGAGTCAGTTCTGGTGAAATTAGGCTCCATGCATTATACACAACCGCCCCCCGCATCTTCTCCTCTTTTAAAGTTCTTTCATACCTCTTTTCACATCTCACACTGCATCCTTCTTTCCTATCCCCTAATTCAATTTGATTTAGATATAATCATATAATACTCAACCCTCTTTTTCCCTTCTATTTATTTTAGATATTATTTTTTCTAGTCAACTCACATCCACACAAAATGTCCATATATTTTTCTACCTGCCCTAATAACGATAAAATTCTTAGGATTTGCAAATATAAGCATCTCACTTTAGAATAAAAACAGTTTAATCTTATTGAATACCATAATGTTTCTTTTTTCTGTTTACATTGCCGTCTTCTCTAGAATTCCATATTTGAAATTCAAATTTTCTACTCAGTTCTGGTCTTCTAATCAGGGATACTTGAAAGTTCTCAATTTAGTTAAATATCCATTTTCTCTGAAAGATTCTACTCATTTTTGCTTTATAAGTGACTATTGATTATAATCCTTGCTCCTTTGCCTTCTAAAATAAGATATAAAAAATTCTGATCTGTGAATATTGTTGGGTCATTTCATTAATGTCCATCTCTTTGTCAGCCCAGAATTTTTTTATGTAGAAGCTGCTAAATCTTGAATTTACCTGGCTCTGGTTCCATGAAATTGGAATCATTTCTACTTGCCTACTTGCTGTATTTGCCCTTTGATCTGAGAGTTCCAGAAAGTGGCTATAATATCTTTGGGAGTTTTGATTTTTCAGATGTCTTTTAGGAGGGATCAATGGATTTTTTTAAATTTCTATTTTACCTCATAGTTTTAGAGTATCAAGGCAATTTTCTTGATAATATCTTGAATTATGTATGGATTCTTTTATCTTTTAATTGTGGTGTTTAGGTAGTTGAACAATTCTTAAATTATTTCTCCTTGATATATTTTCAAGCAGAGTTGTTTTTCCAGTGAAATACTTCACAATTGCTTCTGTTTATTTTTGTCCTTTTGAATTTGTTTTATTGTTTCTTGATGTGGCATGGAGTCCTTGCTTCTGACTTGTTTTATTCTAATTTTTAAAGTATTCTTTTCGTTTTTCTTTCATATAGTTTATTTTTTATTTTAAACTTGCATACAAAATAAGAAAAAGAAACAAATATCAAAACTAAAATAATACCAAATAATAAAAGAAAAATAACATTGTCTTGTGCATAGCAGGACATGAGAGAGGATTCAAAATACACAGCAATAACATTTCATTTCAAGAAAGCAGAGAAAATAACTATTATGCAATGTGATAAGAGCTGGCCATTTTTCTTTGCTTCCTTATAAGTTTTCTTTGTTCTCTGTTGTGCACTTTTTACTTTGTTCTTTTTCCCCTCTCCTACCCCCTCAAAGACTACAATTAAATGTATAGACAGAGAGAGAGATTAGAAAGATAAATATATATCTACACAGATAGATATAGAGATGTTTATGGGAATATATGCTCACACATATATACACATACACACACATATAGACACACAAAATGGGCACATACACATATATGTATTCATATTCATGCATATACTCATACTTACCCACATCTAATTATGCATAAATATGCTTAGATTTCCATAATCATACTCATATATAGATATATGCATTGATATGCATCTGTGTAAGACCGCACCTTACGTATTTGTCCTTTGTTTCTCTGAGATTGGATAACCACTTCCATTATAAGTCCAAGTCTTTCCATATTTTTAAAAATCCATCACCTCATTGCCTACACTATAACAATATTCTAACCTTATACTGCCTAGTTGTTTTCCATACTTCAAAACAAAGTTGATGAATCTGACTGACATATCATGCAGTTTCTCCATGTTTCTCTTTTAGTTATATGGATTTTACATTTAAATTTGTCTTAGATCATTATCCCCACCCTTACTCCTTTATCCATAAGCAATTTTACTCCTGATCTTTATCGTATGTTTGTGCATATCCCTTATTTACTAACCCTCCTGACTCCTCTGCTTTGCTTCTATCCCTCCTACTACTTAACCTACCCTCCTCCCAGGACCCATCCCTCATCCCCCAATTCCAATTAATCAAAACACTCCTTTATACACCCATTTAACCTTTCCCTTCAACCTCCCCTCTAAATATACCTCCCTTTTCTTCTCTCCCCACCTATCTTTTGGCATTTTATTTCTTTCTGAATTAGGAAGATTTTTATACTCATCTAGATTTATATGGTTTGTTCCCTCTTGAATCCATTCCTAATGAAAGTAATTTTCCCAACCTACCAGCCCTCATCCTCCATCTAATTCCACTACATCGGTTCTTCCTCACGCTCTTCATTTGTATAAGATAATTACTCTTTTCAGCTGTTTCCAAATGGTTTTACTTTTTAAAAATCATATCATACTCGGTTCTACCTCAATATGCTTTATGAACTAACCAATTACTAAAAAAAATCTTAGATTGTGTTTTACTTTTGTTAATAAAAAAGTAAACATTCTGTCATTATTGATTCCCTTGTAATTAGTCTTTGGTATGTACCTTTTATTTCTCTTGCTACTTGTATGTCAAAATGTTTATTAAGTTCAAGTTATTTTTTAAACAAAATGCTGAAAAATCTGACAATTCGTTAATATTCTTTTTTATTTAGGATTATGTTTAGCTTTCCTGGATGTGATACTTTTGGTCTAAGCACCAATTTTTTTTTTTTATTTCTTTAGTATATAGTGTTACAAGACCTGTGATCTTTTAGGGTTGCTGCTGCTAGGCCTTGTGCAATTCTAACTGTGGCACCACCATAATAATTTTTTCATGTTAGTTGTAGTACCTTTTTCACAATAACTCTATTTAGTATTTTATCTTTCTCAGGTTATGTGTAAAAACAACTTTCAACACTCATTTTATAACTTTGGGTTCCAAATTCTCTCTCTTCCTCCCTCCCAACTCACTAAGTGTGAAAACAAGCAATTCAATATAGGTTCTAAATGTGTAGTCATGTAAAACAATTCCATAATAGTTATGTTGTGAAGGAAAACAGACAAAAAAACCTCAAGGAAAATAAAGTAAGTAAAATATGTTTACTTCTGTATTTAGACACCTTCAATTCTTTCTCTGGGGATGGATAATATTTTTAATCGTAATTCCCTCAGAATTTTCATGGATCGCGGAACTTACAATAATGTTGTCATTTTGTACATAGTATATTTCATTTTGCATTGTATCATGTTAGTCTTTCCAGGCATTTCTGAGAGTAGCCTGATCATCATTTCTTGTAATAAAACAGTATTCCATCATAGTCACACACCACAACTTGTTCAGCCACTCACCAACTGACAAATTTCCCTTCAATCTCCAATTATCTACCTCCAGAAAGATCAGCTATAAATATCTTTACATACATAGGTCTTTTTCCTTTTTGAATTCATCCTTTTTGGGATACAGACCTAGTAGTTGTATTGCTAGGTCAAAGAGTATTCATGGTTTTATAGGCATTTGGTACAGTCTGCTCTACAGAATGATTGAATCAGTTCACAACTCCATCAACAATGCATTAATATCTTATTTCTCCCACCTCCCCTTCAGCACCTCTTACTTACATTTTCTGTCCTATTAGAAAAACAATAGGTATGGTGTAATAGATCAGAATTGCTTCAATTTGTATCTCTCTTTAATGAGTTAGAGCATTTTTATATGGCTATAGATAGCCTTGATCATCTCATCTGAAAAGTTATGGCTTTTTGGTTATTTATGTATTGGGGAACGGATCTTATTTTTATACATTTAACTCAATTCACCAAATTTTTGAGAAATGAGATCTTTATCTTTGACTATTACTAACTGCATTTCTCTTCAACTTATTTTCCCCTATTTATTTTACTGTCTCTGCCCTTTAATCCTGTCCCTCCTCAAAAGTGTTTTGCTTCTGACTACCTCTTCCCCCTCTCTTCCCTTCCTTCTGCACTCCTCCTTCTCTTATCTCTTTTCACTTTTATTTTCCTGTAGGTTTTTGTTGTTATTTTCAGAGGTAGTTCTGGGGATCTTCCCATGATCTAAGGATAACTGAGGTTACTGTGCTCTTGATCTATGCTTTAGCTACAAGTAGGCATAGGTATTCTTTTCCACCCTGGAACTATGACCAGGATCTCTGCTCCCAAGAGGCTGTATGTTCTGGTGTGGTCATTCTCTTCCTTGTTATGAG
The DNA here is from genome assembly GCA_028658325.1 of Potorous gilbertii. NCBI lineage: Eukaryota > Metazoa > Chordata > Mammalia > Diprotodontia > Potoroidae > Potorous > Potorous gilbertii. The sequence continues at coordinate 221,170,970 of CM053771.1, read as the reverse complement.
ACTATGAGATGGTACCATGTACAGGCAATGCAACAGTGTTTTTCACCCAATGTTAGCATACGGTCACCTTTAATTTTCTTCTGTGTCTGTGGATGAATAACTTCCCTTCTGTCTCCAATTATCTTCCTCCAGAAAATATCTACTATAAATATCTTTACATACACAGATCTTTTTCCTTTTTGGTTTTATTCTTTTTGGGATACAGACCTAGTAGTAGTATTGCAAGATCAAAAGGTCTTCATGGTTTTATAAGTATTTGGTATAGTCACAATTTGCTCTATAGAATGATTCAATCATTTCACAACGCCACCAACAGTGCATTAATATCTTATTTCTCCCACCTACCTTCCAACACTCAGAAGCTTATGCTGCCTAATTCTGTCACCCCCAGGGTCTGCTTACTGACTTGCTGTGGTGAAGAATATGCTGGAGTGCACTTCATTCTCACCCCAGTGAGAGTGATATTTCCTGCCAAGCTTCTAAATTGTATTGGACTGGAATTTTTTTCACCCCATCCTTTTTGTTGGCTCTGCCCCTCCATAATTCATTATGAAGTGCTATTTTAAAGTTGTTCAATTGAGAAATTTCAGAGAATTCTGGTGAGTGCCTCCTTTTACTCCAATATCTTGACTCCATCATCAGATTTCAAAATATATAACAAAATGGAAAGCATTAAAATCCTTTGCTACTGACTAAGAAGCTGAATCAGTGGCACAGATCTGGTGTACAAAAAACACTAAAATGTAACCAAAGTAATATATAGTTTAATGTGCCCAAAGGCTTAAATTTTTGTAGTAAAAATTCACCATTTGACAATAATTCCTGGGGAAATTGGCAAGTAGGTTAGCAGCAATTAAGCAGAGTTCAACCTCTCACAGCTTATGATAAGATAAAGTCAAAATGGATGAATGATATAGATATAAAGGGTAATATCATAAGTAAATTAAGGAAGGGAATAAAAATGTACCTTTAAAATCTATGACTAATTGTATGATTTATGATCCAAGAAGAGATCAAAAGGATCAGCAACAGTAAATTATAGAATTTTGATTACATGAAAGTAATTTTTTTTTGGTACAGACTAAATTAATGCAGCCAAAATTTGAAGGAAATAGGAAATTGAGAGGGGGACCTCAATGAGTTTCTCTCATTTCCTGTCAATGTACAGGAAAATGAGCCAAATATATAAAAATAAGAGCCATTCCCCAGTTGAAAAATGCCCAAAGATATGAGCAGGCAGTATTCAAAAGAAGAAAAAAAAAGCAAAGTTATCAGTAGAAGCATAAAAAATGTTCTAAATCACAACTGTTCGGAAAAATGCAAAAATAACTCTGAGATACCATCTAATGCTTATTAAATTTGATAGTATGATTATAGAGGAAATTGACAACTACTGGACGGGATGTGGCAAAACTGGGAAACTAATGAATTGTTCTCACATTTGTGAACTGATCCAACCATTCTGGAAAGCAATTTACAACTATGTCCAAAGGGGTATAAAACTTTGTAGAACTTTTCACCCAGCAATACCACTGCTAAGTCTGTATTCCAAAAAGATAAAATGGAAAATGAATTATTTATACAAAATATTTGTAACAGCTTGTATGTGCATTTGGTTGTGTGTGTATGTGTGTCTGTGTATAATGGCAAAAAGTAAATTGGAAATCTAGGGTATTGCTAATCAGTTGGGGAATGACTGAGAGTTGCAAAATGCACTGACAATGGACATTCACTGAGAATTCTAGGCTTCCAGCCATGCAGGAGAAATAAATGAATCATTTTTCGATATTTATTTATTTATTTTTAGTTTTCAACATTCATTTCCACAAATTTTTGAGATCTGAATTTTCTCCCCATCTTTCCCCTTACCCCACCCCAAAACACCTTGCATTTTGATTGCCCCTTCCCTCAATATTCCCTCCCTTCTGTCATACCCCTCCGTGCCCCTATCCCCTTCTTCTCTCTTTCCTTGTAGGGCAAGATAAGTTTCTATACCTCATTACCTGTGTCTCTTATTTCCCAGTTGTATTGCAAAAGTAATTCTGATTATTCATTCCTAATACTTTGAATTCCAACCTCTCCCCCTTCCTCCGTCCTCACCCATCACCACTGAGAAGGCAAGCAATTAAATGAAGGCTGTATATGTGTAGTTTTCAAAAGATTCCTGTAAGAGTCATGTTGTGTAAGCCTAACTATATTTCCCGCCATCCTATCCTGCCCCCCCACTTATTGTATTCTATCTTTTGACCTTGTCCCTCCTCAAAAGTATTTACTTCTGATTACTCCCTTCTCCCATTTGCCCTCCCTTCTATCATCCCCCTCTTCTCTCCTTCTCCCCTACCATTCTGTAGTACAAGATATACTTTCATACCAAACTGAGTGAGCATATCATTCCCTCCTTAAGCCAAATGTGAAGAGAGTAAGCTTCCCTTTTTCCCCTCTCCTCCTCCCTTTTCTCCTCCACTGAAAAAGTTTTTTCTTGCCTCCTTGATGAGTGATAATTTGTCCCATTCCATTTCTCCCTTTTTCCTCCAAATACATTTCTCTTTCATCACTCAATTTTATTTTGTTTTTTAGGTATCATCCCCTCTAATTCAATGCACATTGTCCTCTCTGTCTATGTGCCTCTGTGCGTGTGTGTGTGTGTGTGTGTGTGTGTGTGTGTGTGTGTGTGTGTGTGTGTGTAATCTCACCAACTAGCCAAATACTGAGAAAAATCTCAAGAGTTAAAAATGTTATCTTTCCACATGGGAATGTAAACAGTTCAGCTTTAGAATATCCTTTATGATCTGTCTTTCCTACCTACCTATTCATGCTTCTCTTGCTACTTGGGTTTGAAAGTGAAATTTTCTGTTCAGTTCTGGTCTTTTCATCAAGAATGCTCAAGTCCTTTATTTCATTGAATGCCCATTTTTCTCCTAAAGTATTATATTCAGTTTTTCTGGGTAGGTAATTCTTGATTTTAATTGTACTTCCTTTGGCTTCTGGAATATCATATCCCAAGCCCTTTGATCCCTTAACACAGAAGCAGACAGATCCTGTGTTATTCTGATTGTATTTCCACAATACTCGAATTGTTTATTTCTGGTTGCTTGCAATATTTTCTCCTTGACCTGGAAACTCCAGAATTTGGCTATAATATTCCTAGGAGTTTGTCTTTTTGGATCTCTTTCAGGACATGATCTGTGGATTCTTTCAATGTTTATTTTCCCCCGTCGTTTCAGAATATCAGGGTAGTTTTCCTTGATAATATCATGAAAGATGATGTCTAGGCTCTTTTTTTGATCATGACTTTCAGGTAGTGCTATAATTTTTAAATTGTCTCTCTTGAATTTATTTTCCAGATCAGTTGCTTTTCCAATCAGATATTTAACATTATCTTCTATTTTTTCATTCTTTTGGTTTTGTATTGTAATTTCTTGGTTTCTCTTGCAGTTATTACCTTCCATTTATTCCATTCTAATTTTTGAAGAACTATTTTCTTCAGTGAGCTTTTGAACCTCTTTTTCCCTTTGTCGAATTCTGCTTTTTAAAGTATTCTTCTTCTCACTGACTTTTTGGACCTCTTTTGCCAATTGTTAGTGTATTTTGAAAGATGTTATTTTCTTCAGCATTTTTGGAATCCCTTTGAGCAAGCTGTTGAATTGCTTTTCATGATTTTCTTGCATCACTCTCATTTCCCTTCCCAATTTTTCCTTCAACTCTCCTACTTGATTTTCAGAATTCTTTTTGAACTCTTCCATGGATCAATATCATTGCTTAATTACTTTGGAAATTTTGGATGCCAAAACCTTGACTTCCTCTGATGTTCTTCATCATCTGAAAGGATAGAAGAAAGTACCTGTTAACCAAGAAAGTAACTTTCTCTATTCTTATTTTTTCCCTTTCTTGGGGCATTTCCTAGTCAGCGACTTGATTTTTGAGTCCTTTGTCAAGGGGAGGGTATATTTTGGGTGCCTGTAAGTTCTCAGTTCCTCCAAGGTGTCACAATCAAAGGAGAGGAGTTACTCCTCTTCTGGCCTGTACACTGGTCTGGGAAGCAACCAAAACCTTTTCTGCCCAGAATCTACAATTGGAATTCCCTCACCACAACTGCCTCTAACTCCACAGCCAGTGTTTTTCTTCACCCCAGGGCAGAGTTCAAGGCTGAGAATCAGATCAGTGGCTCAATTCTCTCAGGGGTTCTAGGGACAGGGCTCCAAAAATGGTGGCTGCCACTGAAATGCCAACTACCAGAGGTCCAGACTATGCTTCCCTCTTTTGGGTGAAAGAGCCCTCTCACTGACCTCTGAAGCTGTCTGTGGCATTTGTCGGTTGAATAATCTCATAACTATTGCTGGTGGTGCCCTGAAGTCTATTCTGGGTCCTGCCCCTGCTGCTCTGTGCTGGTCTCTTCCCTCTACTGGTCTGTGCTCCACACCTTGATGTGATCTGTGCCTCCACACACTGGGCTGGTCTGAAATAAACGAATTTTTATATGCCACGGGTAAATACATTCCTGCTCTGTTTACCTTTAAAGTGGCATGATAAACAGAATTGTACCATGCAATGATTACTCAATGAAAAGTTAGGAATCAGTTTTTAGTCTGGGTGCTATGATTTTGAAGTAGCAACAATTATGCAGTGAAATATGATATGATATTTTTTCTGGCTGCTCACCATTTCTACCATGTCTTCCCTTTTTATCTCTGCTTCCTGGCTTTCTATACTTCCTGGATCTCCTTTGAGTCCTAGGCAAAATTCCATCTTCTACAAAAAACCTTTCTCTGCCCATTTTAATACTAATGTTGGTTACCTATAATGTTTCCTATTTGTATCTCCTTGGTACACATTATTTTGCATATTTTCTCCCCCATTTTTCTGTGAGTAGCATGACAGCAGAGGTTTTTTGTTTACTTTGTTTTCCTTTGTATCCTTAGAAATTAATGCAGTGTCTGGCATTTAGAAAAGGCACTTAACAAATGCTCATTGAGTGACTGACTGGATTCTAAAATATTTTTGTTGTTCAGGAGTTAAGTCTTACTGGATTTGTATGGCAGACTGTTAGCATTTCATTGTAATCATTTATAGCAAGATACCCATCAAATGCTATGAATCAGCCTGTGATTTACTGCTTTGTTGGTTGTCTAGAATTAACAAAGTGTTGAAGAAAATGTTAATAGTACAGATTAAATTTAAAATGGTTATGTATATATTTTTCTACAGAGTTGGCTGTTAAAATTTTACCAGCTTGCTACTAACAGAGATATCACAAATTCTGAACCCTGGAAGAGTAGTCTTCAGTTATCTACTTAGTGTGAAGTTACAGGCTAACCTTTTTTTTTTCTGTTGACAATAACATACATAAATAATTGCTTCTGTAATTTGCTAGTTACAAGTTCAGTGAACCTTTCTTACTTTGTGTTGATGTGAAGGTAGATAACTGCACTTACATGATTTGTGCATGCAATAAATTGCATGTGTTTTAAACCCAGTAAGTAAAAGCAGACTACATAAAATCAGTATTGATAGGCATAACTCTGTTTGCTAAGGTCAAGTAAAAAAAAAAATGTAACTATTGGGTCTCAGAAAACAACGATTCTAAATTAAACATCTTCCTGCTAAACACATTTCTTTTCTTTTTTATGGTGACAAAGAGAAAGAATATAATTGTTATGGAGAACCATGAAGAAAAGAACTTAGTTTTTAAGTCAAAATGGACAAAAAGCTAATGAATCAGAACTTGCATAACTTACTTTTTAAATCAAAACAAAACAGAGGAAAACAAAATAACCTAAAAATCAAAAGAAGAAAAGCACTCAGGGTAAAATTTGACATGAAACTTTGATGTTCTAAAAAAATAACTTGCAAATTGCAATCAAGTATTAAAATTAGATCAGATTGTGTGTGTGAGTGTGTGTGTGTGTGTGTGTGTGTGTAAATCAGAAAATGCGGCAAAAAATTCAAAGATGAGCTAAGAAATTTTAAGGCAAGGACTGTATTTTGCCTCTTTTTATATCTCTAATTTGACAAATATTGATTGTTTTAATTACTCAAAATGTGTCATAATTTTCTTAAAATTTAAATTTGAAATATATTTTCCTCTGTATCACCCCTATGATCTTCAAAGTTTTATTTTGTACTATTTATGTTCTTTTGACTTGTTCTTGTAGAAGGAAGTAGCTACCGAGTATGTAATGACAAGCATGGAGAGATAAAAACAGTAGAGAAAGAGAAGAGAATAAATATGTGTATATCTGCACTGATACCTATCTATATCAATATCTATAATATTATCTATTACTTGTCATAGAGTGTGCTAATCTCATCTGAAAAATACTAACTCATTTGATATTCACAACCACCCTGTTAGGTTAGTATTTTATTTTCTCTATTTCACAGTTGAGGAAAATGTGACTAACAGAAGTTAAATGACTTATTCATGATCATATGGCTAATAAATGTCTGAAGTTACATTTGAAATCAAATTTCCTGGAGTCAAAGCCTCTATCCTTTACTTCACAAGCTGTCTGTACAAGGTATGTGAAAGACTAAAACTTAATAGCATTATAAAAGACATTGACTATCTTACTCTTAAAGTTCTCCATTCACTCAAGAGAAGAAAGAGAAAACAAATATCAAGCTGGAAAGCCATCTAGTTTAAAACTTTAGTTTTATCAATGGGGTGTCAAAGAAGTTAAATGACTTGCCCCATGTCTCTCAAATTGGATTCATCAGAGTTGAGATTGAAACCTGTGTTGCACCCACTTACCACTGGGAGTGTTAAACTATTGAAAAAGTGTTAAATGTTCCTCCATATCTACCCTATGTCATACCATTACTCTGTTGCTCCAAACTAAATCCTTATAACTCTCATAAAATATATTTTATATTACACAGTTTTAGATTCAAAATTATTAAAATGGTGCTGGTCTTATAGTCCTACTGATGATTCAGTTATATACTGAATTAAGACTTCAGTCATTTTATATCCAGAGGAAGTAATTATGTTTATATAAGCAATTTTGCAAGTGACAAAGCACCAACTCTTGCTTTTAATGTTTAAAAGACATAAGTGATATTGAAAGAGAGTCACAAGTTATATTGAACGAGAGGAAGGCTATATGATTTCATCTTAGGCCTTTCCCCTCTTTGATTTCTGAAACAGGAGAGCAACATTTACATATTTTCTATTGAACTCATATCTCATAACATTCTCAAGCAGTTGTCTCCAATTGTTCATCTCTGGAAAGAAGGCTTCTCTTTGTCATACTTTGGGCTGTTTCCCCCAAATGACCATTGTTTGAACATTCTAGTAAATTAAGGACCACTAAAAATAGCAACCTTATCCTGGGAATGGGTCCCTGTGGCTCCATTTGAATTATTAAAAGAAACTTCACTGTAGAATTTAAATGCTTCTTTGAACATTCTCCTTTTTGAGTAAAGGACAGCAATGTTCATAAGGCCTCTGGAGCATTCTGGGTGACATGAGGGTTAATATTTCAACTATTAAGTAATTTTCTTCAATATTCCACTTTAATAATATGTGCCAGAATGCTGAAAATTACCTAAAACTCATTTGAAATACACAATATAATGCATGTTTTTTTTTCTTTCACCTTGAATATTTCTCAATTAATTAGAATTTCAAAAATTTCAAATGCAGTGTTAGAATTTGAAGCAATATGGCATGGTAAAAAGAATGCTGAATTTGGAAACAAATGATTCTAGGGTTAACTTTTATGACTTGTTTGCCCTTGGGAAAGTTAATAATCCTATCTAGACTTTACTTTCTTCATTTTAAAATGATGAAGTAGGTAACGTCTGATATAATCTCTTTCTCTAAAACCACAATCCTATGTAAAGGCAGTTAGCTAGTAGACAGAGCATTGGGCTAGAAGACAGGAAGACCTGAGTTTAAATATGACCTCAGAGTCTTACTAGTTTTGACCTTGGGTAAGTCACTTAACTTTATTTTAGCCTTTCTAGCTAATGAGATAATTTTTTTTGCGAAGACTTAGCAGTGTGTGGCACATAATAGACACTATTTGAGGGTTTATTTTTTTTTTGAAGGAACCCTGTCAATGAAATAGTTGAATAATGTTCTCTAGGTCATAAGATGATAGATCTACAGCTTGAAGGGACCTTAGAGTCCAGGTAGTACAACTCTGAATTTTTCAATTGAGGAAACTGGAATTCATAGAGAAGTAAGTTGCTATAGGTGATAAGTGGCAGAAGTGAAATATTAATTAAATTCTATTACATCATTCTTTCCACTGTAGCATGATGGATTTCTTTAGGTAATGATGTAGAATATTTTAACGAAAGTGAGCCTTTTGTAAACTGTAGAAATACTTTATTGTCTCATTACAGTCATTAATTGCTCCAATTTTTGTAATAATCCACTTTAATAAACCATATTTTTTCATTTTTGTCTTTGTCTTTATTGTCTCATTATAGTCATTAATTGCTCCAATTTTTGTAATAATCCACTTTAATAAACTACTTTTTCATTTTTGTCTTTTAAGATGCAAATAAAAAGTGCTCAAATAAATTTATATATTTCCAAAACACTTTAGATTAACAAAGCTTAACTATACAAATAATTTGTATAAACAGAGTCAAAATAGCAAAGTAAAGGCAGGAACTTGCCTGAACTCCACTGAAATCCCTCCAAATACCTTTAAAAATAACTAAACAAATTCTAGGGCAGCAAATACCACAAAAATGCAAAGTGAAACAAATTTCCAGCCCAAAGTGACTTGGAATGTTGACAGGAAAGATCTGCTGTATCAAGGAGAGAGAGAAGTCCACTGTAGCTCAGGAAACTTGGAGCATTCCTTAGGGTAACTTCATCACTGACAGTAGAGGTGGTTTTCAGATCTGTCAGCCTGCAGATGTCAAAGAAAACTCGGATTGTCAGGAAGAGTCTATCACATCTGAATGAGAGTGGAGCACAGTCAAGCACAGGCAGCACCATATAATGGTAATTAAAATGGGAAGACTTTTCCCATTTCTTTAATAGGCCCATGTGACCTGTCTGTGTCACAGGGAAGCCTTAGTCATATGAGTTTAATTCACATGAAGTCTGTGGTGAGAGGAGCTTGCTGAACAGGTGGAAAAGGTAGAACTAAGAGAAGCAGAGCTGGATCAGAGTTGAGAGGAAGTTGGTTAGACTAGTCAGAGTTTGGAAGGACAGAGAAAGTACGCAGGTGACTGAGTGAGAGAAGGATATTTTTCTTAGGAGAGGCTGTTTGTAGGAAGGTTTGATAATGTGTATAGACTTCTTGGTTACTATGATGGATTTCTTTGTTGCTATGATGAATATGGCTTTCTGGTGTTTGAATAAATATTTTTCTTCTGCCTTCTGTGTGGAGAGACTGTTATACTTTGTCATTCAGAACTACCCTGGCTTATTCATGGTCACCATTTGTGAATATTACCTTGGTGACACATTTGGCATCATGAAAAATATCACAGGGTATAAAATCTCTATTTTGAGTCAGAAAGATTGTAGAGGAAGAAACATACATTGCAAGAGTAAGAGTAATTTAAATGTAAAATCTTTCATATTCATTAATAGGCCCATGTGACCTGCCCGGGTTACATGGAAGGCTAAGTTACATGAGTCTGAGTCATATGGACCCTGTGGTGGGAAGAACTTGCTAAATTAGTGGAATAGGAAAGGTGGATCAGGAAGAGACAGAACTAGACCAGAGCAGAGAGGAAGTTAGTCATGAAAGCAGTCAGAGTTAGGAAGGATGCAGGAGAGGAGCCTGCTGCTTAGCGTGAGTGAAAGAAACTGTAATTTTGTTCAAGAGAGCCTGCTTCTGAGTTGTTTAATTGACTTAATTTGTGGGAAGCATAGTAGGAGGGGAAAGGCTTGGGAATGGTATTGTTCCCTGCACTGTTATTGTGTATAGATTTTTGTTACTGTGATGAACATGACTTTCTGGTGTCTAAATAAATGTTTTGGTTTTGCCTTCCATGTGGAGAGTCTGTGATTATTTTCAATTTATAATTGCATCTGGATATTCATGATTACAATAGGCACTGTGATTATTACATTTGGTGCTACATCAGAATGGGAGGATTTACCTTATTTCCCCCTAGCAAGGGAATTTAGTAAAGGCACTGAACCCTGTGGAAACTGGGAACCAAGGTTACAGAAGGGCGAACCTAGAGATTTGCAAAGGTGTTTGCAAGTAATACCAATAAAACCTGGGAAAGAGTTGGCAGAAGTGTAGAAGAGGCTGGATTTTATTAACAGGTTGCTTATATTATGTGTAAAAGCAGAGACAAGCTAGTGAAGGAAAAAAACATCAGATGGAAAAAGCGTTAGCTACCTTGCATGGAAATTTTCAGCATTCAGACTTTCCTTTAAAAGAACAAGCTGAGGTGACTCAAGTGGAAGAAAATGCTGTTCATTTAGCTCAGAAGAAGTAGAAGTCTGGCAGAAGAAGTGGAAGGCTGGCAAACGAACAGACTCAGCCTACTTGCTATGGAGACAACTGCCAGAAGAGTGCATGAGAGGAAAATGTAAGGTCAGAGTTGGAAAATGAAACAATGTTAGAGAGAGAATTTTCTCAGGCAGAAGCTCACCCAATACTAAGGCACCAACAGAAGACCCAATGGGGCAATACAGTGCTTAGCGAGGTAATTGAGGATTATACTCAGCAGGAGGTAACAGATATTTTGAGTCAGTTCACCCAGGGTGAAGTTCATGCAGAAAGAATCATTAATATCTTGGATAATGAGGATCAGTGATGAAAGGGCTGGAGGATAATCAATAGATGGTGTGGATTGCTTGAAATTTACAGGTATTAGAATCCTTTGGTGCAGCAAGTTTTTAGAGATTACAAGATGTAAGGAGGTAACAATATGACCAATCTGTTAGCTTTGGCTACAGAAGGATGCAGTAAGTAGTATCCTCCTGACTCTATGTAGCCTAATGGAGAGAGCCACTCTGAGAAAATTAAAGGAGGAGGAAATGAAGACTGCCATAAAGATCAGAGATGCAGATATGTGCTATGATACACCCTTAGCAATTTCCCATAGGAATATAACAGCGAAGATGGCTGCTCATGTTTACAAGCCACTAGTTCTGACTGTACTAATTGGGAAAATAAGGCACCCTCTTTTGGAGGTGCTGGACAATATTTCACAGTTAAGTGACTTGAGGAACTGGGGAAAAGTACATTTCCTCAAGAGAGAAGAAAAAATAACCAGTGGATTTAAAGTCAGAATAGGCTGACAAGGAAAGAATTACTGCCCTTCTTAAAGCATGGGTAGATATTGAAAGCATAGATGGCATTCCCACTAATGAACATACAAATTTTACTGGGAAAAGGGACTTGAAATTATACTGAGCATGGTAATAAGAACTGCCCCTATGGTTACACCTGAAACATTTTATCCAAATTTGTCATACCCGCAGGAAGAATAGGAAATTGACTGTGCCCTAGCTCAAGAAAGTATACCTTTAGCAAGAATGAGGATCCCAAAACTGCAAATTACAAACAGAAGACAACAGTGAATGAGGCTGTAATAATGGGTTTATGGACTTCAGAAGCATGACTGACACTATCTACCCTAATTATTTTTATCTTCTTGTTTCTTTTTTTCTTTTTATCTATTCACCTTGTTTGTTAGATTTGTTTTCTGTAGGCTTAATACCCTCTATCTGTAGATGCCTGATCACTTAAGTCAGATGTCACCCCTGGTATGATGTTCTGTGTCAACTGTGGAACTGACAGTGACCAAGTTCTATATGTGGGCTATGGAACTGATCCCTCAAATGGGAACTCCTGGGACAGGAACGACTCTTTGTTCAATGGAAGAAGAGGCCTTTGCACCTTACCTCAAGATATTTTGGGCCCCATTTCTTCAATGGAGGAGTGATAGGGTACTTGTGCACAAGCCCCACCTTGAAATAATTTTTCTATGCTTGTTATTTCTTATCCCTGTTAAAGTTCTGTTGATTTCAGTTGCCCCACTGACCTATGTAATGAATATGAAAGATCTTGGGGCCAAATATAATGGCAATGTAAATGGGTAGATCTTGCCCATTCATTGATAGGGTCACATGGAAATATAAGTCACATGATTTTGAGTCACATGAAGGCTATGGTGGGAGGAGCTTGCTGAACAGGTGGAACAGGAAGGGGTAGAGCAGAAAGGGGGAAACTAGAAGAGGCAGAGCTAGATCAGAGCTGAGAGGAACTTGATCACACTAGTCAGTGCTGGAAATGACAGAGAAAGCAGGCAGCTGTCTGTGGGTGAGAGAAGAGCATTTTACTTAGGGGCATCTTTTTCTGGGAAGGCTTGATAATGTGGATGGATCTCTTGATGACTATAATGGATTTGACTTTCTGGTGCTTGAATAAATGTTTTTCTTCTGTCTTCTATATGGAGAGACTATTATACGATGCTGGTGTATTCATAATCACTCTCTGTCTTGTGAATATTGCCTTAGAGATACACACCAGCACAAACCCAGGCCCAGAAAACCAGGACCACGATTTGAAGTGACTAAATTAGCAGAAGCAGTAGCAGTGGATGTTTCTAGATCTTTCACTCCACAGATGGTAAATGTTTCAAACAAATTGCAGATTACAGAGATCTTTTTGTGAAGATTAAGGCAGTTCTATTGTTTTGCCCTTACTTGGATCCAATTTACAATCCTGGGTGAAAGTCCCAGGGAGAGGAAGAGCACTAGCATAGAAGAGCTTGTAGTCACAATGAAGGGATACCCTCCTCACAGTTATAGAGTAGAAAAGAGTACTTGTGATTTCTGACAAATCAGAGAACTAGTTAGGAAAGGAGAACTATTCCTGCCTTAAATCATACCACCCTGGGAAAAAAATGAAAAATTCCAGGTTCATAGAAGTATTTCCAAAAAGAATTTTGAAAAACCTCTGAAGCTTGGGATAGTGTGCCCTCTACCCTGGAAGCAGAGCCCTATTTCAACAATGAGTTAAAAATGAAGTAATAGGCTAGGAAAGTGAGACAACAGAATTAAACTCTGACTATACAAAATTACCATGCTGAAGAGAAAGATTAAAACACCCACAGAGAAGAATATAACGACATGAATTGATCTCAGGACCTGGAAGAGCTCAAAAATGATGTTGAATATTAAACAAGAGAGGTATAGGATATTTTAGTACTATAAATTAGAGTAATGCAAGAAAATCATGAAAAATGAGTCAACAGTTAAGTAAAGGAGATACCAAAAACAAATACTGAACAAAATAATATCTTAAAAAAACAGAGTAGACTAAATGATAAAAGAGTTCCAAAAGCCAAAGAGGAAAAGAGTGGCTTAAAAAGCAAAATTATTCAAAGGGGAAAAAAAAATGCCCAAAAACTCACCGAAGAAAATAATTCATTCAAAAGTAGAATGAAGCAAATGGAAGCTAATGATTTTATGACAAATCAAGAAACAATAAAACAAAACCGAAAGAATGAAAAAATAGAAGACAATGTGAAATACCTTATAGGAAAAACAACTGACCAGAAAAACAAATTGATCCAGAAGAGATAATTTAAAAATTATTGCCTTGCTGAAATCTATGAAAAAGAAAGCCTAGACATGATCTTTCAAGAAATTAAGAAGGAAACTTGCCTCCCACATTCTAGAACTACAGGTAAAATTGAAATTGAAAGAATCCATAAATCACCTCCTGAAAGAGTTCCCTAAATGAAACCTGACAGAGATATTATATCTCAGTTCCAGAGTCCCCAGGTTAAGGGGAAAAAAATTTCAATCAGTCAGAAGGAAATATTTCAAGTATCACAGAGCCATGGTAAGGAAAAAAAATATAAAATTTAGCAGCTTCTACATTAAATAACCGAAGTGCTTGGAATATGATATTCTGGAGGGCAAAGGAACTAGGATCACAACCAAGAATCACCTGCTGTAATGGTAGGGGAATTTGAAGATCTTTCCTGTCCCTTAATAAACCCATATGAACTGCCTTGAACTTTGGCCCAGCCCACTGTTTGAGTCATAGGAAGGCCATGGTGAAAGGAACTTGTCAAATGGGTGGAGCAGGAAGGATGGAGCAGGAAGAGAGAGTGAATCAAAGCTGAGAGGGAGCAGGAAGAGCAGAGCAGGAAGTATGATTGAGAGACGGAGTGATTTTTGCCTAAGAGAGCTTGTTTGTGGATGGCCATGCTCCCTTTATTGGCAATATGTACAAAATTTGTTTTTACCACGGTGGAACTGGCTTTCTAGTATCTGAATAAATTTCTTGTTTTCATCTTTAAGACACTCCACATTTTTTGAATTTACCCTGAATACACATATCCACAGCCCCTGCTGTGGTTATCACAGTGATGCTACACCTGCCCAGAAAAACTGAGTATAATCATTCAGGGGAAAAAATGGATATTCAATGCAATAGAGGAATTTCAATCATTCTTGGAAAAAAACATCAGAATAGAAAATTTGACTTTCAAGTACAAGATTTAAGAGAAACATACAAAGGTGAACAGGAAAAGGAAATTATAAAGGGATTAATAAAATTAACAATTTACATTCCTAACATTGGAAGACTATACTTCTAACTCATAAAGGCTTTCTTATTATTAGAGTGAAGGAGTACCTGTAGAAAGAAGTTACAGATGTGAGTTGAATATGAAGAGATGATATCGAAAAAATAAACCTGAGGGGCAAGAAAGAGGAATATACTTGGAGAAAAAGAAAAGTAAAAGTAAAATGGGGTAAATTATCTCACTTAAAAGAGGTAAGAAAAAGCCTTTACAGTGGAGGGGAGGGGGGGGGAGTGAGTGAACTTTATTCTCTTCAGAATTGGCTCAAAGAGGGAATAACACACACATTCAATTCGTTATAGAAATCTATCTTATCATAAAGCAAAATAGGGGAAGAAAGGGATAAGAGAAAGAGTGATAGAAGGGAGGGTAGATTGGGGGAGGTGGTGGTTAGAAACAAAACACGATTGAAGAGGGACAGGATTAAAGAAGAGGGAGAATAGAATAAATGGGTGATGATGGAATAGGATGGAATGAAATAGTAATAGTAACTGTGACAAAAAAATGAAGCAAATTTCTCTGATAAAGGCTTCATTTCTCAAATATGTAGAGTACTGAGTCAAAGTCATAAAAGTAAGACCTCTTTCCCAAATGATAAATTATCAAAAGATAAGATCAGCTTTGGATGAGGAAATCAAAACTTATTTATAACCATATGAAAAAATACTCTAATTCACAATTGATTGGAGCAATGCAAAATAAAAGAATCCTCAAGTACTACATCATACCTATTAAGTTGGTTAATAGGACCAAAACGATAAATGACAAATGCTGGACGGGATGTGGGAAAAATGAAACTTAAATGCACCACTGGTGGAGTTGTGAACTGATTTAATCATTCTGTAGAGGAATTTAGAACTATACCCAACTGACTATGAAACCACATATACTCTTTGATCTAGTAATGCCATTACTAGGTCTATATCCCAAGAGAGATAGAAAAAAAGGAGGACATATATATATATATATATATATATATATGTCTATATACACAAAAATATTTATAGGAGCTCTTTTTTGGGGACAAAATATTAGAAACTGAAGGGATGCTCATCAACTGGGGAGTGACTGAACGAGTTATCATGTGAGATTGTGGTGCAATATAATTGTACAACAAGAAATGATGAATAGGATATTCACAGAAATACCTTGAAAGACTTGCATGGGTTAGTGCAAAAAGAAATATACTGTGTTGAAAATAACTGATTTTTTTATCTTTCAATAGCTTGCTCTTTCATTATTATTATTTTATTTGTTTTCTGTGTTCTACAATCACTTCCACATAACTTAGATTTTCCCCTCCCTCCCCCTTCTTCCCCGCTCCCTTTTCCAAGACGGCATACAGTTTTATATAGGTTCTATACATACATTCCTATTAAATATATTTTTCTCTTAGTCATGTTGCATAGAAAAATTAAAATGAATGGGAGAAATCATAAAACAAACCAAAAGGTAATACAAAAGAAAATGATCTGCTACATTCTGCGATCCAATTCCAGAGTTCTTTCTCTGGATGTGGAAGGCATTTTGCCTTAAGAAACCATTGGGAATATTTTAAGTCTTTGCCTTTCAATGAAGTTCTAAGTCTACCATAAAATATTCTCACACACTATGGTTGTTGCTGTGTACAAAATTGTCCTGATTGTGCTCCTTTTGCTCAGTTTCACTTCATATAAGTATTTTCCGGCATCTCTGAAGTCTTCCTGTTCATCATTTCTTACAGCACAATAGTATTCCAGAAAAAATAAAATAACAGTGATATTGTAATATGATTAGATGTTAATAATTTTGCTATTTTCAGCAATAAAATGTCCAAGACAACTGGGAATGACTTATGGTAAAAAATGCTATCTATGCCCAGAGATAGAATTGATGGTGTCTGAATATAGCTTAAAGAATAATTTTTTTACTTTATTTTTCTTGCTGTTTTGTCTGTTTTCTTATGCAAAGTGACTATTATGGAAATGTTTTGCATGACTGCACATGTATAACATATATGGAAGTGTTTGCCTTCTCAGTGGATGGTATGGGGAGGGAGAAAGGGAGAAAATTTGGAACTCTAAGCTTTAAAGAAGAATGTTAAAAAAATTTTACATGTAACTGGGAAAAAATAAAAATAAAGTATTTAAATGTAAAGACATTTGAGGATTAATATTTAAGGATTTCCAAAAAAAATCTTTAATTGAATTATCTCATTTTTTTCAAATTGATAAATATTGAATTCAAATGACAGCTCTCACATAATCAATGTGTGACAGAAAAGATGAAAAATGATAAATGAATGTGATAGGCTGAATTCATACAAAGGTTACCTACCAGGAAATTTTTTTCACTTATTCATTATTAAAGAATAACAGTTTCCCCTCACTGGAAATCTTCAAGTAGTGGCTTGAAGATTACTTAAGAAATATGTAGCGAGAAAGTTCTGCTTATTTCTTTTAAGAATAGACCACCCTAGATGTCTGCTTAAGTCTCCCATTTTTTTTTCAGATTCTGTTACTCTGAGTACTCTCTAGAACAAAACATAGAGTCTATTTAATTGCCAAGACTTACAAATTT